>CM077643.1:248791918-249279418 GCA_039707465.1 Rhabdophis nuchalis | reverse complement strand
AGTAATATATACCTACCACTGTCTGAGAATAAATCTGTATGTACAGCATTTCTAGGTGTATTATAGCCATACTTTTTAAGCCCTTTTTTGCCTTTGAAATATATTCTTCATTTCAGAAAATGTTTTTCAGAAAAAAGAACATTTTTCAGGCTGAATTAGAATGTTAATGATCCCATCAACTACAAAGCAGAAAGCAGAGAGCTAGAAATATTTATTCATTTATACATCACTTTTATTATTATTATTATTTTTGCAAATAACTCAAAGTGGTGAACATATCCAACACATCTTCCTCCTTCTATTTTCCCCACAACAGCAACCTTGTGAATTGCATTGGGCGGAGAGAGATTGGGATGAAAACTTTATAAAATAGTGACTGCTCCAAAACTAAAAGTTTTTAGCAAGAGATTAGACAACCATTTGTCTGAATTGGGGTAGGGTTTCCTGCCTAAGTACGGAGATGGACTAGAAGAACTCCAAGGCCCCTTCCAACTCTGTTATTCTATATTCTATAATAATATGACTAGAGAATAAATTCTGTTTGGGATTAGTCTCCACTATTTCTTCCTGTATGCTATTTAGGTGCACTTCTTCATTAATAAGCAATGCATATTTTCCCCAAATTGAAAAGTGAATGGGAGGCAAAGTGTTTACAAGGTTTTGTGTATTTATACTCATGCAAATTTGCTATATACTAATTTATTTTGATTATGCTCAATCAAAAGGTAGCATTTGCAGGATGGAATTTAAGGATTTACCCTTGTCAACAGAGCTTCGTGAAACGTAGATAATGATTAAGTACTTTTATTTCTGCTCTAATCAGAAATGTTCTATTTTGTGGATTATACTTCCTCTCTTTGCTTTCCATATTATTAAGAGACTATGTGATGGCAATATCAATACTACAAGTAACAGTGTGACTGCATTAATTTCAGTGAATGATTGCCACTTTTTAACTTCTGCATGATTGTGGAGACCATTATAGTTTCCTCCCATCCTTCTTCTTTTTTTATATATATCAAAGTAGATGTGGCTCAGCAGGAAAGAATGAGTTACTAATACTTCCCTCATTGAAAAGCTGCTCTATATTGTGCTAATCAAGAACACTAAACCAATTTTTAATGGGTGCTAATATACAGAGTTCTAATACTAGGTTGCCATTATTAAGCCTTAAATAAGCTTTGGGAGGCTTAAAAAAAAGTTAGCTTTCAATCATACAGCAGTAAAGCAGGGTTTTTTTTAACTACACAGAAGGTTATTAATGGTCAAGCTTATAAACCATTTAAATTGCGCAAAATTGTCCCAAGCACAGATTCTCATAAACACACACTAGTACATTCAAAAGCCTCTGAGCTCACATTCAGAACCTCAAATCTCTTAATTGAATGAACAAACCGGGTTTTTGCAAAAGGTATTTTGCAAAAGGCAGTTTGCTTGAATTCTTTTATTAATGGGTATTAATTGGCTGCAGAACTCAACTCAGCTCTGCCCTTGTTTTCCGCCACACAAAAAATGGAAAAAGGTTTTGAATATTCTAACAGCTAGAACAATTTGCTTTTGCTTTTTTTCTTTTAACCTGGGGGGGAGGGGGGAATAGATCCGGTGGCATATTGATTGTCGTCAGTGTGTTAATTTACTGAAAAATCAAGGAAGGGGGTTATTTTATTTTTTTCTTTTAGTTGAAAACGATAACTTTCATTAGAAGCCCCGAAAGTGTAGTTTGCTGTTTCCCATGCAAGCCCAAGACTCTGAGAGTTAAATGAAAAGAAGATGAGGAAAGCTTTAAGGCGCTGTATTTTTCCCCCCCCCCCACAGAAATACTAATTCGCCTATTTCACAGGTCAAGATGTGCTAGAGAGAAAAGAACCCAATCAGTCCATTGGCACAAATGGTGTTTCTTTCCCAACTAATTTTTAAAGCACCCTCTTTTCCCTATTGCAACAGACACTTGAGATTCAGCAAGAGGAGCTGACCCACACAGTATTGACTCTGCAGGATCTAATAGCAGGTGTGTGTGTGGGGGGGGGTGTATGTGTGTGTGTGATATATATTTTTTGCAAGTCTGTCAGTCTGTGGCTACATTTATTTATTTTTAAATGGGGAGGGAGTGCATTTTCTTTGTGTAGCAAAATGAGAATATTAGCAAAAGGAGGAAAGGCAGTCAGCGTTGCTGCTTAGGAGGTTAAAATCCCAACAGGAAAACATAAAAACCCTCTCTATTTTCTTGATGTCAATGATAAATATTCAGCAGCACAGGCAAAGGAGAGCAACTGTGAATTGCACAGGTACCCTTGCTCAGAAAGTAGCTCACCTGCCCCCTTTGTATACGTGATAACATGGGAATTAAAGAAATTAAAAATTAAGATTGAGGGGAGGTTGACAAGTGATTACCCTTCAGTGCTATGCTGAATGATGGAGTAACAGACTCACAAAAATTGAAGTGATGATAAGGGTCTATGCCTCTATGGAGAGTCTCAGTCATCCTTGCCATAGCTGTCCCAAAAGTACTTTTGCCAAAAGGGAACTGGAATTATGTTTTTGTTTATTTGGTTGTTTGAAAAATGTTTCACTTCTCATCCACACGAATAGTAGCCCAAGAATTCTGAGAACTGAAGAAGCTTCTTGGATTAGAAGTGGAACTTTTTCAAGCAAAGAAATAAACGAACGAAAAAAATGACAAGCCCTGTTGCCTTTTGGAAAAAGTACCTTTGGGAGAAGTGATGGTCATGTATAACGTACCACCAGATTGTTGCTTTTACTGTTAAAGACTAGAGCAATTGTAGTTATCAAAACAATTCTGTTATATAGACTGAAGGTAGAACTCTGATTTATTTTTATTTTATTAAAATTTTATTTTATTAAATTTATACCTTGCCCTTCTCCTTGTAAGGACCCAGGGCGGGGTCTGTGTTTGCTCTGCATAGAGGTGGCTTCCTACCGGTTCGGATTGGTTCAGCCAAATATGCAGAACCGGTTCAGCCCCAAATTGGTTCTATCAGTGGCGGCACCATCTTGATTTTCAGTTCTGTGCATGTGCAGAACAATCTTCATTGCAAACATTTAATTTTTTTTACCCACTGAACCGGCAGTAATGCAGCAGGAACCTACCCCTGGCTCTGCAGGATGTGAGCAGGTGAGTCTCAATTGCAGACATTCAAGGACTTCATTCAATCCAAAGCAAATTCACCCACATTTTACCTTGTAGATTAAAATAGGGACTGGAATGTGGTTCTGCTTCTGAATCCAGATCTGAACAGATTTTGTGAGTATCACATCACTTCCATTTTTCTCTTAATACAGGTGTCCTCGCTTAACAAGCAGTTGTTTTACAATCAAAGTTACAATGGCCATGAAAGGACGCTTTAGGGCTCATAAAGCACACACTGCCCCTACATAGTCACATCCAACTCAGTTTTACAACCCGTTGCAATATTCCAGTCACATGACCATAATTTCTCTTTTTTTAAATCTGTTTCTGGCATTTTTTTTGCTGATTTCCAGCAAAAAACACCTATTCAGATGATTAGATTCAATTGCTGTATGTTTAACTATGGTACTCACTTAAAACCACGGCATTCATTTAACAACCATCACTTTAAAAAGCCAGAAATGTATGTCCAGTCATGTGGGCACTTGATTTACAACCACAATAACTTATGGTCATAAATCTGTGCTCAACTATGGTCATAAGTAAAAGGACTATTTGTTACTGGAGTTCCACATTGCCTGTATAGCATCCTTGTGAACACAAGCTATCGTATTTCCCCCAAAATAAGACAGGGTCTTATTTTTTTTACCCCTCCCCCCAAAATAAGCACTTGACCTTATTTTCGGGGAGGTCTTATTATTTTGAGGTGCAGGAGATGGCGAGTGTGGTCACTTCACGGCTGCTGCTGTGTTGCAATATTTTGGGGGCGGGCTTACTTGCAGGGGAGGGCTTATTTTAGCGCATGCGCTCAAAAGCCCGATTGGGCTTATTATCCAGGGAGGTCTTATTTTTTGGAAAAAAAGTATTAGCACTTGAGATGTTGTCATTATTGAAGGCATTCGTAGTAGAGGACATCCTAACTATCCAGAGGAAGTTGGAAGAGGTGAGGTCGCCTTTGCAGGAACTTCCATAGCTCGGCAGTAATTCCAAGATGACATTTGACATCTTGAATGTCATCAAGCAGGATACAAAAGGGTAGCCCAAGGGCACCTGAAATTTGTGGCCACAGATTTTTTTTCTCCCTCTCCCTGTCCATGAGGTATGTTGTGTTTGTTTAAAAAGAGTAACACTCCATTTTTAACACCTTATTTAAAGAGTGACACAAGAAATAGGATTTTAAATAAAATATAACAATGCAATCGACTGGAATAAGAATAGAAATGTACATGATAAACTCCGTCTTTCTTCCTTTCCCTCACGGGATGATGAATCCCAGCATTTAAACACCAAACTGGCATCTTTAGCAAGTCAATGAGACATGTTACATGCAGCAAAATTGAGGCAGACCAAGTGGAATATTAATGATTTATGCTAAATCCATCCACCTGTTTTCGACTCATGAAAGACAGACACTGACGTCGAAATGCAAGACTCAGACTCCAACTGAACATCACAATAATTTAATGTGGTGTATTTGCAGTTCTTTAAAAGTTACATTTTAGTATGACAGTTAAGGGGGGGACACAAATGTCAGTCTTACAGTTAGGGTGAATATAAAATTGTTGGTTAAACCAACAGCTTGTTTCAGCATTCCCAGATAATAATAATAATAATAATAATAATAATAATAATAATAATAATAATAATAATAATAATAATAATAATAATAATAATAATAATAATAATAATAATAATAATAATAATAATAATAATTTAATTTGTAAAACCGCACCCTCTCCCCACAGGGACTCGGGGCGGTGCACAGGTAGAATAAAAACCAAATACATACAACAATTCTAAAAACAAATTAAATATAACCTGCGCTAAAATTCCCATTAAAACTAAATAATACTAATTCCCCATAAAACCCCAGAGGCAGAGAGACTCATCCTAGGCCGGCCAGACAGAAAAAGTGAGTCTTTAATTTAAGACGGAAGGAGCGGAGGTCCGTGGTCGTCCTGATATCGGGGGGGAGGTCGTTCCAGAGGGCCGGGCCCGCCACAGAGATAGCCCTTAATAATAATAATAATAACTTTGAATTTATTAACCGCTCCCTCTCCCCACAGGGACCCGGGGCGGTGCACAGGAGGAACTAAAAACAATATAAACAGTAGATACAAAAATATATACATTAAAACACAATTAAACAATGCTATCCCGTGCTAAAAAATTAAAACCCATTAAAATACATTTAAAATCTATAGACAGAGAGACTATCCAAGGCCGGCCAGTCGAAAGAAATGGGTCTTTAATTTCGTACGGAAGGAGCAGAGGTCCGTGGTCGTTCTGATATCGGGGGGAAGGTCGTTCCAGAGGGCCGGGCCCGCCACAGAGAGAGCCCTTCCCCTGGGCGTCGCCCGCTGACAAAGTCTAGTGGACGGCACCCGGAGAAGTCCCTCTCTGTGGGAGCGAATCGGTCGTGAGGATGTATGGGGCAGGATCCGATCCCGCAAATAGCTAGGTCCCGAGCCATGGAGCGCTTTAAAGATGATAGTTAGCACCTTGAAGCGCACCCGGAAGACGACAGGCAGCCAGTGCAGCTCGCGCAAGAGCGGTGTAACGTGGGTGAACCTGGTGGTCCCCATAATTGCTCGCGCGGCTGCATTCTGAACTAACTGAAGCCTCCGGGTGCACCTCAAGGGAAGCCCCATGTAGAGAGAGTTACAATAGTCCAGTCGGGATGTCACGAGGGCATGAGTGACTGTGCGAAGGGCGTCCCGATCCAATAGGGGGCGCAATTGGCGAACCAGGCGAACCTGGTAAAACGCCCTCCTGGCCACGGCTGTCACTTGCTCTTCCATAGACAGCCGGGTATCCAGGAGGACACCCAAATTGCGCGCCCCATCCACAGGGGCAAGATGTTCGCCCCCTATGGCCAGCCTTGGAGAAAGCTGGTTGAATCGGGCAGCCGGAAACCACAGCCACTCGGTCTTGGTCGGGTTGAGCCTGAGTCCGTTACTTCCCATCCAGATCCGCACGGCTTCCAGGCACTGGCACATCACCGCTACGGCATCGTTGGGGTGGTTTGGGGTAGATATGTACAGCTGGGTGTCATCAGCGTACAGGTGGTACTCTACCCCAAAACCACGGATGATCTCACCCAGCGGCTTCATATATGCGTTAAACAGGAGAGGCGAGAGGACCGACCCCTGAGGCACCCCGCATGTGAGGGGTCTCGGGGTCGACCTCTGCTCTCCTGCCCGCACAAATTGCGATCGGCCAGAGAGGTAGGAGGAGAACCACCGTAAAACGGTGCCTCCCACCCCCAACCCCCCCAGCCGATGCAATAGGATACCATGGTCGATGGTATCGAAAGCCGCCGAGAGGTCTAATAGGACCAGGATGGAGGAACATCCCCCATCTCTGGCCCTCCAGAGATCATCTACCAACGCGACCAATGCCGTCTCGGTGCTATGCCCGGGCCGAAAGCCGGACTGGCGCGGATCTAGATACTCAATTTCCTCCAGGTGACGGGGAAACTGTTGTGCCACCACACTCTCAACAACCTTCGCCAAAAAGGGAAGGTTGGAGACTGGACGATAGTTGACAGTGTCTAGTGGACGGCACCCGGAGAAGTCCCTTTCTGTGGGAGCGAATCGGCCGCGAGGATGTATGAGGCAGGATCCGATCCCGCAGATAGCTAGGTCCCGAGCCATGGAGCGCTTTAAAGATGATAATTAACACCTTGAAGCGCACCCGGAAGACGACAGGTAGCCAGTGCAGCTCGCGCAAGAGCGGTGTTACATGGGTAAACCTAGCGGTTCCCATAATTGCTCGCGCGGCTGCATTCTGGACTAGCTGAAGTCTCCGGGTGCACCTCAAGGGGAGCCCCATGTAGAGAGAGTTACAATAGTACAATATTGTTAACAGTGTAAAGGCAGCCTTCCTACAACAGAACCTACACTCACCATTGCCATCCCAATCCAACCTCCAGCCTGGAGGTTCATAATGCATAAGGTATCAAGACCTTATGGGTTCTGATGTTACTAACTAACAATTCTAAGCTTACTAACAACAACAGGAGTAAAGTTAAAAACAGGTAGTCCTCGACTTATGACCACAATTGAGCCCAACACTTCTGTTGCTAAGGAAGACATGTGTTAAGTGAGTTCTGCCTCATTTTGCAACCTTTCTTGCCACAGTTTTTAAGTGAATCACTAGAATTGTTAAGTTAGTAACATGGTTGTTAAGTGAATCTGACTTCCCCATTGACTTTACTTGTCAGAAGGTCACAAAAGGTGATCACATGACCACCCCCAGGACACTGCAAATGTCATAAATGTTAGTCACTTGACAAGCACCTGAATTTTGATCGCGCAACCATGGGGATCCGCAATGGTCATGTGAAAAACTTTGTAAATCACATTTTTGGTGCCGTTGTAACTTTTAATGTTCACTAAATAAACAGTTGTACGTTGAGGACTGCTAGAACTCCAGTTTCGTATTTCAAAGTCAATGTCTGATATATGTATATGTTCACATGGGAGAACACCAAGTGTGGCTTCACACTAGTCATTAAGCATGGCCTGTTTTAGTTATTGTTAAGGAGAGTATCAACATAATCAGGTTTGCTTGTGTTAAGTTTCCAGAGCGGGAAAAGACGCCGTCGAAACCTTTCTGTTAAAACACTACTTTATTCACACACAGAACACAAGCTGACTCCTCTCCGGCTGCCGGTCACTTAAGCCAATGCTAATCAGACGGAGAGCCAATCGAATGGCTGCTTTTGCCCCGCCCAACGGCCGGCAAGTCGCAGCCAATCAGAACGTCCCAAAAGTCTCCAATGCAAACCGGTCTGACTTTCCCGAATACAACATTCCTTCCCCCTGGATGGCGCACGCGTAGTCCTGCAAATAGGCAGGTCTCTGCCTCGTGCGCTGAGACCGCCGAAGTTGGGGCGTGCCCATCACAGAGCGTGGAGTATGGTCTTCGGCCGGCGCAGGAACGGGAACTTGAACATCAACTGGAGCTTCCAGGTCGTCGGCCGGCGCGTGAACAGAAACTTGAGCATCAACTGGAGCTTCCAATGGACACCAACATGAGTTCAGACATCGCACTGAGCCCAAATCCAACAAAACACCCTGTGATGGAATGAGATGAGCAGATGCAATGTGAAGAATGTCAGGTCTGCTTCACCGATAACCAAGAAAGAAACCTCTCGACTCCATTTTTAGTGGAATTAAAAGTACTTTTACTGGTTAAGGAATGAATAGCATAGATGCTAAGCAAGGTCTGAAGCATTTAGGCGCGAAAGCATACATATCAATATATGTCCAACCCCCTTCCCCCGAATAACCCCCTTCCATGGTCCAATGTGTAAAGCCCCTAGGTGTCACGTGGCTTCATCTTCAAAAGCATCATCAGGTTGCTATGTAAGACCGTTGACCTTGACCATAAGATGACCCAACCACTGGCATGCGAAGTAAATGGTAACAGTAGATGGCACCAGAGTACTTCCTTCAGCAACTCACCCTCCTGCACCATACAGTCCCAATGCAAAGCCCCTCCCTCCCCGTTTCATATGGCAGCCAGAGCGAACAGGAAAGCGGAGGCTGACATATTGTTTCCACACAATAAGGAAATAGGAGGGGGTTATGATATGGGGTTTTGATGATTAAGGAGATTGTTGTTATGGAAATGCTAGTACATATTATTTTGATATAAGTAAAAAATTGATATTATAATCGTATGTAATTTACTGCACCAAGGGGCTACTGGTGAGTTTTGACTTTCAAGTCTAAAGAGCTGCACAACCTGAGACAGAATATTTAGTCTGACATAAAAGGAGCAGGGCCATGGATATTCTCCCTCCCTGCCCTTCAGATCCCAACCTTCCTATGTCAGAAAGAAAAATGAAGTCTTTCTCTGTGTGTGTACTTATTTGTCTTTACACTTTCTTGAAGAAGAGTAGAACTTCCAGGTCCATGGAGAGCGAGGCTGAGAATCTTATAGGTCTCCAACTGTTCCTGAATTGAATTGCTATGTTAGAATAGCTTTCATGTATTTCGTGCAACAACTACAACCAACCAGTAGATGGCAATGTTTATAAGTGTGCATTTATGTCATAGATTCTATGATACATACTCTATGTCTTTTTGTTCTGAGTAAAGTTCACTTTGTTCTGTAGGGTTATATATAGAATTTCTAACACTGAAAACTAGAGTCCGGAGAGCCATTGGTTTCCCACCACTGTACCTGCATTCAAACACAAATAGCCTCTCTTGCACACCTCTTCTAATTTAGAGGAAGGGCAGTATATGACTTCTTATTCCATTATGCACAGAGAGAAAAAATCTCTAAAGCTATTTTCATTCACCATGAAGCAGGTTCAATAGGGATTTCTGAGCAGCAGAAACAATCAGGCTTTAAGGCAAGAGTGTCCGAACTTGACAACTTTAAAACTTGTGGACTTCAACCCCCAGAATTTCCCAGCAGCCATTCTCTTACTCTAACAACAATCCTTTCGACTCCTCAGTGGGGATTAGATACATTATCCATCCTCTAGAACTCTTTAAGAATAAATTAAGAGAGGGAAGACTTGTCACAGAGCTATAGTCAATGAGCAAACGAACAAATGTGCCTGCAGAGCAAAACAGAAGGCAATCGATTTAAATGGAGGGCAATCCCTCCATTTATTTAGGTTTTATTTATTTTTAATCCTGCCTTTATTATTTTTATAAAGAGCTCAAGGCAGAGAACACACCCAACACTCCTTCCTTCTCCTATTTTGCCTACAACAAGAACCCTGTGATGTATGTTGGGCTGAGAGCAGTGGTGAAATTCAATTTTTTTACTACCAGTTCTGTGGGCATGGCTTGGTGGGCGTGGTGTGACTTGGTGGGTGTGGCTTGGTGGGTGTGGCAGGGGAAGGATACTAAAAAATCTCAATTCCCACCCCACTCTGGGACCAGCCAGAGGTGGCATTTGCCAGTTCTCCAAACTACTCAAAACGTCCGCTACTGGTTCTCCAAACTACCCAAAATTTCTGCAACCAGTTCTCTGAACTGCTCAAAATTTCCACTACCAGTTCGCCAGAACCTGTCTGAACCTGCTGGAATTCACCCCTGGCTGAGAAAGCATGACTGGTCTAAAGACAAAGAAATGCCTTTTCTGCCTAAGGCAAGACTTGAACTCAAAGCCTTGATGAATGCAATAGGGACTCCTGATTTAGTTTTCCTTTGGCTTTAAAGGAATGCACCAAGTCAGATATAAAAATGGGACATAAAAAAGAGCAAGACAGATTTGAACCTAACAAAATGAATTTAGAGCTTGTTGCAAGTATACTTGTCACTGCATATTTTTATACTGTGAGATGATCCCAACTGCTTTCCATTGGACTTCAGCAAAGACTATACAGTGAAACTGGATAAAATCAGGAAAAATTGAAAATATTTTAAATTGTAACTGTTTTGGAAATATTTCAGAGTTTGAGAAATTCCTTTCTAAGCTAGAGAAAATTGTTTTATAGTCAGCTAATACCCTCAAAATGAACTATCCTAGATGGCTATATTTCTTTTATTTATTCAGTTTTGTTTTCTATTGTTTTCCTTTTTTGAATACATATTCTAGGGCCATAGACTCATACAGTTAAATATTCATATTTTTTTAAAAACATATTCATAGATGTCTATTTTGCATTTCACACAGTAAAAGTAACCTGTCCCAGCTATGCATTGTTCTAGGTCAGTGATGGCGAACCTATGGCACAGGAACCATTTCTTAGGGCACGCGAGGCGTTGCCCTGTCAGCACTAGCGTACATGTGTGCGCTGGCTAGTTGATTTAGGCTTTCTCTTGAGGCCATTTTTCGCCCTCTGGAGTCTTCAGGGAAGCTCCTGAAGCCTCTGGAGGTGGGGAGGGGAGGCTGTTGTCACCCTCCCCAGGCTCCTAGAAAGCCTCTGGAGCCTGGGGAGGGCAAAAAAAGAATGCCAAAAGCAGGGTGTCACGCACATAGCATTATGGATGTGGCACAGCCATGCATAACCCCCCTGCACTCCCTCCGCTTTTGGCACACGAGCCAAAAAAGGTTAGCCATCACTGTTCTAGGTCCGTACTATTTTATGAGTTACATTGTTTTAGGTTAGGTTTTGATTTCAGGTTTATTAGTTTTTTATAGCGTCCTTCTCCCGAAGGACTCAGGGTGGTGTTTTTATTCACAGTGTGTCTTATATTGTTCTATGTACATGATTACCTTCATGTATGCTATTCAAATCCTAAAAACAACCAAATGGAGGTGAGTGGTAAGAGGCTGAATATATCTAATAACTTTAAATAATATTCCTGCACACATAGCCAATTACAGCAGGAGCAATACTAAAATATAGTTAGTGAAATGATGTACTACATCTATTTTTTATTTTATTTTATTTTATTAAATTTATACCCCGCCCTTCTCCTTGTTAGGACCCAGGGCGGCGCACAGGCATTATTAAAACCCCCAAAATACAATAAATATCAGTTAAAATGAATTAAATTAGTTGACCCGTGCTAAAACCCATGTTAAAAACCATTAGCAAATTATAATTTGTTTTTGTTTTTTTAAAAAGTCAGAAACGGGGGCTATCCTAGGCCGGCTTGCTGAAATAAATACGTCTTAAGACATTGGCGGAAGAGGCGGAGGTCCGAGATAGTGCGAAGGTCGGGGGGTAGATCGTTCCAGAGGGCCGGGCCCGCCACAGAGAAGGCCCTTCCCCTGGGTGTCGCCAACCGGCATTGCCCCGCCGACGGCACCCGGAGAAGGCCCTCTCTGTGGGAGCGGATCGGACGAAGGGATGTATGGGGCAGGAGGCGGTCTCGTATATAGCTAGGCCCCGAGCCATGGAGCGATTTAAAGATGGTCGTCAACACCTTGAAGCGCACTCGAAAGGCCACAGGCAGCCAGTGCAGCTCGCGCAGGAGAGGTGTTACGTGGGTTTGCCTTGAGCCACCCATTATCACCCGCGCGGCCGCATTCTGTACTAACTGTAGCCTTCGAGTGCACCTCAAGGGGAGCCCCATGTAGAGAGCGTTGCAGTAATCCAGCCGGGATGTCACAAGCGCTTGAGTGACTGTGCGAAGGGCTCCCCGGTCCAGTAAGGGGCGCAACTGGCGTATCAGGCGTACCTGATAGAATGCCCCCCTGGCCACGACTGCCACATGGTCCTCCATGGACAGCCGGGAATCCAGGAGGACACCCAAGTTGCGCGCCCTCTCCACGGGGGCCAGTTGTTCGCCCCCAATGGCCAGTGTTGGACTTAACTGGCTGAACCGGGGTGCCGGAAACCACAGCCACTCGGTCTTGGCCGGGTTGAGTTTGAGTTTGTTACTACCCATACTACCCATCTAGCCCACTTCAATAAAGATAAGATCATGAAATATCCCCAGTTAATTTCTGTTGTCCTTGGATGCCCAGATTTTTATTGGATAACAACTCCTGTTATCTTTGGACATCATCAATAATCTAGGGCAGAGGTTTCCAGCCCTGGCAACTTTGAGACACGTGGCTTTCAACTCCCAGAATTCCCCAACCAGCAAGGCTGGTTGGAGAATTTTGAGAGTTGAAGTTGAAGCCTGCAAGTATTAAAATTGCTTGGCTTGGACATTTCTGCGGTCTAGAGTGATGGGAATTATAGCTTAACATTATTTGGGGATTCAGTTTGAGAAGGCCATCTTAGATTGATTGACAATGGTTTCCCGAACTTTAGAGCTCTTCCTCAAAGCTTGAAAATTACAGCACAAAAATACCTTGCTAACTTCTTGTGGATATATCTTTACAATGTTTCTTTCATCTGATCTCCAGGCCAGCCTGCCATAAATACAGCCTTCAGTCTTGTTTAAGTACTGTGATATAAAAGAAGCATTTTTCTTCTTCTCATGATACAAGACTGACCAGACAAAGAAATTACAAGACCCCTCTATGCTACTGTAGACAATGTCAGCAGCTGTGGTATGGCTTTAATAGGTTGATGCAGGCACACCTCCTACCCTCTGGTCATTGTACCATGCTCTCCATGTCTATTTTACCTTAGTCTGCAGGAGATATTGGAAATTCCAACTTCTAAAAACATCAACTCTGCATGTCATTCATTCATTAGAAATTGATGCTTCAGTGCTAATTTTGTGAACTTCTAGAAGAAAGCACGCTCCATAACTAACAGATTAACAGAGTTGGAAGGGACCTTGCAGGTCATCTAGTCCAACCCCCTGCAGAAGCAGGAGACCCTACATCTGCCTCTACCAAGGATTGAACTCACAACCTCCAGATTGGGAGAGCTCCACCTCTAGGCCACAGCAGCTAAAAACAGAACTCCTCATTTCTCCTCCTGGCTTCAAACTTTATTTAAAACATTGATATAATCACTCACCTTGTGTATCGTAACTCTAGATTTACCAACAATAAGAAAACAATTAAAAACATACAAACCTGTATAAAACCAACCCCCCACAAAGCAGCACGTCTCCCACAACCAACCCACAACTTTTGTGAACTCCAGCCTCACAGTACTCCAACAATGGGGAGAAATTGGGTCAGAGGAGGGAGCCAGGGGCCTATATTACAACCTCCTGAGTTTAATCCCCATTTCCTTTAATGGGAATTAGCACGAGAGATAACCCATTGGTGGCGAATGAGCTTCCTGACCTCCATTTTCTTACAGTCTTCCTGGTATAAGAAGCTTCTTGACATTTGCCTAAGGGAGCATGAACCTGGATGCTAAAGTGCCATGGTTTCATTGCCAGAGCGCACAGATGTCACAAAAGAAGCATTGGGGAAGCAGAGGGTGTATGTCTGTGAGAGCGAGTTCTCCTTGCAAAGCTGCTAACTCCTTCCCAGTGGATCAGGCACTGCCAAGATGTGAGCAGATCAAGTAATTTATGATCAGTCAGGTTTTGACAGATGGTCTGGCCGACTAGAGTTTGCCTCTTTCCTCGGGGAAAGCAATTAATGATACGGGGCACAAACAGGAGACTGCACTCATTGTTCGAAAGGTACACGGCACCCCAACAGCATCTCTTTGTAAACCAGCAGCTGACTCTCTCGGTCTTCCTGGAATGGCGCTCTATGATCCATAATGCCATTCCAGGAAGCATCAGGGGAAAAGCTTCCTGCTGTGTAGAGTCAGACCAGGTTTTTCAAAAATAAAACAATGACATAAGTGGTCATCATCTTCAGTTAAGAAAATAAGCACAACCTCTTTCTTTAAAAAAAAAAGAAGAAGTCAGATGCAGTCATCTTTTGATAAGTTATTTTATTTTTAGAGATCAGCAAGAATATTTGCTGCGCCAGAAATCTGTGCCCTATTTTCTAAGGAAGACAAATAGAAACTCATTGAACAAGGAAGCATGCTTTCCATTCCTAATACCATTATAGCATGAATTCCTATCGGGGAAGACAATGGACACTCATTCAGAAAGGAAGGTACCTTCAAGAGTGGATCGGCCAAGTGAAACTAAATCCATCCACTCTTGTGCAATGAAAGAGCAAATAACTAAAAATTTCCAGGGACATCAGGTGTGCAGCTTAAGATAAATGGTAAAAGAAAGAAGCAATAGGAAAAGAATTAAAAACATATCACAAGATGCCAAATGAATTCTGCAGAATTCTAATCGCTACAGATTAAGAGATCATCTTGGTATTTGAAACCTAAGTATACCTGTGGAATTAAAAAATAATTACAATAAGGATTCCTGTCACTGCTGGCTGCTCTTCCAGATAATATGTCTGAGAAGAAGAAAAGATAGTCTTAACTGCAGGATCTTCTGTTGGATAGTTATCCAGAAACAACATTTTTGTTGGTTGCCAAGTTTTCATGACACTTGCAGTAAGATACAGGAACATGTTTACCACCAGTGTGATTCAAATTTTTTTACTTCCGGTTCTGTGGGTGTGGCTTGGTGGGGAAAGATTACTGTAAAATCTCCATTCCCTCCCCACTCCAGGGGAAGGTTGCTGCAAAATCCCCGTTTCTTCCCAATCAGCTGGGCTAGGTGGGGATGGGGCTAGTCAGAGGTGGTATTTACCGGTTCTCCAAACTACTCAAAATTTCCACTACCGGTTCTCCAGAATTGGACAGAACCTGCTGAATACCACCTCTGGTGTTCACCCAAGAGAACTGGCCCATCCAATTTGATTTTGCCAGGAAAAGCAAAATCTCATTTTTTTTCTATTTCATTCCTGTAATTGTAATTGTTTCTATATTGTAATTGTTTTTTTTATAATTCTATTTTTGGCATTCGTAAACTGCCCAGAGTCTTTTTGGATTAGCAAGATGGGCAGCATATAAATTGAATAAACAAAATAAATAAAAACAATTGGAAGTTCCCCATTTTGTAGAAATATGGGTAGGCGAGGTTTGGAGGTGTAGTAGTGATTGCTCTTTGGTATGGCCTCTCATCATGAGCTCCGACTTCAAAAGCAACTAAAAACAAATTTCTTCGGGAGATCATTTGGATTGGATGCTTAAATTGTTGACTGCTTTTTAAATAGATTTTATTAAAAGATTTCACATATAAAACAAGGAATACATTCGAAGAAAAAAAGAAAGAGACAAAAAGATAGCAAAAATAAAATAACGGAACACATGAAAATACATGTAAAGAAGTGGCTTCTAATTTTCCTCTCAGCATAGATACATTTCTAATCAAACCATTTCTGGTCATTAATGTCAATAATCACCTTTTTTCAATCAAAGAAGTCAGTTTAGCCATCTCTGTAAGTTCTGTCAATTTTACAGCCATTCCTCCATGGTGGGTAATGCTGAATGTCATATGCAGTGACAGGAATAGATTTAATCTGTTTTTATATTATGTATTTATATTTGTATATTTATTGTTTTTACTTTCCCTGTGCACCGCCCCGAGTCCCTGTGGGGAGAGGGAGCAGTTCTACAAATTAAATTTGAATTTGAAATTTGAATATATTGGGGGGGAAAATCTTCCATGATTCTTTTTTTTTTGAAATATATAACCATTGGTTCCAAAAGGGAACATTTTATATATGAACCTTAAAATCCTTAGTAAGTATCAATGTGTGCATTTGAATTAATTGTTTTACCATTTTTATATGTCCACCAAGCATGATAGAATGCCCCTTCATGATGTTCAGATTTCTAACATATATTTGCAATACCTTTATATAAATATATTCCAGATAATTTATCTGGCACTATGTTTTATTTTATTTTTATTTTATACAATTTATATCCCGCCCTTCTCCAAAAGGACCCAGGGCAGCGATGTACCAATGTACCAATGTACCATGTACATATCATGTACCAATGATATATCATTTTATAAAAATATTTTGACCATATATTTTCTCATTGATTCATCTGTATATTATAACCAATTGCCCACTTTACCATATATTCTTTAACCCATTCTTTTTCCATTTCAAATTTCAACAAAAGTCTATATAAATTAACAATTGCATGTACATCATTAGTACACAACTGCACTTCAAATTCTGTCTGACTTTGCTCCGTGCCTTAAGATTTTTATCTGGTTTTTTTGCGTATTTGCATTCTCTTTTATAACAATATTTCTTCTTGGTATCACTCCCCCCCCCCCTTTTCTTCTCACAATTTATATGCCAATTGTTTCCCCAGTTTATTTGCAAATTTAAAATTTCTCCTTTTTTTTTTTCATAATTGACCCATCTCTCTCACTGTTAAAACAGATAATTGTCTCTGTAGGAGCTTAATTTGGTGGATAATACTTGTCTGGGGACTTTTAAAATTCTTTTATCTCATCCAAAATACTTGTATTTTCTATCACCCTTTCTTTATTAAATTCACAGTTACATTGTATGAAATATCCTCTCACAAAAGCTTTGCTTGATCCCGATTATTTTCACTTGTGCATTGATTAAAATTATTATTTTAATTTATTTTTAGATTCCTTCACTATCACTTCCTTTTGCAATTCCATTCAGTCTCCACCTGAAAAGGGCCATTTCCCCATTCCATTTCCTCAGGACAGAATCAAACCAGTGGTGGGATTCAAAAAATTTTTACTCCTGGTTTTGTGGGCATGGCTTGGTGGCCATGGTAGGGAAAGGATACTGTAAAATCTCCATTCCCTCCCCACTCCAGGGAAAGGCTACTGCAAAATCTCCATTCCCTCCTGATCAGCTGGGACTCGGGAGGCAGAGAATAGATGTGAGCGGAGCCAGTCAGTGGTGGTATTTACCGGTTCTCCAAACTACTGTTTAATATAAGGTGACCAGATGTCCCGCTTTTGGCGGGACAGTCCTGCTTTTCAAGAATTTGTCACGCATCCCGCGTCCTCTTAAAAATGTCCCAATTTTTGCCTGGGGCCGCAGCGGGGGTCGGGCAGGCGGCAGGTGCTCTGCACGTGCTCAGAGGTGCGGGGTGTGGCCAGGAAGTGGTGGCCGGAGCAGGCTGGCAGGCAGGTGGAAGGGGAGGGCCGGCAAGGGAGGAGCCAGGCAGGCAGCAGGCGACAGAAGAGGAGAAGAGCTGTGCGTGGCAGGGCTCCAACCGGAGCCCACGCGGCCCTGAACTTTGCGCCGCTGCCGCCGCCGCAATGAACTGAGAGCGGCCAGCCAGAAGCCCCACTGCCGCTGCCCGTCCGTCCCACCATGGGCACCCTGGAAGAGCCCGGCGGGGGGGGGCCCGCTCTCAGCGCATTGTGGCAGCGGCGCAAAGTTCAGGGCCGCACAGGCTCGGCTGCAGCCCCGCCACACACAGCTCTCCTCCTCCTTCGCCACCTGCTACCTGCCTGGCTCCTCCCTTGCCAGCCCTCCCCTTCTGCCTGCCCGCCAGCCTGCTCCAGCTGCCGCTTCCTGGCCACGCCCCATGTCTCTCAGCGCATGCAGAGCGCCCACCCGGCCCCGCTCCGCCGCTCCGCCACCCCACCAGACACCTACACCTGCAGGTACCCTGCTCGGGTGGGGAGGGGGTCAGCCTGTGTGCCCCGCCACCAGACAGCCTCCGACCAGCGAGGGAAGCGGGCGGCGGGGCGGCATCTGCGGCGGCTGCGGCGGCTGCGGAGCCAAGAAAGGCCAATGGTGTCCCACTTTAGTAAACTTGAAATCTGGTCACCTTAGCTTAATACCACATCTGAATCAGACTCATACCAAATAACATCCACAAGATGATGCCTCAAGATTATTCCCAAAAATTATTTTAACTCCTTTGTACAATTTTCTATGGTTATTTCTTTTTGCACTAAAGTTTCATCAACCTCCATCTGAAGGATCTAGTTTTCCTTTCAAACGCTAAAGCCACTGGATTATGAGCTGAAATATCTATTGGCAGTATCACCACCGTATGAATAGTGGAAGCCTAGTAATTAGAAATCCAAAATAGTTCCCATCTACTTTGCAATCCAAAAGCAAAAGTTGTAGAAATGAAAATTAAAAACTGGTTTTTCTTTCTTTCTGTTTTGCCTTTTCTGTGTCCTTAAGGCTTTAGTCCAATCAGGCACTCTGTAACTCTGATCACACAATCACCTGGTCCATGTCATATTACATTTATCACTTTCTTCTGTAAAAACCCACCAGTTGTATTTTAACTTTGATACTAAAGAAGAAGATATCATGTGTTCAGCTAATTGTTTCCAGGAAATATCAAACATATTCTGGTCAAATTGTGTTACTCCTTTAAATGCAAACCATTCCCTTTGTCTGGTTATAACTTTCTAAGGTCAAAACTGCTTTTTGCTGTTAATTCTGAATTCTTAAAAGCATTATTTTCCTTTTCTTTTTCTGTGATCTGAAATAAAATCTGACACCCAGTGGCTTTTCTTTTCTTCCTGGTGATCTTAAGGTCTCTCTTAAAATTGATTGTTTCCAAAAGTCATTAAGCTTTGAATGAGCCCAGTGTCCCTTAAAGACTAGGCTGTGGGTGCAGTTATGCTGTCTCGTCTGACTGCTCAAACTCATGACTCAGCCACAATTCCCGCAGTCTCCTCACAAGGAGTGAAGGTGGGCAGTTTCTCAGTCTCTCTTTATCTGGAGAGGCTTCATCAGCCAGAATACTTCATCTGGCCTTTGGACACCCCCATGATGCCATGTCCACTTTTTCAGACATTTTAGTCCACAATGAACCTAATCCAGATTTATTAGATGGCATTCAACAGACGCAAAGGGATTCAAAGTATTTCATTCCTGTTACCCATATTGCCAATATGTAGGCTTAAACATGAGCTCTTACCACTGAGCGGCATATTCAAGACAGGGCTCTAGGCATCTTCTCTGCTCCTTCATCTCCCTAAGTTCCTTGGAAAACTAAGCTTCCACAATGGATCTGGAAGAGGGGAGCAGCTGCTCTGACACAATCTGGAAAAATGCCATAATGGCTCTCCTATTCCAGCAGCTAATCAAGGGCTTAGCTATAGCTGAACTTCCTATTAAGCCCCAGGATAACTTCTCCAGCCAATCTCTGAAAACCATTAGGATCCATTAGGCATTTTGAGTGCACCAATCGATTAGGTCTAGTGGTGAAATTCAAATTGTTTTACTACCGGTTCTGTGGGTGTGGCTTGGTGGGCATGGCAGGGGAAGGATACTGCAAAATCTCCATTCCCTCCCCATTCTGGGGCAAGCTAGAGGTGGCATTTGCTGGTTCTCAGAACTACTCAAAATTTCTACTACCAGTACTCAAAATTTCTACTACCGGTTCTCCGAACTACTCAAAATTTCCACTACTGGTTCTCTGAACTACTCAAAATTTCTACTACTGGTTCTCTGAACTACTCAAAATTTCTACTACTGGTTCTCCGAACTACTCAAAATTTCCACTACTGGTTCTCTGAACTACTCAAAATTTCTACTACCGGTTCTCCGAACTACTCAAAATTTCCGCTATTGGTTCTCTGAATCTCTCAAAATTTCTACTACCGGTTCTCCAAACTACTCAAAATTTCCACTACTGGTTCTCTGAACTACTCAAAATTTCTACTACCGGTTCTCCGAACTACTCAAAATTTCCACTACTGGTTCTCCGAACTACTCAAAATTTCCACTACCGGTTCTCCGAATTACTCAAAATTTCCACTACTGGATCTCCGAACTACTCAAAATTTCTACTACCGGTTCTCCAAACTACTCAAAATTTCCACTACTGGTTCTCTGAAACTCTCAAAATTTCCACTACCAGTTCACCAGAACCTGTCAGTACCTGCTGGATTTCACCCCTGATTAGGTCCTTCCCCATTGCAATGGAGGATCACCTTGTTAAACTGCACAGTAATCACAGTAATTTGTCCACGACAAGAAGCAAAACTCAGTGTCTCTCCCCACTTTTAGTTCACATTGTGTCTGACCCGAGACCAAAAAAGCATCTTACATAAGATGTGGCCTCCAATGGCATCAGGACCATGAGAGAAAGGAAGCACAAGCAGGTTTTTTGCTTAGAAATTACAACTCTAGTCTAGGTTGAGAGGCCTGGTGTGCTGACAAAAAAAAACCTTTTCTGAAATTGAAGAGAAAATACAGAAGCTTGGCTGTGGGTATATTTCAGGGTGACGCAGCAACACTGGAAATAATTGATGCAATGGAAGATTCCCAGAGGGGAGCAGAACAAAACAGATCCAGGAAATTTGTGGCTACTCTTCTTCTGGACCTGCCGATGGATGATAATTTGGACATCGTGAATATTCTCTGAAGTCTGCATACAGCGAAGCTCAGGATATTGGATTACTGGGTATTTGATTATTCCGTCTCTATATTTATCATTTCAAAAACCTAATAAAGAAGCCCTGAAAAAAGAAGGCCATAGGCCAGGGGCAGAGAGTGGAGATAATGTAAGGATGTCAATCAAGAAAAATATTAGAGAAAGCATCATATCTTTCGTGACAAGCAACCCAAGACAGGGGTGGATGAAGCATAGCTCTGTGATCTTTGTATTAAAAAACACTCCACGAACAGAGAAAATCATTTTTATAGAAGAAGGTAAGAGACAATGCTTCCTGGATGATCTATATATTTGCAAATTTGATTGTTCTTCACATTATTCATGCATCATGACTGCTAATTCTTTTGACTGGAAATAATATATTATCATTCAGCATTTACAAGTTCAGCTCCATAGCTCTGACAAAGAACCGTTAGGTTTCTCCCCTTATAAAATATATGACCATTTTGCAACAATCTACCTTTTTATGCAATTCTGTTCTATTTACAAAATTTGGGGGACAAATTGCTAAGGAACTGGCTTTATCTTTCAAAATGAATACAGCTAGCTGACAAGAATAAAAACATAGAGTGATTGCCAAGCTACCTGTTCAGAAAACAGAAAGTCAAACTACTTTTGAATTTCCCAGAATGAGTCTCTAATCCATGAAAATTAGCTCAAATATTAAAAGGTGCACACTGTTTCGTCATACATAAAACTATTGGTCTGGAGTCAGCTGAGCAAGAGAGATAAATTCTGGGCCGGGTTTTTGGGTTAAGGGGGAAAAAAAATCAAAGACAACAGATGAAACCTTTTCTTTCTTTCAAGTTGAAAGAAAACCATTTTGGAAGAACAGAAAGAGCTTTAGCAGACTTGGTGATCTCTATTCTAGTGATGTATAATGTCTGTTTAACATAACACAGTCATTAGTGAACGGATATAAAACCAATCCACATTGCTATTATTTTGGCCCATCACTAGTTGAATGAATGGAGAAGATGCTTCAACTAATGCAGAAAAGTACTGTTAACCTTTTCCTTCTCTTGCTCTCTTTTTTAGCTCTTGATTAGTGTTCCAGGATGACTTTTTTTTTACTCAAAATAATGGGGGGCGCGGGAGATATTGAATCCTGGACTTCTAATTACAAAACAAACTGTGATCTAATTCTCCATTTGAGAAGAGATGAGCAAAACCAAACAGGAGACTCTTCAACTCTGATTTAAATCCTTTCCTCATCCCATTTTCTGAATATTAGTTGTCATCTCAAAAGTATCTCTTGGGTCACAGGGGAAATATAAAGAGACTAATTGTAAGGTTCAGAAATCTCCCCATAGCGATGGAACGTGTTCTGGTGAAGTTAGATTAAAAAGGTGCTGAAGAAATGGTTTTAACATTATAATCCCTTGTGATTGCTTTCAAATAAAAAATAATAAGTATAATTAAAAGGGGGAAGGATTCTATCTGTATTGTCTGCAAGTCATGACATTGACAGGTATTTATTGCATAAATAATTTCAGAAACACAGATAGTACCAGGCAAACAACTATCCTACAGCTCCCTCTGGTGCCCACCTATTGCATTTCATAAAGCTTTAATAAAAAAGCTAAGTCCTATATAAACAGCTACCATGCATAAATATATGAAGTAACAGTATCTCCACCTGATGGAGACATTTCTATTAATTTTAATACATGGTCCATATGAATCAGTGGCATGTTGAAAGATATTCCTTCATTGCCTCTGAAATTCATAAATAAAACTTTGTATTAAAAAAAATCTAAACAAAGATAAATTTCTAGCAATCTGACCACATTATATTCAGGTTCGCTAGGAATGGAGTTTTTCAAGTGCCTTTTTTCCCTTTTTTTTAGATGCATTGAAAATCAATTTTGTTAAGTAGAATTCTGACACTTTAATACAAACATGGATTTTTACCCCTTCCCCCTGTATATATTTTTAGCACTTTTCTAGAGATGCTTACATTTTAATGCACAAATTATTCTAGTTTCCTGAAACTGGTGGCCTCCTTCACCTTCATAAATCCTTGTGATAACTGTCAACATTTCCCTCATTCACAATGTAGGAACAATATAGAGAAGGCATTTGAAAATTAAGGCAAAAGGTAAATGCAAATATCTAGGGGTCTCAAGAATGGGTCCCCTTCCTCATAATTAGTGTTATCCCAAGCTGATTACAAAGATGCATTTACCAAGGGGGACAATATGTATTGTCTATAATTGACATCTAAGCTTCATTTAAATTTGAGATGGTTTTATATATAAATACTAGCTGATAAGCCGGCACTGCCTGGGTATTTATTTATCACAACACACACACCCCTTCCATGAATGTCGCCACAATTTCTAATATTGGATTTTCCCCTTTACCATAGGAAGCCTCCTTGTGGAGTACTGTGAAGCCATTACCATGACAACTCCACAGTGCTGTACAGTAGAATCCATTTTAAGGCAGTAGGGTACAAGCCATTTTAAGGCACAATAGGCTGTATCTTAACAGAAAACACACCCCGAGGGGTGTTAGAGGTGTCTTACCCCCACAGTATTTGTTTCCAAAGAGTAAGTAATCTGTGTACCAAGTTTGGTTGAAATTGCTCAAGGCGTTCCAGAGTTATGCTGAAACATACACACATATAGAGCCATTTATATATAGCTAAAAAATAATTTCTTTGATTTTAGTGCAGACATTTTATTACAAATTACTGATTGTAACCTGCTGAGAGTTGACTGATTGTGGCAGGCTAAAATCCAATCCAATCAATAAATTATAGACCACAGTGAAAACCACTGGGGTGATTTGTACCTGTGGACAGATGTGTGAGAATCATTAAAGCAGCAGACTTTGGTTCCAACCTCTCAAGTTGATATCCATCAAAGTAAATTTTGTGGAAAGCCATTTCAATAATCATGCATAGAATACCTGCAGTCCTTTAATAAGTTTCTGATTTTTTTTTTGAATACCTATAACATCAAGCTTATATATGCAGAATTTGGGGACACAAATATAGGGAAAATACTCTTCCCTCCATAGAAACACTAGTCCTGGTCTTTGCACGAGTCCTAATGTTAATAACAAAACACGCCATTCATTGGAGTTTGCTTCAGAATTCCCTGAATGCAATTATGCAGGTAACACGACCCATCTGGTACAGAAGTTGTATTTGCATTAATTGCCAAGAACAGAAAGCCATTATATCTAATACAAATTCTAGGTCCTGATTTTAGATTTCCCTTTTCTCTACTTAGCTGTAGAATAGCAAAAAAAACACATGCACTTTTCTATTTAGTGAAAATAAATGAAATTCTTTCAAAGCTCAGAAAATGCCTGGGACCAAGCTAAGAAGCTATTTGCTTTAAACTAGGGTCATGGCATAGAGAGTTGAGTTTTCCCCCCGATTCTGGGCATGCCATCTGGAATCTACTTGACCTGCTAGTTGGTGCAGATTTCCAGCTGTTGCTGTTTTTAAATAATAAGCCTCTGGTTGCTATTAGAATATACACAAGTAATATATATTTCATTTCAGCCGTCTGCTTGGTTGCATCTTTCTAAAAGGCCGTGAGATTGGCATGTGAAGAAAGGTTTAGTATTTCATTGCCCTGGTTCTTTCTTTCATGTACTGATCAGGAAATCATAAAGCACGCACCATTTATGAACATCCTGACAGAGGTTTTGCTTTTACCTGAATTGCGATGCAGTATTTCAATGGTAATTTGTGTCATTTTGGCTCTTCCTAATTTAAGTATTCTAGGGAAATGGTGGCTCAGGGGCTAAGACGCTGAGCTTGTCGATCAGAAAGGTCGGCAGTTTGACAGTTCGAATCCCTAGCACCATGTAGCAGAGTGAGCTCCCATTACGTGTCCTAGCTTCTGCCCATCTAGCAGTTCGAAAGCGCGTAAAAATGAAAGTAGAAAAATAGGAACCACCTTTGGTGGGAAGGTAACAGTACAATACAATACAATAGCAGAGTTGGAAGGGACCTTGGAGGTCATCTAGTCCAACTCCATGCCTAGGCAGGAAGCCCTATACCGTTTCAGACAAATGGCTATCCAACATCTTCTTGAAGACTTCCAGTGTTGGTGCATTCACAACTTCTGGAGGCAAGTTGTTCCACTGATTAATTGTTCTAACTGTCAGGAAATTTCTCCTCAGTTCTAAGTTGCTTCTCTCCTTGATTAGTTTCCATCGATTGCTACTTGTTCTACCCTCAGGTGCCTTTGAGAATAGCTTGACTCCCTCTTCTTTGTGGAAACCCCTGAGATATTGAAACACTGCTGTCGTGTCTCCCCTAGTCCTTCTTTTCATTGAATTAGACATACCCAGTTCCTGCAACCGTTCTTCATATGTTTTAGTCTCCAGTCCCCTAATCATCTTTGTTGCTCTTCTCTGCACTCTTTCTAGAGTCTCCACATCTTTTCTACATCGTGGTGACCAAAACTGAATGCAGTATTCCAAGTGTGGCCTTACCAAGGCATTATAAACACTTCACATGATCTTAATTCTATCCCTCTGTTTATGCAGCCTAGAACTGTGTTGGCTTTTTTGGCAGCTGCTACACACTGCTGGCTCATATTTAAATGGTTGTCTACTAGGACTCCAAGATCCCTTTCACAGTTGCTGCTATTGAGCAAGGTACCACCTATACTGTACCTGTGCATTTCGTTTGTGTTGCCTAAATGTAGAACCTTACTTCTACAGTGTTCCATGCGCCTTCGGTGTTCAGTCATGCTGGCCACATGACCATGGAGACATCCTCAAACAGCACTGGCTCTTCAACTAGCTCGAAGAGATGAGCACCGCCCCCTAGAGTTGAAGAGCACTGACTCATTCACTGGCTCTTCAACAGCATTTGCTCTTCAAGATGAGCACTGCCCCCTAGAGTTGGAACGATTAGCACATATGTGCAAGGGGAACCTTTATCTTTACTTTTAATTTAAGTAAACATCATTTTCTGGAATTATTTCCATACTCATCTTCAAGAAGAGTGAAAATAAAACATCTGCTGATGTAGCCGCAATTTTTTTCCTATCACCTTTGATGCAAATCCTCCACTTTGACCAGATCCACAGGAGTGGAGATCCATAAGCACTCAGTATTTAAATCAAAGCTAAACTACTTTAATATTTGTCCTCACAGTGCCACTTGGTGGAGAATGAGAAAGTAAACTACAGAGTATGCGGGGAGAGGAATCTTTATTAGGAATCCTTTATTAGGAAAGGAAGACTAGACCGTGAACGATCTAAAATGAATGCAAATTCATCCATAGTCATGTGAATTCATGGTTTCACTTGAAATGCTTGTAGCATTTAATTACAGATGGGAATGTGCGCCTATTGTGAGGAAGCGCAGCATATCCTCTCGTAAGGTAGCTGCTCTTAAAGAACAAGCTTAAAATTGTTCTCCAATATGCTTTGAAGCCAAGAAGCAAACTATTTTATTTGTACTTGCATTTGCAAAATGAAATGAGTGCCTGAATCTTGAATGCCATTGATATCAGTAGAGCAAGCAGCAACACTTAGCAAATGTTTCATTTTTTTGAAGAAAAGAAGTAACTTCAATTGTGGTAACATTAGCAATCTGTGTGATAAACTTCACTGATTCTTTAATGTAACCAATAGCATTGTAAGTAAAACTCTTTAGCATATTCCTGCAGTTTCCACCACACTTGTAAATGGTGCATATGCAGTATGGAAACTATGCTATTTGATAAAGGTCAGCAACCACAAATATTGCATTTTTTATCCATTATGATGCATTTTAATATACAATACAATACAATAGCAGAGTTGGAAGGGACCTTGTAGGTCTTCTAGTCCAACCCCCTGCGTGGGCAGGAACCTTATACCATTTCAGACAAATGGCTATCTAACATCTTCTTAAAGACTTCCAGGGTTGGGGCATTCACAACTTCTGGAGGCAAGCTGTTCCAGAGGTTAATTGTTCTAACTGTCAGGAAATTTCTCCTTAGTTCTAAGTTGCTTCTCTCCTTGATTAGTTTCCACCCGTTGCTTCTTGTTCTGCCCTCAGGTGCCTTGGAGAATAGTTTGACTCCCTCTTCTTTGTGGCACCCTCTGAGATATCAGAACACTGCTATCATGTCTCCCCTGGTCCTTCTCTTCATCAAACTAGACATACCCAGTTCCTGCAACCGTTCTTCATATGTTTTAGTCTCCGGTCCCCTAATCATCTTGGTTGCTCTTCTCTGCACTCTTTCCAGAGTCTCTATGTCTTTTCTACATCGTGGCGACCAAAACTGTATGCAGTATTCCAAGTGTGGCCTTACCAAGGCACTATACAGTGGCATTAACACTTCACGTGATCTAGATTCTATCCCTCTGTTTATGCAGCCTAGAACTGTGTTGGCTTTTTTGGCAGCTGCTGCACACTGCTGGTTCATATTTAAATGGTTGTCCACTAGGATTCCAAGATCCCTCTATATAAAAAAAGAAGATATATATAAAGAAAGATCTATATAAAGAAAGGTGCTCACTAGCAGCTTGCATTGGAAAACATGAATATTTTTGTACTATTTCATCCACAGAAAACAGTAACATAAATGAGGAAAAGATAAGATAAACACAACATTTGGCAAGAATCAAAGAAAGAAAATATTTTTGCGAAACTGAGATATGTGGCTTCATTTATGCTTATTAAAATTTAAAGGGTATGTGATTCAGACTTGAAGGAAGTTACTTGGTGGGGTTTTTTTCCCCTTTCAATGACTTGTTCTCAAGATTTACATTCACTTCATTGCATTGTGAGAATTAACAACCTAAAAGAATTCGATGACATTATCAGCATTCAAAACCATGTTCTTCTAGATCATTAAAACTTTCCACTTTTAAGCTACCAAAAGATATTTCCTAACATCCAAAGCTTGAGTGCCATGTGTTCCATGCACATGATTGATTGCTGCATAATTTGTTAAACAAATGTATATACTGTTGTGTCACAAGATCTGGGGTAGTGGCTAGGAGTTGATGCTATCTTGCTCCTACTGCAACATTTATATTCTCAAATATGGCTCACTTTGTCTCATGTTCTCGCTTTCCTTCAACTAAAAACAAATTAAGTTGTCGTTCACTAGCCATAAAAAGCCAATGAATACAAATTCACAATACTTTGCAGATCAGCATTGCACTGGTCCTAGATAGTTTTGTGTGGTTTTGAGCCTGCCCTTTTTAACTTTCATTTATTTTCTACCACAATTTGAACCAACAAAATGTTGGGGTTTTCATTCTCCTACTTCCAGATCCTCCAATCCTTTCAAACCATCGGTCTCCCGAATACAGTCAGTAGCTAGCAAAATAAATACAAGATAGAAAATATACAGGACTCTAGCAAACACTGAAGAAAATTACAATGTTTGGCTGACTGACTAAACCAGATTAGAAAATGCACCACAAGCCCACACCCTATGTCTATTCTGACACATCATCAGTCATGTCCCCAGAACCCCAAACTTTGTGAAAGAAGATTCTGAAGGAGACAAGTGTCATGGCTCAGGAGACATCGACTGATCTGAAAACAGGGCATTAAAGAAGGAAAGATCAACTCATTCCATTCTGCCTCATAGCATTGTTTTTATGCGCATTGGAGAAGTCCTCTATATGCTGTTTTAAGTTTCTGGAGAAAAGCAAGATATTAATCTAACAAATAAATATTGTATGAACTAAGCACTCTAGTCATCTGCGAGTACATTTCAACATTCCACCCATTTAGTCTTCCTAGTACATTTTCACTGCATTGGCTCATCCAGTTCACCCGGGAACCATTTAAGAGAACCATCTTTTCTTATGAAATCCATAATTTGTTGTATTTACTTCTCCACATGCGGCATAGACTGAAATCTTCAGAATAAATCTTTTGACCCCTTGACTTTAGTTGGTTTCACACAGTCCAACTTTTATCCATGTCCATTCACACAATTACATGGCATAAGGTCGCTGTACCATGGCATTATACAGTGATTTCCATTATGCGCTACTGACAATACACTGATGGCTATTAGAAAGAAAAATGGAAAAAAATAGAGGATGCAGGTGGGCTACTGAATTTTGAATACATTTTGCACTCACAAGGGCTGCTCAATGAGCAGGGGACAGCTGTGGCTAGGATGGCCTTTGCAAAAAAAAAAATCTCTCTTGTGTACCGGTTGTGCCCGTTCCTGGATCAGGGGGCCCTGCTCACTGACCTTAGTCACTTCCAATTGGATTGTTGCAATGTTTTATATATGAGCTTGAAAAATATTTGGAAGCTTCCAGTGGTCCAGAATGCAGCAGCATGTGCAGTATTGGGTGCACCCAAATTCACCTGTATGAAATCCATTGTTGCACAAGTCATACGCTCTCTACATGGGGCTCCGGAGGCTCCACTTGAGGTGCATCCGGAGGCTCCACTTGAGGTGCATCCGGAGGCTCCATTTGAGGTGCATCCGGAGGCTCCACTTAGTCCAGAACGTGGCCGCGTGGGGTATTTCGGGAACATCTCGAAGTTCCCATGTAACACCTCTCCTGTGCGAGCTGCACTGGCTACCAGTGGCCTTCCGGTTGCGCTTCAAGGTGCTTGTTACCATCTTCAAATCGCTCCATGGCTCGGGGCCTAGTTACTTGCGGGACCGCCTCCTGCCACATACCTCCCATCAACCGATTCGCTCCCACAGAGAGGGCCTTCTTAGGGTGCCGACTGCCGGCCAATGCCAGCTGGCGACGCCCAGAAATAGGGCCTTCTCTGTGGCAGGGCCTGCCCTCTGGATTTAGATTTTAGATTTTATTCAATTTGTATCCCGTCCTTCTCCAAAAGGACCCACCCACCCCGAACTTTGTACTATCACGGACCTTTCCCTCTTCCGCCGCTCACTTAAGACACACCTCTTTCAGCAAGCTGGACTGGCATAGAATTTAATGTAGGAATGATAGAGCCTTAGCCAAATTAGATAGGTTTTAATGGGATTTTTAGCACAGGTTTGTTATTTAATTTCTTTTTACTTTTGTACATATGTTATTTATTATTGTATATTTTTAATGTCCTGTGCACCGCCCAGAGTCCGTCTCGATGGAGATTGGTGCGGTTTATAAATTGAATAAATAAATAAATAAATAAAATAATTTCTGGATGCAATGCAAGGTTTGGTTAGGCACAGGGTGAGGTTATTTGTCTCTTATCTGTTTCCATAGTTCCCTGCCAAGACATCCAACTTTTGACAGGGTGGAGGGAGTAAAATTATAGAGAACCTAACTCTGACTAGTGATGTAGGTGGATGGATTCTAGTTAGGTTAACTGTGCAATAGAAGTGAACATAGAATCAACACATAGCATTTTCCCAACATAATCTTCAGTTAAATGATCAACCCGTGTTTTAGGCTGGAAGCAACCTTCACAGTAATGACTATGGTTCTGTTGTTAACTACCACAGGAGGCAAATAAGTCTACTTAATGAAGAAATTTAAAGAGTATTAAGCAGTCTATAAATTGCTATTAATTTTTCTCGGCTTCCTAAAGCACAGCATGGGTAGTAATTTCACACCTTACTTTTGATCAACTCTAAAATGCCTTTAAAACAGATGTTCACTTTTAAACTTTTCAGAAATAATGATGTCACTTATCCCTAATAAGTGCTTTTGGTTTGGAAAGTTCAAATTGCCTTCATTAGTTTTAAATCCAATTGCTCACATATTTTTCCCTCCCTGGCAGGAATGCGTTCACGCAGGGAGTCCAGCTGTAAGGCCATATTATTGTAACTATTTCTCAGAACTGATAACTTCTGGAAAAGTAAGTCATTTCAAAGCCTGAAAATGAGAAGGATAAAAGCATCTTCTCGTGGAGAAGCACAGCTGGTAGAAATGTCTGCTGAATTTATTTTTTCCCCTTGTAAGCAGGAACTGTAAGAACTTTAAAAAAATCATACTAATTCTGCTTACATCTGGAAATAAGACTACACCTTTTGAGCATGAAACTTGATTTCCAACCTTACAACTTTAACCTGAGATATGTTACTTGTTATGCCCCAGTAAAGTGAAGCTGGGGCTCCCATCACAATTTTCATTACATATTATTAATCTAACCCAGAATTTCAATAAAGGAACTTTATTGAACGCAATAACTTCTTATATCTATGACTCAAGGCAAATACCCATGGCTTTTCTCTTGGTTGCTTAGAAGGACATCCTGTTGTCTGGCAAGTGAGCTGACAAAATCATTTATTGGGGCCACATTGGATTGTAGTTGCTTGTTCCCACCAGCGAGTTTGAATGCAAGGGCCAGAAATGAAGGTTATTTAATGGCAAGTCTCCAATTATGTAACTTTCTCCAGGAAGAAATTGGGCAGGATAAAAGGAATAGCAAGTCACTTCCAAAAATCTTGGCAAGAATTTTTTATGGGTTACTCTAAGGCAGTCACAACTGACTTGAAGGCATATGCATACAGGCAAACACACACAAATAAATACAATTCCCCATTTTCTATTCCATTCTTTATTAGTTTTAGTCTTTATCTTTTGGAATAGTTCTCTGTTTGAAGAAACAAGTTAGAAAATTCTAGTTAGCATGAGACATAAATCCTTCAAAAATATGTATTAGTGACTCTTACTTTCCTTTATAGTTTGCAAAAATTATAAGATATCCTTCACTTTGTTTTTAGCATTTGGATCAAACGAAGGACCATGGAAATTCTCTCTTTGTAATTGTTTTCTAAACTGTTCTGCACTAAAACCAGTCAAAACTCCAGGAAGGAAGGGAGGAAGAACAAATTTTAATACATTTGTATCTGCATTAAACCAAGAACAATAAGGAATTGCAATGTAAATAAGTCTGTTAACTTTACTTAGTGCTTATGTGCATTATTTTGTACTGTTTCAGAAAATAACTAATTTATTTTATGGAAGTACACGCATGGGTTTAGACTTTAAGCCATAGATAATTGCATGATGCTTACTTTTCACTTCCCTGCCGGGGGCCAGGGGCAGCTTATCAAGCGAGATGCATTAAATGGCTTGATAAGGACTATACAAATATTTTGACATGTGTCGAATAAGAGTAATAGCTATATTTTCCCAGACAACATAAGGAGATTATATAGCTCCAAGGCACTCTGCAATCTTGTCACTGGGGCAGGTGAATTTATATTACAAAGGTTGTCACATTTTCCTGAAAATTTGTTCGCATAAAATATAAACTGGCTTTTAACCACCTTAGGAACCAGGCAACTTTGCTTACACTTGATAAACAGATCCGGTAGTGAAACTGCAATGTACAGCAGGCCATTATGGTAAAGAAATGTTTCCAAAATCTAGCAGATAGCCACAGATACTACCAAGAATAAAGTCTCCTGAAAAGTAAGAGTTGACCAGTACAAAGTTTGAATACTTAAAACATACCAAAATTTCACACAAAAAGACCCTTAAGGCGTATCATCAACATCAAAGACAAGAGTGGCCAGCTGATACAATTTGCCAATGGAAGCAGTATTGCAAGACAATCTGCAATGAACAGATCTCTCATACACCACTGCTTAAAGCTGACCTGTTTCCAATCTAACATCTGACATAAACTTTTGAAGAAATGGAATTGTTGTTGTTCCACTGGTCATTTGCAGTCCTTTTATTACTCAACTACACATCATCAATGTGAGTTGTGGAATTTGCTTCCTGTTTATGTACAATAGCTTGCTGTGCCAGTTTTGATGGTGGTGTGGTTTTCTCCTTGATAATGTTTCAGAGTATTGTTTTCTGCTAGTTAGTCTGGTATTAATGAACTCTTATCTGGGTGTTAGCTGTTGGAGAAGATGTGTTTTGTTTTGTTTTAACTTCTGAGCTTGTTAATTTTTCTCTTTTAATAAATATAGTTTATTTCTAGGTCTATTGATTGTTTATTTGTCTGAATGCCAAAACAACATGAATTCCCTGGTGGTTTTGGATTTCGCTAGTCTAGGGTATTTACCATTTCTGCTAAATGTGTTCTGCTAATCTTCTGCCCAGTTGTCTTACAAAGATTTATAGTCCTTACATTGCATGTCATACAACTCCTGGTTTTCTTCTTGGGTCTTTTTTTGTTGTAAAACAATTTTTATTGGTTTTTAAAGTATACATAGGAAAAGGGATATAGGGTAAATATAACATTTTAGTAGCTTCCATGCCGATAATGGTGGTCCTCCCAAAACTTCATAAAAGTACAATTTTTTAGAAAGAAAAAAGAATAAGCATGTACATAATTTACATTGTATAATTCATACCTTCAATCATATTTTTCTTTGCCATCTATTGTATCGACAATCACAATAAAATTTCAAATAAAGTCATTTTTGAGATCTAAGTCTTTTTGCTATTGATTCTTCTTCCCCGTCATCGGGCGGGGCCATCGCCCCCCCTGTTCCCCCATCTTCATCCCCTAGGAGTGAAGAGTGCTTTTGAAGAAAGGACTCCGCCTCTCCTAATGTTTTAACTCTAATTCTACCCCCCTCCAAGAAGACCAGCATTCCCTCTGGCAATAACCATTTGAACCAAATTCCTTTTTTATATAATTTCTTAGACAAGAAGGAATATTTCCTTCTTATTTCTCGATTTTTTTCGGAATTTGTTTCAAAATGGTTATTTCTTTATCTTGGTACTTTAAGGGTCCTCCCGGTTGAGCCCTCAATATCTCATCCCTTATGGACCTCCTTAGGAATTTAACACGAACCTCTCTTGGTACATTGTGTATTCTAGCATATGCTGAATTAATTCTATAAACCAGGTCCATATCCCACCAGAGTTGTTCTTTATTTCTATTAAGATAATCTGCTAATATTATAACATCTTTAAGATCTTCATTTTCTGACTCTGGTATGTTCTGGAACCTGAGAAAAAAAGACATTCTTTCGAATTCTATTTTGGTCATGTGACTTCCCAATTCTAAATTTTCCTTCCGAATCTCCTTTACCTCCTCCCCCATCTCAGCTGCCCCTCCCTCCAATGCCACAATTTTTTGTTTATTATGCATTGTACTTCGTTGTGCTTCCAAAAGTTCTATTTTTAAATTTGTCATTTCTTTTCGTATTTTATTCACATTTTTCATTATTTCCTGGAACATCTCGTTAACTGACAGTTCCTGTGTGCTCTCACCAGTAGATTCTTTTTGCAATAATGAAGTGATCTTTATCTGTTGTGTAGTTGGACTGGAGCAAGCTGAGCACGGAGCAGAAAATGACTTTCTGGTAGGTGGTTTTTTAGAAGCCATTGTCTCCATTGTAAGTTCTAGTTGGTAGCAGAAATGGTGTCAGAAAAGCGGGCAGCCGAGGCGGCCTGAGGTATAGGAGCAGTTCAGATGAAAGTCCAGTCTTAGGAATACATTAGGGAGAAACCAAGAAAAACTATATTATCCACATCTGGGTGTCCACTTATTGGGAGAGATGCCAAAGGCTTCCAGAGGAGAAGTTAAAGTAAAAATTAAAAATCCTGCGCTTTCAGTTGCAGAAGGGAAAAACTTCTTAAATGGAAGAAAGTTATCACCAGGGAACAAAGAGGAGCCATTTTGCCATGCCTTCTAACAGGCAAGAGAGTGAAAGTTTCATTTTACTTTTTAGCAAAAAAGTTCCGCGATAGAATGTTGCAACTGCGATAGCATGGATGCAGTTTCTTTTCTGTTGTTATTTCAGATGGCAAGTTAGTCCCATTTCTCTCTCCGTTCCTGGAGAGAGCTTGTTTAATTGCCGCTTCCTCCAAGGGGGGGTTAAACAGAAAAAACTCCCCCCTCCATTCTCCATTTAAAATTGATTGAAACTGAAACTCACGATGTTCGCTTATCCTCTGATTGCGAACCAGGAGATTAGGGAGAGCCCTCCATCTCCGGCACTCCAGCCAGTCTTCTCATTCTGCAGTTGATCCCGGGATCCATCGGCGAAAGGGCAATGTTTGCCCCCCCTTCTGCTTCCCAGCTCCTGGGGTGAGGCTGGAAACACCCCACTGGTCGCCGCCTAGTTGGGGGTCTCCAGCAAGTTGCCCTTATGGCAGGGGATTCCTCCAGAGCCCCCTGTGCCCCCCGGGGGGGCACCAGGAGAGCAAGCAGCAGACGAGACACGTCCGTTACCTTCGGAAACCGGAAGTCGAGTCCTTCTTGGGTTTTCTGTTTGCCATGTCATTGACAAAGCCAAGGAGGAAGAGAAACAACTCAAACACATCCCTTCCTATAACAACACACTACTAATTGCCCAAATATGACTCCATCCTTATTGAATGAAATGGTACAAACTTACTGCTGTTCTATGCAGCAATCAAATCCCTCTGTGCCTGAAATGGAAAGGCTACCAATCAGTTGTTAGACCAGCAACCCTAAATAGTAACCAGTAACCCAAGTAGAATATTGGAAAATGGCAAAGAAATATGTGCAGTATCTCCACCCTCTTGAGATGAGAATACTAGGGCAGTCAGTTCGCTGTACAAGACTAGGCGAAATAACAGATGAAGATGTATGAAAAATCCTTGGTGTTGCCAATGATCCAAAGAAAATGTGAAAATCATGTCTGTGATAGGATGGACATATACAACAGCTGCAGCTTTCTAGCAAGAAGAGTAGTAGAATTAAATGTAGAAAGTCACCAGCCAGGAGAACTAAAAATACACTGGCTAGAGTGATCCAAAGTTGACCTGCAGCCTGCAAAGTTCAACTTAAGAGATTGGTACAGACTGTATGAAATGATGAGTGCAGCGCAAACAAGCAGATTCTGTAATCATGCAGGACAACCCCAACAAATAAGTTGATCTGAAGCATTGCTAGCCTTTGAAACTCCTAAAAGACTTAAGGGATATTGGAGAAGAATTTGATGATATCTAAACTTAAAACTTCAGCTGTATAAACTCCTCAGAGTATCTTTCATTTAAGGTTCAATAATTTACAAGAACTTTGGTATAAAGACTTGGAAAATCCTGTTGGAGAAATTAGCAGTCTTATGTTTTAAAAAATGGCAGATGAGACCCCTATGCTTTTAAATTGAGAGTAATTCATCAAAAATTATTTTTCTTGACTATTGGATATTTCAGCAAATAATCAAGAGTTTGTCAATTTTTAAAAAATGTTAGAGATTAAAGAACACTGTGATATACGTAATTTAACATGTTCTTTGACCGATGCATCTTAATATCTGTATATTTATCAGTGCAATACTCAAAAGAGAAGGTTTAAAGATTTAAATACAAGTTTAAATTTTATCCTGAAAATTTGGAATTTGTTGAACGATATATAGGGATATAGAAAAGAAAGTGATGAAGTTTAATTGGAAAAAAGAATCCTACAACCCCAGATTAAAAATCCTGCATTGAAGAAATGCATTCAATTTCTGTTTTTGAACTGGACTTTTATAGGATAAAGACAACTATGACTGTGTAAGATGAATATTCAATATCTTCAAAAATCAAACCTTTACAGTTTTTTAGCATTTTATATACATGTTGCACTGCATTTTTTATCTTAATTTTTAATTTTTTGCATCTTAATAGCAAATATAAAAAGATATTAACATAAGAACTTTTTTTCCATGTGGAATGACAAAAAGTAAAGCAAATATTTATCAATGAAATATATCTTTTATAAAATAACTGCAAAAACAGTTCATGTGATCCAGCTGTATGGGATAAATGGATGTGGTCTGCAAGATTTTACAATCATGGCTAATCTATTTCTAGTTTTAAATATTATTCAACAGTAAATGATTTGTTATTTCATCAAGAAATGTCTTATGCTCCATCTCATCCCACCCCACCCCAAACATCATTCGAAAGAGATTAGAAAATCAAACTGAGATATGTTAGGATTCAAAGATCATATTAATCTTTCTGAGGTGGTTTTTTTTTAAATGCCTGGTGAAAATGAGAGACTTAAGGATAAAAAGTTCATTAAAAATATTATTCCAATAATGACTGAAAATCAAAAACACATGGGTTACATTTCTAGAAAAAAAAGGTGTGTGTGTGTGTGTGTGTTATTGGTGTATATAACATTGAAATATATAGAAATAAAAATTTAAAAAAAGTATTTTGATTTTTTATTGCAGATTAGGGGAACAGTATTGCTTTTATACGTTTTTAAATGATTGGCTTGAATCTTCACAGTTCCCATTTTTTACTCTGCTGCAGTGGCATTGCATCACTGGTTAAAAAAAAAGTACTCAAAGGCAGAACAAAAAGCAACAGATGTAAATTATTCAAGAAGAGAACCAACTTAGAAATGAGAAATTTCCTGACAGTTGGGACATAAGAACAGCCTTGCTGGAACAGGCCACAGCCCATCCAGTCCAGCATTCTGTCTCACACAGTGGTTCCCCATTTGCTTCAGGGTCTTCCCATGCAGATGTCTTCACCTGCTTATGATTCCCTGCAAATGGCATTGAGAAATATCCTGCCTATCTCTCCAACCCGGAGGGTGTCCTTAGGCATCCATAATGATAGCCATGGATACCCTTGTTCTCCATGAACTCATCTAATCCTTTCTTAAAGGTGTCGAGGCTGACAGCTGTCACCACTTCTTCTGGCAGGGAGTTCCATAGACCAGTGATCCTCTGGGTGAAAAAGTACTTCCTCTTATTTGTTTGAGGTCTAGCTTCCAAAAGTTTCATGGAGTGCCCCCTAGTTCTAGTGTTGTGCGATAGGGAAAACAGTTTTTCCTTTTCTACTTTGTCCACACCGTGCATGATTTTATAGACTTCAATCAGGTCACCTCTCAGGCGCCATCGTTCTAGAGTGAAGAGGCCCAGCCGTTGCAGCCTCAGATGGTAAGGAAGGTGTTCCAGCTCCCTAATCATTCTGGACAATTAATTAGTGGAATGACTGGCCAGAAGTTGTGGATGCTTCAACATTGGAGGTTTTTAAGAAGAGACTGGACAACCATTATTTGGAATGCTATACTGCAGTGATGGCAAACCTTTTTGACACCAAGTGCACAAACCAGAACGTGCGTGAATGTGTGTGCATGTGTGTGCGCCAGAGCACCGGAAACCCAAAGACCAACTGGCTGGCATGCACATGCGTTTTTGGGCTGTTTTCCAGTGCTCTGGTGCCCATGAAGACCAGCTGGCTAGCCCGCATGTGCGCACCAGAAACCAGAAAAGCAGCTGGCGATGCTGCACATGCCCAAAGAGAGGGCTCTATGTGTCACCTATGCCATGCGTGCCATAGATTCGTTATCATGGGTATAGGATTTTATTTTATTTTATTTTATTTAGACTTATAAACCGCCCCCTCTCCCCGAAGGGACTCGGGGCAGTGTACAGGGAAAGAAATTAAAAACCATATAAACAGACAATACATAACAAAGCTAAAAACGAATTAAATTACCTGTACTAGAATTTAAAAATATTAAAATAGGAACCCTCCTAAGCTAAAATTCCCTAAATCTAAAATCCATTTATGTCCTTGACAGAAGTTATGTTATAAAATCAATACCATTTACGCAAGACCAGCTTGTTGAAATAAATATGTTTTAAGTGAGCGGCGGAAGAGGGGAAGGTCCGTGATTGTGCGAAGTTCGGGGGGTAGGTCGTTCCAGAGGGCCAGCCCAGCCACAGAGAAGGCCCTACCCCTGGGCACCGCTAGCCGGCATTGCCCGGCGGTTGGTACCCTCAGTAGGCCCACTCTGTGGGAGCGTATCGGACGTAGGGAGGTATGTGGCAGGAGACGGTCCCGTAAGTAACTAGGCCCCGAGCCATGGAGCGATTGGGTTACAGGATCAAGCAGGATCTCCTGCTTGAGCAGGGGATTGGATTAGAAGACCTCCAAGGTCCTCTCAACTCTGTTATTCTGTTGAGCTTGCCTTGTGACAGAAAGCCTTCCCATTCATTTGCCTTGCCCTCTGAATTTTGGGCTTCTCTTTTATTTCATCTCTCACATTGCTTTTCAACTGCTGCTCTTGCACTTTACTTTACTTTTACTTTACTTTTATTTGATTTCTATACCGCCCTTCTCCCTTTCGGGACTCAGGGCAGTGTACAGCCAGAATAAAAATGATAATACAAAATTTAAAACAGTATTAAAAAGAAATATTAAATAATTGGCCAATATTTAAAATACCAAACTAAAATCACTATTAAAAATCCCTTTAAAATTATGATAGCCCGGCAGCGCAAAATAGGTGCGTCTTCAGGGCCCGACGGAAGAGATGTAGGTCTGAGATCGTCCTTAGTCCAGGGGGTAGGCCATTCCAGAGGGTGGGAGCTGCCACAGAGAAGGCTCTCCCCCTGGGGGTCGCCAGCCGGCATTGTTTAGCTGATGGCACCCTGAGGAGGCCCTCTCTGTGGGAGCGAACTGTGCGGGGGGAGGTATTTGGCAGCAGGAGGCGGTCTTGCAAGTAGCCAGGTCCCTTGCCATGGAGCGTTTTAAAGGTGGTTACTAGTACCTTGAAGCGCACCTGGAAAGCCACAGGCAGCCAGTGCAGCTCCCGCAGGAGAGGTGTCACATGGGAGCATCTAGGAGCTCCCAGAATCCCTCGTGCGGCCGCATTCTGAACTAACTGGAGCCTCCGGGTGCACCTCAAGGAAAGCCCCATGTAGAGAGCGTTGCAATAGTCCCGACGGGAGGTGACGAGGGCTTGAGTGACCGTGCGTAGAGCGTCACAACTTAACTTAAATTAATGTTGCTGTGAATAAGGGGTTCAACATCAAGCAGCAGTATGAGACAAAGCAGCCAACCTTCAGTCAATTTAATGGGCAAAGAAAAGAAGATGGATTTTGTAAACTTAAACTGAGCCTAGAAAAGTAAAATTTGGCATTCAAGCAATAGAGGATGGAATTGGAAAGAAACACATATGCCGACTATGTGGTGTCAAAAATAAAAGCAGAAAACATGAAGCCTTTCATTGATGGGGATTTTGCGAGTGTTTGATGTCAGTTATAGACATTCTGTGCCCCGAGAAAAAAGTATATTTTCAAACATCCGTTTCTCTTCAAGAACAGTTATATAACAAATAGAAGAAACATCAGTGGATCCGAAAAATTGTTTAAAGAACTACTGAAAAAAAATTGTCCACTTCTTCTCAATAAGTACTCAGTGAGAGTAGAGATAGACATCAAAGACATCACTCAGCTTGCAGGTTTCGTATATGGGGTAAATTCATATTTTTGAGGAGTTTGTACAACTGATATCTATTAAGCTTACTACAACAGGAGCTGACATTCTGGAAGCATTGCTCAGGTATACTGAAAACATGGAGCTGGTATGTATCAGCTCCATCAGGTAGAGCAGATCAGGAATCAATATTTTTTGCTTGTTTTGGATTTAAGTTGTGTTTTCCTCTCATTGCTTTGGCTATAGATCTCATCTATCTGCCAGCTCTGTTCCTTATTCTTTACAGCACACATAACACCCAATGGAGTGCCAAACAATGATAGGATGAAAGAAAGTTGACTCTGCTTCAAAGAGACATGGAAGGCCTCAGCATTAAACAGTCTGAAAATTGTGGTAATTTTGTGGTAATGACCATTTAAGATGAGAAGGGAAGCTTTGCTTTGTATTCATTTACCCACAGGTGATTTCAGGCTGTTTGCCACTATTTGCCATGGACCAGAAAATGTTCAGTGGGAACTAAGTGAGACGGAGTGCAATGAACAGTCTACATCAGACTGTTCCCAACCTTTTTTTTTTTTGGCCATGCCCCACCTAAACATCTCTAAAATCCTGATGCTCCCCTGTGACATATAATTTTTACTTTACTCAAAAAGTGAACTTTACTCATGTGGAGGAAGCCTAAAAGGCCATTAACTTGGTTTAAACAAGGTTCCAATTGCCCCCATTAAAAATTAAATTGTGCCCCTGTGGGGCATGGGCCCCACATTGGAAACTACTAGTCTACATCCAAACTTCATGCAGAGACCTTAATCTACTGCAGGTCTACAGGAACTTCTTGTTGAATCTGGGAAATATACCAATTTGGTAGAAGCTTTTTGATGGGAAAGGTACACCGGAACTATAGTTTTGGGTTCTAGAGTGAAGTAGGAGTAGAATGGAGATCCTTTTGCTGTAAAAAGAATTGAAAGTTGTCATTTAAAAGCCCAAGTCCCATGGAACAAAATGAAGACTTAACATTGATTTGAATCCTGGAAGTTAGCGTCCCCTCCACCCTCGCCCCATATCCTTACACCTTTCGTTTTCATCCTAGCTGTATTCACCATAAGAAAACACATTTGGTTTTTTTTTTCTAGTTTCTCATTCCAGACATGCACACTTTTTTTAAAAAAAAGAACACTGTAGTATTTTTTTCAGGAATTAAAAGAAAAGCCACCTATTAATGTTTGAATGTAGAGTGCCCGTTCTTTCTCTATAAGCAAGTTTGTAATGACTTCAGATTTCAACCAGAGCAGGTTTTTGCCAGTACCTGCTGTTTTAAATAAACATGATTGGATTCAGAAAAGAGTAAAAATGTTTAGGCATCATAAGAGATTATTTGGTTGCAAGGAGGTGAATATGTGAGCTAATAATAAAAGCTAAGCCATTGTGGGGCTTTTTTGCCCCCTCTCAAGACATGGAATTTATTATTTGATGTATGAAAGTGGAGATTTCTCATCCATACATATGGTTTATGCAGTAGCTTTGGTTTATTTGGTTTTGTTCTCAGCATTTCAGAGATAAAGTAAGTATTATAAATGATTGCTCTTTTCTTGTATAATAAGCAATACAAGGCTTTATAGAGGTTGCTGTTTTCCTATCGCATGCCATATGGATTTAATTGTAGAGGTTTGGAGACAGTCTTTCCTGGCAGTGCCCTTGATAGGTGCGCTTGTCCAAAATGTGTCCAGCTTTTAGAAAATTAGATATTTTCACTTATACTTGGGATAGTTTTTTTCTCTCTCTCCTTTTTTCTCTCTCAACTACCCTCCCTCTTTTAGAGCCTTTTTCTGCAATTGCTTGATATTTTGAAAGTAAATAACAAGTCTTAATACTTTTATTACTGGATCTGTCATTCACTGAGCAGTGACAACAGGTTTCCCATTATTTCATGGGTGGAAACCTTTCTTTAAACAGTAGAATACTTATTAGATTTTATTCACATACTATTGCTTTGTAAATATTATCATTTCAAGGTGAAGGTTTCATAAAATCCTTCTGAACAATTCCTCAATCTCACAGTATACATGTGCCCATGTGCATGCTTCCATTATATCTGAAATTCAAATATATCAGATATTAATGAATTTGGATCCGTTAAAATGGCTAGATGGGTTGTTAAACAAGTGTTTGAAAAAACATGCCCCCCTCCCTCTCTCACTCTGTCTCCCTCTCTCTGTCTCTCGGTATCCCTCTCTCCCTCTTTCCTCCCACCCCCCTCAGAAGTGACTTATGGAGATTCCTGGGGGTATGAGTTGTGGCAAAACATGCATTATGAAAGTGCCATCAAATAAAGTATCAAGGATTTCCAGAAACAGAGTTGGGTATAAGCTGAAGGAAGCAATATACCATGTGTCCTCAAACTGCGGTCCGCCGAAACCATTAATCCAGCCGGTGCAGGACCACAAGGCCCAGCGTAGGACTTACCTTCATAAGCCCCTTGGGCTGGAACTGAAAATAAGGCCAATAATTTTGGCCTGCAGATATGTTCTGGAGGTGGAGGGTTGAAAAATGGGGTGTATAGATATCCCAGGAGGCAAAAATGGCCCATTTTTCACCTCCCCCACCTCCAGGAGATAGATAAAGAGAGATAAATAAGCACACACAAACAGAGACAGAGAGAGGGAGGGAGGGAGGGAGAGATTTCTCAAACTCCTTGGGGCTGAGAAGAATTGCTGCAAAATTGAGTTTCCTAAAGTGGACCACTAGACTCCTAGACAACTGAAAAAATGATCTAGTAAAAACAAAAGGCAACCAAAAATGCAACATACAAACAAAAGCAAATAAAACACCAGCAGCAGCAAAGCAAATAAAACACCAGCAGCAGCAAAGCAAATTAAAGTTTAATTTGTGCATATTGTTCAATGGACTGTTAAATTGGCCACACCCACATGACCTAGCCATGCTCACCCAGTCACATGACCACTTAGCCATGCCCACCCAACAGTCCAAGAGACCGTGAATTGGCCCCCTGTTTAAGAAGTTTGAGGACCCCTGTAATATACCATGACTTAGATACTTGGGTTGAATGCAAGTAGGTAAGAGTAGGAGTTGCATCATGTCATCAAGTGCATGTGCCATTTTGGCTTATTGTTGGACAATTCCTGAGCTGAGAGGAGACAAGAAATGGGGAGAGGAGAAAGAGCTCCCATTGTTCTCTTTTACACCCACTCTTTGGAGCATTTTGGCTTCAGCTGTCAGACACAAGCAATCAGAACCACTCGATGTATGGACCCAAGTAGACTTCACAGCTGATCGTCTACATTATAAGAATCTTGCCAGACTATCTGCCTTCTCTTGAGAAATGGCAGATATAGACCGATGACCATAGCCTCAGACCTTTCCATCCCCGAACAGACTCTAAACTGGAATATCTCTTTAATCCCCCTAGAGAGGCCTCCTCTCCTTCAGACAGTGATTCCACCATACAAGCTTTTCCTAGTGAATGGAAGTTATAGATGCTATAGAAGTTATAGCAACTGGATCAGGAAGGAAGGGTCAAGTCAGAGTACCTATAGCTGCTAAAGACTCCCAGTTACTTCTTTGATGAGTGAGAAAGACAAGAACTTATATTTGACCTGAATGTTGGTGGGGGAAAGTAGAGGCTTTATTATAATAATGAGGGACAAATTTTTTCTGGTCCTAATGGTCCCTACTTTTTCTTCCTCTATACAGCCAGATAATCTGGGCCCATGATGGCGAACCCGTGGCACGCAGAACCATATCTGAGGGCATGCATGGCATTGCCCTATGTCAGCTCCAGCATGCATGTTAGCACTGGCCAGCTGATTTTCGGCCCTCAAGAAATCCACAAAAAACAGACCTACCGGGCGCACCAGAAGTCGAAAAAATGAGCCATTTCCGGCCTCCGGAGGGCCTCCAAAGGGGTGGAGGAAGCCGTTTTCACCCTCCCCAGGCCTCAAGAAAGGCATATGAACATGGAAAGGGGGCAGCAGGGGGGGTGTCGCATGTGTATGCGCAGGTGGGCAGAGCGTGGGGGGCATTTAATTACAGGTGTAAGCACGCAAGTGTGTGTGATAGTGTGCGCACATGCTTTTGGCACCCAAGGAAAAAAGGTTCACCATCACTGATCTGGGCCGTTCAAGCAAGCTGCCATATATTGATATTATCTCATTGACTTGGTCCTCAGAAATAGCAACAAGAGGTTGATTTGATTATTATGGAGATCTGGAACGATATGAAAGGAGGCTCTGTATGAGTTGGGTACAGAAAGCAGGAGCATGCAGGCCTATGGTTAGGGACAGATGTGAGATTGCTGCTATTGTCTATAAAGATTCCACCTACTTTTCAACTTTCCTTCTTCAGGAAAGTTAGCTAGTTTCAAAGTTACCTTATTCTGATTGTCAGGCGAAGTCACAGGTTTTGTTAGAGTATCAGGAACCTTGATGCCAAATAGTGAGCTTGACTGTACTGATATAGGGGCCTTGAGGAGTGATGCTGGAGACTGTACCATTTGAGGGAGGGGCAGAGGTAGGGCCGGTTTGCCCAAACCGGTAGTTCCGATTCTGCATGGTTTCTAGAACTGGCAAATCAGACCACCAGCTAGCCCTGCCCCCACCCATTTTTCAGGCCATTTTTTCCAGCCAAAATTGGCCTGAAAATCAGTCTGAAAATGGCCTAAAAACACCCTGATAACAGCCCCCAAAACACCATTTTTTCGGGCCATTTTCAGGACAGAAATGCCTCAAAATAGCCAAAGCATGGCCTGAAAATGGCCAAAAAACCCAACCAAAAACAGGCCTGTTTGTCTTTTAATTGCTTTGTTCAAATTGTTAAAGGGGCCTAGCTGCTTTAAAGTCATTTATACTCTTGATCTGGTTCTTAAGGGGAGCTGTTTTTACTGGTCACTTAGGATGGACAAATGTTGATTTGATGAAGCTTAGGTTGTCAGAGCATGCTTTTTAATGCCAATAACTCTGTATGCATGCAACTTTTAAAATTAAACTATCCATACTTGCTGCTTTCCCCACTCCTTGTTTTAAAAGCCAGCTGTCATAGGGCCAATTCCTAGAATAGAACAGGCATTATTATGGAACTCATAGTAATCTAAACAAACTAAGAAGGACCAGCTTTGGTTAGAACTTCGGTATAAATTTACCTGGAAATATTAAAGCTGTAGAATGGGGTAGAACAGAGATGGTGAACCTTTTTTGCCTCGGGTGCCAAAAGTACGAGTGGGCACACTATCATGGGTGCTCAAGTGCACATCCCCAAAACTGAATCCTTTCCCATGCCGTCCTCCCTGCGCATGTGCATGTGACACCCCTTGCACATGCACACACAGCTTTGTTGGAGCCTGGGGAGGGCAAAAATGGCCTCCCCCACCCTCCAGTGGCTGGAAACCAGGTAGATCCTTTTTTATTTTTTATTTATTTATTTATTAGATTTATATCCCGCCCTTCTCCAAAAGGACCCAGGGCGGCGCACAGGAATTTAAAATACATACAAAATCGTAATACAAAAATTTAAAAACCTATTAAATGCCTGTCCTGCGCTAAAAACCAATTAAAATCCCCGAAAAAAAACTATCTAGACTAGTCCCAGCGGAGGTTATGTTAGGCCGGCTTGATGAAAGAGGTGTGTTTTTAAACACTGGTGGAAGAGGCGGAGGTCGGTGATGGTACGGAGTTCAGGGGGTAAGTCGTTCCACAGGGCGGGGCCCGCCACAGAGAAGTCCCTTCCCCTGGGTGTCGCCAGTCGGCATTGTCCGGCCGACGGCACCCTGAGAAGGCCCTCTCTGTGGGAGTGTATCGGTCTAAGGGATGTATGGGGCAGGAGATGGTCTCGCATATAACTAGGTCCCGAGCCATGGAGTGCTTTGAAGATGGTCGTCAAAACCTTGAAGCGCACCCGAAAAACCACAGGAAGCCAGTGCAGCTCACGCAGGATCGGTGTTATATTGGAGTGCCTCGAAGCTCCCGTAATCACCCGCGTGGCTGCATTCTGGACTAACTGTAGCTTTCGAGTGCACCTCAAGGGAAGCCCCATGTAGAGAGCGTTACAGTAGTCGAGTCGGGACGTCACGAGTGCTTGAGTGACTGTGCGAAGGGCAGCCCAGTCCAGTAAGGGGCGCAATTGGTGCATCAGGCATACCTGATGAAACGCCCCTCTGGCCACGGCCGCCACATGGTCCTCCATGGACAGCCGGGAATTCAGGAGGACACCCAAATTGCACGCCCTCTCCACGGGGGCTGGTGTTTCGCCCCCAATGGCCAGAGTTAGAGTAATCTGGCTGAACCGGGGTGCCGGAAACCACAGCCACTCAGTCTTGGACGGGTTGAGCTTGAGTTTGTTACTACCCATCCAGATCCGTACGGCCTCCAAACACCGGGACAGCATCTCGACGGCATCGTTGAGGTGGTCTGGGGTGGATATCTACAGCTGAGTATCATCAGCGTACAGATGATATCCCACCCCAAAACCATGGATGATCTCGCCCTTTTTGCCCTCCCCAGGCTCCAGAGGCTTCAGAGGCCTCCTCTGATTTTCCTTCCTTCCTTCCATTCCTCCCTTCTCCCCTCATTTCACCTTCCTTCCTCCCTCTCTCCCTCCCTCCTGATTTTTCCTTCCTTTCCCCCTTCTGGTTTCACCTTCCTTCCCTATTCCTCTGATTTTTCCTTCTCTCCTTCCCCTCTCCTGATTTCACCAAGAAAGTTGCATAAATGTTTTCATAAAGACTCTAAAATTAAAGTTTGACATGCAAATGACTTTGCATTCTAAAATCCCAGTTTTCTAATTAACAGCTAAAAGCCAATGTAGCATACCAGCATGTTGAAAAAAATAAAATCTAAAACTTTAAGTGTGGATAATGTGAAGCACAAATTCAAAAAGAGGATTCTAGATACATCTACTTCCTTAACCACAATAGCAGATTCAGAGAATGATTATTTGCTTTGTTACTCATCAAAGCAAGCAACCATTTACAGTTAAAGGACTTGCTGGGGGGAAAAATAGATCCCCATTGTGCTTTGTTTGAAAGACTACACTGCAAGTGCTAAAACAGCAGCAAGAAACACCAAGAATTTAAGTGAGACCACCTTTACAGTAGAACCATTAAAAGAATTGTAAATGCTCCATTTGTTAACTTAATGTGTACTAAGATTACTGGGGCAGTAACACAACTTGGCTCTTACTCACTGTTGCTTTGCAAATGCCGCACCAATTAGATTTGCTCACTTTTTAGGGTTAATTGAATTACTTGGATGGTGTACAGTATGTTAAAAAAAAACCTTGACTGCAGCCATTGTTCATTGGAGAATGAAAGCAACAAGTTCACCATGGAGAAACTGGTAGGATTTACCTCAGAGCATTTGTAACATTAGCTGCACCTGAAAGGGTTTCAAGGAGACTTGAGATAACACTATGGCGATTACTTTATTCTTCACTGTATAATCCATTGCATGTTGCTGAATGGCTTTGTGAAATATATAATCAAAGCAATAATTAGCCATTTTATTTGGGCTGCTAGAAAGAGGTGAGATAGTGAAAAGTGAGCTGAATAAAGACAGATATTCAAATTTGCTTACCTAAACAAGTTTCTTTTATTGTTTTGTTATATATTGTTGTCTATTTGATTACTTTAAATAATCCAGAGACACTGAACTAGGCTGCTCTACAAGATCAATGAAGGAATACATGAATTTAAATCATAAACAAGCAATCAGTTTGATAACGTTTGGATTTATGTCACATATATACTAAAACACAAAAAAATAAGAACAAAGGGTTAAAAATGGTAGCAAGTACATTCAGAAATAAAGTATTGGTGAAAATTATGCATTATTTTATGGGTTCACAGAATTTTAGCACTTAAACCACCAGCAATTTTTGAAGGTACAATTCTTGCAAAAAACAAAACAAAACATATACACTTGATGAATTCTGACTCAGGAACAGCAATGAAAGTCAAAAGAAGTGATGTAAACATATTTTTCCATGCCAAACTCAACTGAGAAGAATTAAGTCATATTTTGATATTTCACAGAAACATATAGTAGTAGTTAATCGATATCAGTAGTATGTAGCACATACCGTTTTTACTAAGTGGTTTAACCCCACCTCTTTGTGATGTCACTTTTGCTCACTTCCCTTCCCTGGAGAACTGTGACATCATCATCATCCACCCTTCCTGTTCCGCAATCCCTTTTACCGGAAGTAGTGAGATGTCGTTTCTCTCAGACCTTTATGGCCCACAATCTTTTTTGCCGGAAGTAGTGTAACACCATTCCAATTCGCTCTGCTTTGCCTGTAATCCTTTCCCTGATTGTACCATGACATCACCACAAACCCTCCCACCCTTGGAACCGCATGGCCTCTCACCCGGAAGTTTTGTAACAGCAGGCATTCTGTTCCACCACATTCCACAGTACCTTTCATCCAGAAGGATTGTGGTGTATTAATAATTCACCAGAGAGTGTTCTCTTTTTTTTTTTTTTTTGCAAAAAAAAGTTTTATTGGTTTTTACAATTTTTTAAACAGGAAAAAGGTATATAGCGTATAAAAGAAACCATTTTCGAGGCATCCATATCAGAGGTGCAGGCCGCCTCCAAGGCTTCATACAAAAATTAATTATTTTCCATTTAAGGTGGCAGGAGTTACATATGTGTCATTTCATAAAGTTCATGCATTCAATACATTGTTTCTACAAAGCATCCGAAGGAAGGAGTTACAGTGTATTAAAGGAAATCATTTTTGTAATCTGAGTCTTTTAGATATTGTATCCTCATCCTCCCTCCCACCAGTGGGCGGTGCCATGGCCCCTCCCGTTCCCCCATTTTCTTCCTCCAGGATTGAGGCATATTTTTTTTTAAAAAAGGCTTGCGCCTCTTCAATTGTTTTAATTTTTACTCTCCCCCCCTCCCAGAGCACCAACATTCCTTAAGACATCAACCATCTGAAGCAGATCCCATTTATATATATATATATATTTTCAAATAAGAAGGAATAATTCCTTCCTATGTCTGATATTTTTTCCGGGACCTGCTTCAGAATGGCAATTTCTTTTAGCTCATATATCAATAGACTATTATGCTGTGCTCTCGGGATCTCATCCCTTGTCAGCCCTCTTACAGGTTTAATATATATCTCTCTGGATACATCATTTGTTCTGGCATATGCTAAGTTATAAGGCATTTTTTCAAAATTGATTCTAAACATACAACCATCAAAATCTATTCTTTTTGTGACTCCTTTATCTTGTCCCCCATCACCGCTACCCCCCCTCCACCTCTTCAATTTTTTGTTTGTTTCCCATTAGTGTCTTCTGCGTCTCCAAAAGCTCAGATTTTGATCTCAACCTGCCCTTCTCTGTTATTTCTCTGTTATTTCTTCCATTATGCTTTGAAGAATTTCCTCTATTGATTGTAGCATTTCCATAATTCCCCCCCCCCTGTTGTGGAGGCTTCTTTTTGAAACAGTAATGAGGGTTTTAAGTTCTTGACACTAATATGGCGTCCGCAGGGCAAGGAGCTCGTGAGGTCAAAGAAAGGGAAAAGTCAATATCCAAAGTTAAAAACAGTCCAGAGAGTGTTCTCATTGGGCCATATTTGTAGAGGCGACAATTGGCACCTTAGTTTTTGGGGAGAAAAATAAGAAAAAAATATTCTGCCTACCAGCATCCATTGATATTCATCTGGCTAATGTCCTTAGAAAACAGCCTGGTCAGCTTCAGCACATTAGCCTGATTCAGCACAAGCAGCTGATTGGTGGTTTGAATCAGCCACCCAGAATACCCCCAATCAGCTGTTCCCAGAGGTGAACTTTAGCAACAGGTTTGCTGGTTGTGAGCACATGCCTCATCAGGGCTGATATGTAGTTTAAAAAACAGAGCTGATCATTGCAGGGCGCTCCAGTGGGTACCGCAGGCAAAGCATGGAATCAGTTAGGCAAGGTGGCAACTGCTCTGTGTTGCCATTTTGGCTTCTGTGCCTTGCATTTTCTGCCTTCAAACACTTCATTTCAGACCATTCAAGGCTGTGGGGATTGCCAAAGCACATTGCCATCCAAAAATGAGGCATACAGAGGCCAAAAACAGGGCGTGCTGATGCCTAAAATGTGATGCACTGAGGCTGAAAACGCAATGCGCAGAGACAGTGATTGGTGGTGATGTGGTCTGGCCATCCCTGCAGCCTTGAACAGGTCTCAAACAGCACATTCAGAGGCTAAAAACACAAGGAGCAGAAGCCAAAAATGCAAGCAACAGAGAGAATGATGGTCTGTAACAATCCCTGCAGCCTGGAACAGGTCTAAAATGCAATGCAGAGGCTGAAGATGGGGGGAGGGGCGGGGGGAGCTACATTTGGTATATAAGATGCACCCAAACTTTCACCCTCTTTTAGGGGGGGAAAATGCATCTTATACTTCAAAAAATATGGTATGTCTTTTTTATTTATCTAGAACTATTTTTTAGAAAGTCAAAAAAGGGAATGAGGACTGACAGCCTACAGACATACTGTGGTCTCCCAGTGGCCAGTGTTGGGGAGGAACATGGGCCAGTTCTGGACTCTGGGGAAGGCTCAGACAAGAGCTCTGTGTTGGAGGCAAAGAGGGGGCCAGGACCATCTGGGCTCAAAAACATTTGGCCTCCAAAGCACCCATTTTCCTGACCCTCAGGAGTTTTCCTCCTCTGAATGCAAAAATGTTGGTTTTTAAAAACAACAAGAAATACCCTTTTTAAGCACGAAATTCGACCCCGAATCCGGTCCCCTCAATGTTTTTTTTTAATTTAGGCTCAAAAAAAAATTGGCCTCCAAAGCACCCATTTTCTTGACTGCTGGGTCAGGAGTTTTCCTCCTCTGGGTGCAAAAAGCTTGATTTTTAAAAACAACAAGCAATACAATTTTTAAGCATGAAATTCCACCCCAAATCAAGTTCCTGCAAGGGTTTTTAAATTTGGGCTCAAAAACAAATTGGCCTCCAAAGCACCCATTTTCCTGACCGCTGGGTCAGGAGTTTTCCCTCTTCTGGGAGAAAAAAAGGTTGATTTTTAAAAACAGCAAGAAATACCATTTGAAGCATGAAATTCTACCCACTCAAGTCCAATCAAAACCCCATGCTTTCTCCCCTTTACAAGGACCTCACAGATATTTAAGGGGGCTGCCTTAAATATCCTTAACAGAACTGGTGCGAAAGGAAGAATATTTTTCTCCTTCCATCCCGTGGTAGATTCCCCAACCTCATTTGTTATATAAAATCTGTTAGGTTTTGTCATCTCTCCATGTATGGAGGGAATTTAGATGACCACCAAAATTGGGAATAGCATCAGGACTGGGATTAGCAATGGAGACAGGTATGGTAAATCTTTCTGCCAGGGCATGAATGAGTGGGTGAGTGCATTAACAGCAGCAGTGGAGAAAGGTTTCAGTGCAACCTCAGAAACTTCCACTAGATGGAGGCCACCCCTTGCTTTGCTGCATTGCTGAATTTCAAACATGAGTGAGAATGTCAGCTGCTTTGGAAGTGCTTGTCCAAATAGCAAAAATTAAGCAAATAGGAGAAACATGATGTAATTGTAAGCAAGTCTTGCCAACAGATACTTTAAGACAGCACAGAGAGATGATGGGGAAAGCAGGGGAAATCTTATTTTTCTGTATGGAGATAAAGCAGTGGCTATAAATCACATTCCTCAATGTCACGTAATTAAGCATAGATCTAAGTGCTTAATTGCAGGGTGTCAGGCTGCAGCTACAGTTCTCTGTAAATGTTGATTGCTCAGGAGCATATATTATCAGACATTCAACTTTTCATTTGACCCAAAGCTTTTTTTTAAAATAAATAAATAAATATTTGTAGCTAGGGTAATTGGCGTTGTTATCGCATAGGTTCCCATTGGGGAAAATAAATATTAACTGGAAAAACAATTCGACTGTTTGCAAGAAAATCTATGTAAGACTATACTGCAAAGGAGTCAAATTAATGGAAAAGGGAAGAAGTACAATACAACTTCACAACTTACGCATGTTTTAGAGAAACATGTGTGAGAAGTTCTCTGGGTTCCTATATCTTGAAATCAGTTCTCCAATTTCTTGTACAATTTCTCTTCCCCCCCTCCTTGAATTTGATTCTTTAAAAAAAAAATCACGTTTTAGGCTTTGTTTGGGTTGTGCTGCTGAACTTAATTACTTCAGAGGGACTGGTAAAATAGTTGTTTAAGTTCAGCCTCACTCTGGGGCCTTTTTTTGCTCTCTCTGATTTCAAATTTCTCTCTTGCTTTCTTTTGATAAAGATGTAATTGGATAAGATGATATCAGAAGCTTTTTTATTTGAGGTATATAAACTATTAATTTCAGTGATTGGAACTCAGTCTTCCAGGAAAGACAAATAATACATTCACTCACACAGCTAGTCTTTATTAATTTGTTTACTTATTTAGCATTAGCCATAGCACATAGACGTATAGATTTATAAAAAGCATAGCTCTTTACAGACGTATATAGCATAGCTCTTTATAGCCCTCTCTAAGCTGTTTGCAGAGTCAGCCTGTTGCCTCCAACAATCTGGATCCTCATTTTACCCATCTTGGAAGGATGGAAGCAGTGGTGGGTTTCTGCAGGCTCGCACCTACTCGCAAGAACCGGTTGGTGAAATTTAGAGAACCTGTGAAAGGGGGTTCCACTGGCGTACCTGGAAGTAAATCTGGCCCTCCGCTGCCAGTGACCCAACGGGAAGGAAAGGAAAGGAAGGAAGAAAGGAAAGGAAAGAAAGGAAGGAAGAAAGGAAAGAAAGAAAGAAAGAAAGAAAGAAAGAAAGAAAGAAAGAAAGAAAGAAAGAAAGAAAGAAAGAAAGAAAGAAAGAAAGAATCATCACAATTGAGTCCAAAATTTTGGTTGCTAAGCAAGAGCATTGTTAAATGAGTTTCACCACATTTTAAAAGGTGGCCACTCCCACCCTGTCACATGACTGCCAAGCCATGCCCACAAAATAGGCCACACCTAGAGAGTAGGTTCTAAAAAAATTTGAAACCCACCACTGGATGGAAGGCTGAGTCAACCTTCAGCCAGTGAGATTTGAATTGCAGAACAGCAGCTAGCAGTCAGCTCAAGTAGCCTGCAGAACTGCATTCTAACCCCTGCGCCACCTCGGCTCTTTACATCCTTCCTTTATTATTATTTATAAATAACTCAAGGCAGCGGACCTACAAGATATTCCTAATTTCTCCTATTTCCCCCACAACATTCTTGGAACCTAAATAATTCAGATTCTTCCTGTACCGAGAGAACGTGGATTTTGGAGATTTTAAAGACAATAGACGACACTTGAAACCAACTCTTCCTTTTGTTTTGTACAGCACCGGGTGATATATTGTAAAAATTAAAAAACAAATAAAAAAAAAATAATTCAGATTCTATACTATTATAGCTGAAGACTCTTGGGCCAAAGTATAAATATCCCCATAGGCATTGGTGAACTTCTCATAAATTTCAATAATTACATGTATGGAGAAGAAAGGAGACAAAAATAAATAAATAAAAACTTCATAAAATGTTGAACATTCATATTAAAACATTTACAGCCAAACCCACAAAGTTCATGATTTAAATCTGAGTTGTTGTTGTTGTTGTTGTTGTTGTTGTTGTTGTTATTATTGTTGTTGTTGTTATTATTATTATTATTATTATTATTATTATTATTATTATTATTATTATTATTTTCTTCCAAGCATTTTATATACGCTGTTACCATCACTTGGGAATTCTGTAATAAGATTAGAAAAGCAAAAGCTCATAAATCTTTTTCCTCTAGGTTTATTCTGAATGTCAAACCTGCTATTTGGTGATGAGACTGTGGCTTACAAAATTATGTAAGGCAAGTTTTAGAATTCAGTCATTTTTAATTTACTTGAAGCCCATTCTTCAGAACCACTATAATTTAATTTGAACTTCAGCCAGTTAACCATTAATTTATTTTTTTTTTAAATGCACTTAATATGTCTGCAGTCCCAAATAAATAAATAAATAAATAAATAAAAATCCAGCTGAGTCGGGGGGGAAAAATATCCCACACTGTGTATATAAATCAGAGCTCAAAAGGAGAATGAGTAAATCTCAGGGAGTAGGTACATTTGAAACAGAAGCTTTGAAAGTAAACCATAATAAATCAAATCTCAGAATCAAAGGGGAAAAAATACAGTGATAGTCTTGTCTCCTAAACTAAGGAAAAGCTACTCCCTAATGCTCTCGGGGAGATAAAGTCTCGGCTTCTAATATATTCTGATGTATTTATGGATGAATAGACTACAAGCTAAAAGTTAGGGGGGAAAGCATGAAACCCACTGCTACAATCTAACATGCTTGACATTAAATAGTTTAACAGCCCAGTAATTTGTAAGAATGTTTGGGTAAACATAGGGCAATGAAGGGCCCACACATTAAATGATGCCCTGGAAGGGTCTTGGATATACCATAAATTATACTGATTTTTTAATTAACATTAAAGTCACTTAGACTGAAGCAGTACCTGGACTGTTGTTTCTAGAGTGGAAACAAATCTTTCAGCTATTAAACAGTTCATAATATATTAAAGGGAGGGGAAAGATCCATTGGAATTATTCCCCATTTAGGATGAAAACCAAGAGTTGCTCATTACAGTTTTATGATATTGCAACATTTCTTCCCTCAGATTTCATTTAGAAAACCTCACTAATAGCGGCTTAGATGGTTTGGCTTCAATCAAGGTTGATAAATATTATTGTTTGTAAATCTAATTTGCTTAGGTTTAGGAAGTAGGTAGTGGTTTTGTTTCGTTTTGCATTAACTGTTCCTTCCCAGCATAAACTAGGCAGAGCACGTTGTATGATAAAGTTGAAATTTTGAATGCATTGTGAGTAGCTATCATTGCTGTATGCCTCTCCCTGTTTTGTGGTTTGGGTTTCCTTTTCCTTTAAAGCTAAAGTACAATCTCTGTCTGCTCACAACCCGAGGACTCTAAGGAATATAAATCATTCCATCCCCACCACCACCATTCAGTTAGAACTGAGGAAGCTTCTTGGATGAGAAGCAAAATGTCTTCAAGGAAAAAAATTAAGTCCACCTTTGGGGTTGCTCAGTCTACTGCTACCTCATGAGAAAACTATCATGATATCTTGCTTCTTTATATTTAGAGTATGTCGTATGTAGAGTGATATAAAGTCTATTCGGATGGCTGAATCCCTCTGGAATGACCTACTCCCTGGACTACGGACGATCTCGGACCTACATCTATTCCGTCGGGCCCTGAAGACGCATTTATTCTGTGTTGTCCGCCTGTCGTAGTTTTAAAGGGATTTTAAAGTAATTTTAGCATGGGATTTTAAATATGTAGGCCAAATTTATTTAATATTTTTTAATATATTCTTTTAGATTTTGTATCACCGATTTTACTGTGGCTGTACACCGCCCTGAGTCCCGAAAGGGAGAAGGGCGGTATATAAATCAAATCAAACTAAACTAAACTAAACTAACTAAACTGAATACAGAGCTACATTCCTGACAGGATAACTCTGATATTGCTTCTTCTTCCTCTCAACGTTTTGGGTAGCCTCTATAATGCTAACACTGGGGTGTTCCAGAACAACATGGCTCATACTAATGAAATCTGGTTGGACAAAGGGATGTCTCTGTAACTTTCCCAGATGTGTCCAGGAAATTTGAGAGGCAGTGAAGGGTGGTAAACATGTTAAAGTATCCAATTTAGCGGCCTTCCAATTTCAATTGTCCATATCAGGTACTGGAAATCTCGAATAGACTAGGGATTCTGTCAGGGGTGGGCTTCAAAAGTTTTAGCAAGGGGTTGCTGGGGTGGGCGGGGCCATGGTGGGTGTGGCCTAGTCAGCCTCCTGCAACGCAGTGGGTGGGGGCCTTTTTGCCCTCCCTGGGCTCTGGAGGCTTTCTTCGAGCCTCTGGGAGGGCAAAAATGGCCTACCTAGGCTACAGAGGTCCTCTGAGCCTGGAAATGGGCCTGTTTCCGGCCTTCTCGAACTTCTGGTAAGCCTGTTTTTTGTCCTCTCCAAGCTTCCATGTGCACCCTGCACTTGCCTGCATCCAAAACGGGCCACGTGGGCACTCCTGGGAGGGGAGGGGCCAACCAGGAGTGGGATTTGGAGGTTTGCCAAACTGCACAGAACCTTAGCTAGAGGTTCTCCCAATCCCCTGTGAACCCCTGGCAGCCAGGTGAGGCTCGTTCTTTTCAGCTATGAAAGAAGCTGCCTGCCCGCCAGGCGAGGCATGTGGGGGGTGCTCCTTTCGGCTGCGAAAGAAGTGACCCAGCAGACAGGCCAGGCACATGGGGGGGGGGGGGGAAATTAGGACACCTCTCGAAATGAAGGTCTAGCTGTTTTTTCAGGCATCAAAAGAAAATAAGACTGTTGTATTTTTAAAGAAACACAGTACTTTGAATGGTAAGATGCTTTAGAAAGATGGTGACATTGAAAATCTGCTAAGAAATGATTGTACATGAACAAAAATAAGAAAAGTGCACAAATGCAACTTTTAGACTATTACTAGGAGATCTTAGAGGCCCTCTAATTCATAATCCCCCAACCTTTCCGGCTTTCTGGACCGGTGGGGAGGGAGGGTCCTGGTTACTTGAGATACCGCCTCCTACCACATTCCTCCCTTTGACCTGTCCGCTCCCACAGAGTGGGCCTTCTCAGGGTGCCGTCAGCCGGTCAATGCCGGATGGCGACTCCCAGGGGACGAGCTTTCTCTGTGGCGGGTCCGACATTCTGGAACGACCTGCCGCCCGATATCCGTACCATCACGGACCTACGCCTCTTCCGTCGGATGTTAAAAGCACATTTCTTCCATCTAGCCGGCCTGACATAGACTAGGGAATAATTTTAAATTTGATATTTATTGGTTTTAATTCTATTTATCCAAATTTGAGCACAGATTTAATTAATTTAATTATTTTTTATACTTTGTGTATTGTTGGGTTTTTATCTTCTGAGTCCCTTTTAGGTGAAATAGGGCGGTATATAAATAAATAAATAAATAAATAAATAAATAAATAAATAAATAAATAAATAAATAAATAAATAAATAAATAAATAAATAAATAAATAAATAAGGGGATGGACCCGCATGAGCAGACAGCAAACGCAGGTGGGTGCAGCTCCATTTGCATGAGCAGTATGCAGATGTTCCTACTGTCCTGCAAATGGACCACACGTGCATGAGCTCGCATGCTGCTTGTGCAACTGGGATGCACACACCCACATGTTTGCCCACCGTTTCTGCTCACTAGTGAGCTGTGACCCAGAGATTGGGGACCCCTGCTCTAATTCACTTTGCATTTTAGTGCATGTTCTCCAGTGAAGATTTGACCAAAGGCTGTCTGTCCCTCTCTATTCATTTTCATTATTTCCTGGTGGCTTTGCAACCAAGCAAGGATTTGTAGTTTTTCATCTGTCCAGCATTTAAATTCCAAAGAAAGTGAGTGTTTCTTTGCAGGGGGAAAAAAAAAAAACTCCAGCACTTTGATGAGAAAGTATGTACAATTCAGGCTGTGCCATTTAATGGGCTATAAACATTGGAACTGACTTCTGGAACTTCTAAATCTACTTGAAGGTTACACATAACAAAATATGCCATTAGGTGGGTCTCCTGAGCCTTTTCTACACCACTAATTCATTGAAATACATATGGAGTCAAAACTGATCTCTTTCCCAGCAATTCAGATGTCTCTAGCCTAAAAAAAAAATCATGAAACTTGCATTGAGCAGTTTTTCTTTCATAATATTAAGGAAAATGTATAAAAGAGAACCAAATGCTTGGAGGCTACACTTACTTATCAAACCTGAGCCAGATTTGGGGGTTAGTGTATCTTTCTCTGTACTGTTTCTACTTATTGTGCCAAGACAAATCACATATCTACTGTTTGACTGGATTTTAATAATATTTGCTCCAAAATTATCTTTTCCCCACTCTAAGGAATAGATAAAACAATTGTATTATTTGGTTTATATTAAGGCTGCTTGGCAAACACTTAAATCCTGACAACTTACATATTGGATGTAGGCAAGTTGGAGTTAAGAGAAAAGCAGACTGCCCTGTACACTATATATTGATTCTGGTCTCAAAGGCCTACCTGACCTTCCCACCTTCCACTGAATTAAGGGCCACCTCAGCCTTTGTCAGAGGTTGTGCAGTAACACTTGCCAGGGTCACATAAAGAGATTTTAAAAGTGGACTGGTTGACTGGTTTGGTTTAGTGCAATCATGGTGAACCTTTTCGCCACCAAGTGCTGAAAAGGTTGCATGGAAATGTCATGTGTGCCTGTGCATCCACATTGGGACCATGCTCCAGAAAAGCCAAACTTCTGGGTTCTAACACGCATGCACACCCAACAATCAGTTGGCCAGCGCACATGCATGGGTTAGTTTTTGGCACTGCCGCGTGCACAAACAAAGGGATTGTGCTCCGGAAAAGCCAAACTTCCAGGCTCTGGCACACATGCACACTGACAAGTAGCTGGTATGCATGCACCTTAGGCATGAAAGCTGGCTGAACGCCCTTGTTCCACCCTCTCTCTCAGCCAAACCGACCTCATAGGGCTGTTGCTGTGGGGGAAATAGGAGGAGGAAGGAGTACTATATTTGTTTGCTGCCTTGAGTTATTTATCAAAAATAATAAAGATGGAAATAAAATCTAATACATAATATTAATTAAATATGAATACTGGTGTTTTTTATTAATGCAATTCTTTTTCCAATGAAGCTTCAACCTCTCCCTGACATAACATACATATCAGGGGTGAAATCTACTTACCTTTGTTACTGGTTCAGTAGCAATGTGAACGATGGCACATACCTCCCGCGGCGTGTGCAGAGCGCCAAAAAGGTAAGGTAAGCAAACAGTGGGGGAGGCGGATCCGCTGTGCTGCGTGATGTATATTAGCTAGAATCCTGCTTTCTAACTAGTATAAATCACGTGTCACAGCTGATCTTGGAAAAACCGGTTCGCCCGTACCCATTTCATGTATTTTACTACCCGTTTGGGTGAGCCTGTGGCATTTTTGCTACCAGTTCGAGTGAACCAGTCCGAACTGATAGCATTTCACCCCTGATGCATACTTACCTTCCCCACAGATGTCATTTGCTTCCTTGTCAAGTACAAAAATAAAACACAGATGCAAATATCTTCTCTCATCTCTTCTGCAGATGTACATACAGTAAGTCTCATATCCAAAGAGAAACCTGGGCTTGGGGGAATGCTATGGGTTGCAAGGTTTGTGCAGTACTTGTTGTTTGTTTCCAATATCCTCTTGAATACAAAAATATGCAATGTCCAGAGGTACTAGAGATGCCTATGTCTGATGTATTTATAGAGTGGATATACAGTATTTTTACCCCTTGGGATCCCATTAGTCTGGCTTAGGGAATTGTTCTGGAGATCTTCTCCCCTCCCCACCTCAATAAGAGCAGGTGGTTACCATTATAAGGGACACGGGATGCACAGCATACTTATACAATGAGCTATGAAAACCGTCTGAATTGGTTTTCCAGGAACTAAGTGCCAACACCAAAATCATTTATGCCTCAGGCTCTCAGGCTGATTAGTTTGTCCAGGTTATTTTTCTCTCATCTTCCAAGAGGATGAGGTTTTTGGTAATCAATGACTGATGAAATACTCTGATCCCCAAACCCAGTGAGGAATGTTGAGTCTAGAATCAGAATGTTAAATTGGACTCGCCACCTGACCGCGAGCCAGTTGTGTGATTCACGTACTGCACTGATTAAGTGCAGTCTAACACTCGGGAGTGAACGTCCACATTTTTGGATGTGGAAAACCAATAAAGCTGGCTGCGTGTCCCCGCTGTGTGATGAGTGGGGGTTAGCTTCAGCTCTTTGGACTAGAAATTGCACACAAGAATGGGCTCCAATGTCATGTTTATGAATACTTCATGGCCCAGAAAACACATACATTCCTATGGTATTTGAACTATGTGTGTTCTAGTCCTGGCTCTGTTGCTGTAGGATACATTTTCATATTCAGTCTATGGAGTCATCATTATCAACATTTGTAAAGCCAACACAATCTGGGAAATAGCTTTCACTTGTGCATTCTAGGATGTTTAGAAGCTTATCTAGAATTCTGTGGCCATTCTGTAGGACAATGGCATTGTAAATAGAACAGTAGATCACTCACCAGTCAGGACTCATTAGGACAGATATGCTCAAACTGTCAGTTGCAACCACAGAGGGGAACCATGAGCAACTTAAGTAGGCAGCACTTTTTTTTTTTAAGCCAACTGGGCTTGTCTAGTCAAGACAGGTGTGTTGATCAAAACTTATTCCTCTTCAGGATTGCTCAGGCATATTGTGGAACAAAACCTGGAATATGTTTTGCCAGCATCCTGGTTACCTGTGCATAAGGAGTGCCAGTAAAAGCAAGGCTGTTGTCAAACCTACCTTTGCTTCAGGTGATGTGCCCCGTCTACTGAGAAACATACAGAAGACTGCAATTTGGAATGAAAGAGGAATAGATGGTAGATTATTTAGATCATAAACTAATGAATGGCATTAATTAAGTGAAAGAACAAAAATAGATGGTTATTTATCTGTTGAAAGAAGAAACTTAATGAAGGTGATCTGACCTTGTGGAGGGGAGTTGATGTATATGCAGGGAAGTTAATTGTTTATGAATGAGAAGGCTCAAATAATATATCAAAAGATATGAGAAGATGATCTTTAGACTGTTTTGAGCAGGTAATATAGGAGGAACCCATAGGCTGGTCATAGCAATAGTACTTAGAGTTATATACTGCTTATACGCTGTGTAGATTTTGGATAAATGTTACCATTGTGCATCCCTAGACTTGTGTCATAATCACCGAAGACTCCTTCTATTCCATTTCACTGCTCGCAAGGCCAAGGCTTTGTCAGGCAGTGTGGTAGCTGCTATACCAACAGATATACCACTTGAAAATAAAATAATGGGGCTAAAAGGGGTAGAAAGAGAGGTGTTGGCAAGGTGGTCCCTTACAAAATTGGTTTGGCCTGGCACAGAAGCCAATCAGAGCTAGACACAAGAGATGGACCTTTGTAAAACTTTTATTGAAGTGCTTCAGCAAAAGGGTCCCAGACAAGTTTGGGAGCTGAGATCCTGAACAACAGCACAGCACAATCTTTTATACAGTTGATTTCTAGAAATAGGGAAGTAACATTTCACAACCTCTTTTTTGAGGAGTTCTACCTTGCTTTTAGTCTACATGTCCATTTATCTATGGAGTTGCACCTTGCCTGAGCTTGCATGTCATTTTGCCCTTTAGCGTTATATCTTGCTTAATACTTGCAGTTTCTGCTGCTTGTTTTGTTGCCAAATGTTGTAACTTCCTATCTATTTCTAAGTATGTGTTGTTACATTTACTTCATCTCTGATTGACATGTTGCATTCTTCACCCAACATCTTCAAGGCATGTGATCCTGTCCACCATTAAAACCATCTTTCCAAACAGCCACCCTGTTTCCAGTCATTTGGAACTGAACCCAGAAGGACATTTCTTCCAACAATAAAATAAACAACGTGAAAGAAAATGACGACAAATATTCCTACTACCACACAGATCTTGCTGAAATAAACAGGCCTCCTTCATGAGGGAGGATGACTTCAATCCTGAACTAAATCTGGCTCCTTCTCTTTCCAAGGTCTCCAGACAATTGGATCAGCAACAGCCAGTGAAGCAAGAGCTTAATCCTAGGCTGTGTTTGATCGTGAGAGGGAAGAAAAGAGAAGGTCAGACTTCGTTTTGCTCTCCAAGAGAGCATATTGCCACTTCATGGAAAGATTCCCACAATCCGCTCTTTGCTAGGCAACCTCAGCAAGGATGAAAATTGGAAGAGTCTCTGCCTCGCTTATGAAGTGTTGCTGAATGCGATCAAGACCTCTTAAACATCTGCAAGCTCCCTCTCCTTAGACAAAACTCTACAGGACAGGCAGAAAAAGTGTCAAGGGAGGAGGGCTTTTCTTGTAGCGGTAGGTGCAGGGAAGACAGAGGTGCTGTCTAAAGGCCTTCCCTAAATGGCTCTGGGGCATATAGTGAAATTCTGCTGCAAACGGAAGCCAAATGGTCGGCATCTTCTCCTTCCATGCTTCCCCACCCCCTTCCAGACAGAGAAGACAGCTGCAGGTTTCTAAAGGCTGCTGTTTGCTTTGGCAGGAAAGGCAACTGTTTGACTAGCTTCCAGAGGCACAAGAAGATGGACATACAACTGGCCTGTGGGCCACTTGCTTTATATAATTCTGGTGATTTAAACCTCATTCCAGTCATTTTGGCCTGCTTTAGATCATGCTTTATTCTACGTCCTGAAACTTTATAGATTGATAGATGATAGATGATAGATAGATAGATAGAAAGAAAGAAAGAAAGAAAAAAAGAAAGAAAGAAAGAAAGAAAGAAAGAAAGAAAGAAAGAAAGAAAGAAAGAAAGAAAGAAAGAAAGATAGTAAATAGATGGTAGGTAGGCAGGTAGATAGATAGACAGATAGTAGATAGATGGTAGGTAGGTAGATAGATGGATGGTAGATATATGATAGGTAGGTACATAGATAGTAGACAGATGATAGGTAGATACATAGATGGTAGAAAGAAAGAAAGAAAGAAAGAAAGAAAGAAAGAAAGAAAGAAAGAAAGAAAGAAAGAAAGAAAGAAAGAAAGAAAGAAAGAAAGAAAGAAAGAAAGAAAGAAAGAAAGATAGTAAATAGATGGTAGGTAGGCAGGTAGATAGATAGACAGATAGTAGATAGATGGTAGGTAGGTAGATAGATGGATGGTAGATATATGATAGGTAGGTACATAGATGGTAGACAGATGATAGGTAGATACATAGATGGTAGAAAGAAAGAAAGAAAGAAAGAAAGAAAGAAAGAAAGAAAGAAAGAAAGAAAGAAAGAAAGAAAGAAAGAAAGAAAGAAAGAAAGAAAGAAAGAAAGAAAAAAAGAAAAAAAGAAAGAAAGAAAGATAGTAGATAGATGGTAGGTAGGCAGGTACAGTAGATAGATAGATGGTAGATAGATAGATAGATAGATAGATAGATAGATAGATAGATAGATAGATAGATAGATAGATAGATAGATAGATAGATAGATAGATAGATAGATAGAGTTTATTTATTTATATATCACTTTGCCTATTTCTCTCATAGAGGGGCTCTGTTTAATGCTACCATTAATTGAGTGTGGCCATGAATCAGACTTTTTTTTTTAAATGGCAGCATTGACTGACTTTTTTTTTTTTTAAAAATCATCTTGTTTCATGTCGGTCATTCTGTGCTGGAATGCTCCTTTTTGTTTTGACCTGGCAAGTGCTGCTAAATTAAAAAGAACAGAAATGTTTTAAATAGTTGTTACAGCATGAGAAGTGCCTTTGGCCAAATTTATGATGTTTGAGGGGTGGGGGTGGGGGAAAGTAAATGGAAACAGGCTTTCAAACAAAAACTAAGAAGGAAACTTGCTTTCATTTATTATGCAGCGCAGAAGACCTATACTTGATCGAATTATATTTTGGCATGCATACTAATTCATTTGTTTTATTTATTTATCACATTTTAAAATCTCCTATCTCCCTCACAAAGTGAACTCCTGTTAATTGCCCCTGAAGGTGCATTATGGATGGTGCCTCTGCCTCGGATTGCAGAGGGGAAAAGTCATCACTGGATTACTTCAGCAGAATACAGTGGGTAGAACCTCAGAAAGGGGCCTTATGAGGTTTGGACTAAGAGGGAGCATGGTAGAATTTTGGAGCAATAGTTCCACCCCATATCAGAGCCACAAGAAAATTTGTGTTATTCTGACCTAAATATATTTCCTCCTATTTCTCACAATCAGAAACATTTTTTTAAAGGGGGGAAAAAAACTACATAGCCTCTTATTTCCTTTCTTTTGATCCGCTGATCTATCATACACTCTAAAGCAGGGGTTCCCAAACTTGGCAACTTTAAGACTTGTGGACTTCAACTCCCAGAATTCTCCAGCCAGCATAGCTGGCTGGAGAATTCTGGGAGTTGAAGTCCACAAGTCTTAAAGTTGCCAAGTTTGGGAACCCCTGCTCTAAAGCAGTGATGGCTAATTTTTTTGTCCTTGTGTGCCGAAATCATGCGTGCGTGCCCACACCCACACCCATAATGCAATGCTCTCTGCCCCTTGTGCATGTGCACGCACACACCCTGCACTCCCCCCATGCATGCCCACCCCCTGCAACCCACCCGCACATGGGAATGACTCCTCCTGCACCCCATTTTGGGCCTTGCAGGCCTCAATGAAGCCTCCTGGGACCAACTCCTCCCCAAAATCAGCTGGCCAGTGGGAGGTGCGCACACATGCATGGTGGAATTGAGCTGGGTGACAGAGCATGCCAGAGGTTCGCTACCATGGTTCTAGTTTCAACTTAAGTTGCAATTCGTTTGCAAAAAGTAGTTAACTGATGGAGAGTGGACTCTCTCTTCAGTATTGGTTTTAACAATTGGTTTACCAAAGCTACATTGTAAGGGACCCAAAGGTTCATACAATCCTTTGCCAGATCGATGGCTGTGCTTAAGAGGGTTTTCCTAATATTTTAATTCATTTTTCCCTATAATTATATTTTAAGAAGGTTTGAGCATTTTAGGATTGGATTCACTGAGATTTCATGATGATGATGATGATGATGAAGATAATGAATCATCATCATCATCATCATCAATCATCATCACCTCTATTTTATTCCAGAGCTCTCTATAGATATAAAAATGAACATGATTTAAATTTAAAAAGACCCATTTGTACACCTGGTATCTAAATCAGAGGTGGGTTGCTGCCGGTTTGGCCGGATTGGGTGAACTGGTAGTAGCAGTGGCGAGAGACTCCGCCGACCTGCCTAGACACTTCTGCGCAGGAGCATCGCGTGTGAGCACGAGTGCGTGCAGGAGCGTGCCCGAACGGGTAGTAAAAAAATTGGCAGCCCACTACTGATCTAAACACATATAAGATAAAGGTAAAGATTCTCCTCGCACATATGTGCTTGTCGTTCCTGACTCTAGGGGGCAGTGCTCATCTCCATTTCAAAGCCGAAGAGCCAGTGCTGTCTGAAGATGCCTCTGTGGTCATGTGGCCAGCATGACTAAATGCCGAAGGTGCACGGAATGCTGTTACCTTCCCACCAAAGGTGGTCCCTATTTTTCTACTTGCATTTTTACATTCTTGCGAACTGCTAGGTTGGCAGAAGCTGGGACAAGCAACGGGAGCTCACTCTGTTACATGGCGCTAGAGATTTGAACTGCTGAACTGCCAACTTTTCTGATCGACAAGCTCAGAGCCTTAGCCACTGAGCCACTGCATCTCTTCACTGTGCATGTACATACAGATATTTATTTTAAAATGTATGCTTAATTGATTGATTGAAATATTAGAATATGGGAATTCCACTTCTCTGCTTGTGTTTTCTGTCTGGAGCAGTAAAAAACAAGAAATTTTCTGAGATAAAAAGTTGCCAGCGGAGGAATTGCTGGCAGAAAATAATCCGAATTAAGGTTGCTGGATTTTATTTTTAGCTTTCAAAATGAAATGATTTCTTATAAGATTATAAAACATGTCCCTTCAAAAAGTAATGAAGTAGAGAAGGTTTACCATTAAACATTCTCAATAATGGAGCTAATTGTATGAATGTATATTTTAAAGTATATCCTGAGTTAGTCCTCCTTAAAATAAACCTGGTGAAATCAGAGTCAATTAACTGAAAACATATTGGATATGAATCAGTGGATACATTTTAAATAAAGCTATCTTTAAATTTCAACTAAAAAGGAGAAACAAATTGACACCAGAGCTCTGATGTATGGAAATTCAGTTTCCATTTGCAATCAAATTGGTGACATCTGAAGCTCTGGCTTAATAGGAAGTTGTGAAAAGTACTAAAGTGATCAAGTTGGTGTCTATAGGTGATTGAGATACCATTGCAAAACATCAGGTAAGTATATCAAGAGACTATTTAACAGTTCTTACTATTAGGGAATTCCTTCTACTGTACTTACTGAATTTTCTTTCTTTTAAACCAACAACTTAGCATTTATCCTGCTTTTGAATTCAAGACTCTTGCAGGTTCCAGACTTTTAAGTATTTTGCAGCACAGATTTTTTCTTCAATGATGACCCTCCTCTCCATATACCTCTTCTGTATGAATCCTCCAAGCATTGCCATGATGAAATCACACATTGCTGGTCTATGTTGTCCAGTACATACACAGTACAGGGAAATCTATATATATAAAAGGCAAATACCACTCACTCATCACAAAACCTCTAGAACTGTAAAGCCTACAAACTTGAAATTTGGCACATATGTTCCTCTTGGCTTCTAGGTGCTCACTAAAAAAGGGCTTTTTGAAATGACCGTCAGATAATTAGTATTTATTATACAGTAATTAACACACTCTGATGCTAAGGAATTCTACTGCCCCTCCCCACCAGAAAAGAACTGTGTTCAAACTACCAGTTGCCTTATATTAACATGCTCTGATGCTAAGGGGTTAGACATTCTACTACTCCTCCCCACCTGAAAAGAATTCTGTTCCAACTGCCTGTTGCCTCACATTCTGTTACTTCAGTTCAAACTGGCAGACATTCCACTCCTTCACTCAAGAGCGGTCTGGGGTTCCTTGCAGTACTAAATGTCGGTACCTCACCAAAATGTCTACGCCTTCCACTTATGGAACTGCTTCCAGAGTCAAGGTGGCGGGAGCGATATTCCCTTATGTGTTTCAGTCACTGATCACCAGTGAGCCAACCGATTGAACTGGAGTGAACCAAATTTCTCCAAATCACATAGTTTCATCACGAAGCATGGAAATCCAGCTAGTGCACTAATATAACAGAACATTATTTTCTTAACAAAGTTATGAAAATGCCAAGAATCTTGCAGGCTTGCAGGAATACTTTAAAAAAGAGTGAATAGAGGTTGCTAGGGCCACATCAGGGAATGCAACAAAACAAATACCATATTTTCTGGAGTATAAGACGCACCAAGATTTTGAAGAGGCAAATTTAAAAAAAGGTTTTTGCACTCTGCAGACCTCCCCAAAACAACTTGTTTTTCGCAAAAACAGGTCTGTTTTTTGTCAGAAAAGGGGCATGCATAGCCTTTAGAAGGCTTATAGAGTACCCCTGGGGGTGGAGGGAGCAAAAATGAGCAGAAACTGGCTCATTTTTTGCTCATTTCTGCCCTCCCCAGCCCCCAGGAGCACTCTAAGCCTCCTAAAGGCTCTGCACGGCCATTTTGGTGAAGGGGGAAGGGTTTCAGGAGGCAAAAAATGCTGTACTCAGTGTATAACACACACCCAGATTTTCAGCCTCTTTTTTGAGGGGAAAAAGGTGTGTCTTATACTCCTAAAAATATGGTATATGAAGTCGGTTATGTTCCATTTTAATTTCCCATAAATCCCCACAGCAGAGTGGAAAATTATGTAAATGTCCTTTTACTGTATCAGATTAATCCACATGTTGTTGGTGAGCTGGAAAGATGCTTCTGCTTTTTCCGTTAATGTAATAAGAAGACGGGATTGTTTCTGATGTTTTAAGTATACTCTCTTCCAACATCCAATTCTTCAATGAGTGTCTCTGCCAAGCAGAGTATGAAAGGCAGCTAGGAGATAACTGAGCTTTCCAATTGTGGCACCCAGGTGATGGGATATCCTTCGAAGAACTGCCTGCTTGTGTCTCTATCATTGTCTGGAGAAAGGCAAAACTCTTTTGATTTTTCCCAAGCCGCTTTAATTGTGTTATAATTTTTATTTTTTTATTTTAGTTCTGAGGATATTTTATTTCTCTGTTCTTTGTTCTCTTTGATCAGTTTTGAATTTATCCAGACAACTGCTTGTATTTTGGCTTCATCAATCAAGCATTCCTCTCTGAGAAGGGAGGCTTATTATATTGTTTGGACAGCAGAAAAGATTCAGCTATGGCACAACCACTGATGTATCGGTGTTTGCCTTTAGAAATAGTAAAACAAAATTAAAATGCAAGCATCTTAAAACGTTGGTATAGCCAATGTTTAATTATCCCCAGAAGGCAAGAAAAGAGAGAAAAGCCTGTAATAAATACTTCCTTATTTATAAACATAAATAGTGTCTTTTCGTGAAAGAGTGAGAGATGAAATTCATTGTCTCCTTTCTATGTACATGTGTGCCACTTCCAGCATGCGTGCCATAGGTTCGCCCTCACGGGTGTAGGATCTCCTACTTGAGTAGGGGGCTGGACTAGAAGATCTCCAAGGTGCCTTCCAGCTCTATTCTGATCAGTGGTGGATTAATTTCATTTCATTTTATTTCATTTCATTTTATTAAATTTATATACCGCTCCCTTTCCCAAAAGGGACTCGGGGCGATGCACAGGAAATATAAAAAAAAACATATATAAACATAACAATATACAAAATTTAAAAACCAAATTAAATTATTTATCCCTGAGCTAAAAAATTTAAATAAGTTAAAACTATATCCCCAAAAACCAATTAAAACAATTTAGCTGCAGACTATAGGCTAGGTGGTGTGAGCTAGGCCAGGCCGGCCTGTTGGAAAAAATAAGTTTTAAGTTTCTGGCGGAAAGAACGGAGGTCCGTGGTCGTTCTAAGTTCGGGGGGTAGGTCGTTCCAGAGGGTTGGGTCCACCACAGAGAAGGCCCTTCCCCTGGGCGTCGCCCGCTGGCATTGCCTGGTGGACGGCACCCGGAGAAGTCCCTCTCTGTGGGAGCGAATTGGCCGAAGGGATGTATGGGGTAGGATGCGATCCCATAGATAACTAGGTCCCGTGCCATGGAGCGCTTTAAAGATGATAGTCAACACCTTGAAGCGCACCCAAAAGGCCACAGGCAGCCAGTGCAGCTCGCGCAAGAGTGGTGTTACATGGGAGCACCTAGGAGCTCCCATAATTGCCTGCGCTGCCGCATTCTGGACTAACTGCAGTCTTCGGGTGCACCTCAAGGGGAGCCCCATGTAGGGCACCTATGATTAAGGCTCACAGGTGCCCTAAGCACTGACAAATCTTGGTGCCCCCCTCCTTGGAACATACTGTACAAATCTTCTTTGGGTTTTTTTTCCTTTCTCAACTTTGTGGTGCCTCCTTTGGGCCTGTTTCCCTAAGCACATGCTTAGTCTGCTTAATGGTTAATACACCACTGATTCTGATTGATTGATTGAAATATTGCATGCAAAGAAAGGCAGCATTTTGCTACTTATCTGTAATAAGTATATTGCAAAAAATATATATTCTTTTTTTGCAAGTGCCTTTGCAATTGTCTGCTTCAGAGTCATGCAAACATGCTATGAATTTTTAAAATGTTCTATTTAAATTTTTGAACAGCTTTATTTGAACACGTTTTTTTAAAGCGGGCCATGACAATTATGTTTTCTTTATTTAGTTTTCTCTTTTATTGTAAGATGTTTTGTAATTAGGTTTAGAGTGAGGTTGAAACATAGTGCAAGGTTTTAGAATTAGTTGAAAGAATCTTCTTCTTTTTTTTTGGTAAAAGCATAGGATTTTAAGCAGGTCACCTTTTTCATGCTAGTGAAGGTTTTTTTATTTTTTTTTACTGAAACTAACAAGAAATCTTCCTCTGGTATTTGAGTACAAAACCTGATTTGTAAGCATGGCATTGTGCGTTTTATCATACCTCCTACTATCATTCTATAAAGAAATATTGCATGAGTACAAAATGCACTTTAATTAGTTGTGAACGCTGAGAGGTTATGTTTGATAATGTAAGATGAATTTGATTCCTCCCACAAGGTTTGTATTTTTTTAAAGTGATTTGTATAGACTGTATCTACATTTTTCCAAAGATGAATTGCTTAAGATTGTAGGAATAGTTTCCAAGACTTTGAGCCTCCTTTTTCTCCCTGGAACTGACTGGTGAGATGGATGAAATGCTCTTTTAAGTGCATCACATTCCGTAAAATGTAACTGAAGTAGGTTGTATTGGAAGAAATGCCAATCTGGGTTCAGTTCCAAGTGGGGAAAAAGACACTGGATTCATGGAAATTGGTTGGAAGGAAGGTTTATTGATGATGGACAGGACCACATGGTTTGAGATCCTGGGGCGGGGGGGGGAGGAAGAGATGCTGAAAGTGCCCTGGTTTTATGACCTCTCTGGGCTTTTGAATTTGAGCTTGTATTCTGATTAGTTCAGACTCGCTGCAGGGGCAACTCTGTAGGCTGTCCTGAGTCCCAGGCTTGGTTGAGCCTTTGCTGGGTGATGATTTAATGGAAGGGCTTTTGGATTCCTATTATGGCTCTGCCTGAAGGAGGTAGATCTTTGTTATGTAGAATAGACCCAGGCCTTAATGGCCCATTGACAAAGGTGGGGGGCTGAGCTTCTGCCTCTGTTTTGGGGAAAATATTCTGTGCTTTTAATATTTCCTAAAATATTTCATTTTTCTAAGTGAGGGATGGGTGCTAACGTCCTACTCTTGTTCCCCATTTTCATGGGTTCTGCATTTTTGCTTATGAATTAGTGAAATAAGTTTTACATATCTGAAAGAGCTGTGCTATCTAGCGTTTTGTTTTGTATATGCACTGATTGCCTTTTGCCTTTTGCAATTATTGGGAGAGGGGAGGCCTATTGAAATTGTCACTAAATATGGGCCTATTTTTGCAGAGCTAATATTTTTATGAAAAGAGAAGCCGGTAAATGATCATTTCCTTAGAACTCCTCTCTGAATCAAGGAGAGGACAAGGATCTCCAACAGGTTTAAGAATTCTGAGAGCTGGGAAGGCGAAACATCCAGTGGTGGGATTCAATTTTTTTTACCACCGGTTCTGTGGGCAAGGCTTGATGGGCATGGCAGGGGATTGGATTGGATTTATTGGATTTATATGCTGCCCTTCTCCCAAAGGACTCAGTGCAGCGTACAACATAAGAAACACATAATACAAAAGTTTAAAAAAAAGATATAATAATAATAATAATAATAATAATAATAATAACAATAACAATTATTATTATTATTATTATTATTATTATTATTATTATTATTATTATTATTATTATTATTATTATTATTAATTATTATTATTAATTATTATTATTATTTATTACATTTATAAACCGCCCCCTCTCCCCGAAGGGACTCGGGGCAGTGTACAGGAAAATTAAAAAACCATATAAAAACATACTATACACACAAAGTTAAAAGCGAATTAAACTACCCTGTACTAAAAATTTAAGAACATTAAAATTACTACCCATTAAAACCCAATAGACAATTTGAGAAAACAGACTGGGGCGAGAAGCGTGAATTAGGCGGCCTGATGGAACAAATAGGTTTTTACTTTTTGGCGGAAGGCACGGAGGTCCGTGGTCGTTCTAATATCCGGGGGTAGGTCATTCCAGAGGGTCGGGCCCATCACAGAGAAGGCCCTTCCCCTGGGCGTCGCCTGCTGGCATTGCCTGGTGGACGGCACCTGGAGAAGTCCCTCTCTGTGTGAGCGAATCGGCCGAAGGGATGTATTGGGCAGGATAAGATCCCGCAAATAACTAGGTCCTGTGCCATGGAGCGCTTTAAAGATGATAATCAACACCTTGAAACACACCCGAAAGGCCACAGGCAGCCAGTGCAGCTCGCGCAGGAGTGGTGTTACATGGGAGTATCTAGTAACTCCCATAACTGCCCGCGCGGCCGCGTTCTGGACCAGCTGTAGCCTCCGAGTGCATCTCAAGGGGAGCCCCATGTAGAGAGCATTGCAGTAGTCCAGACGAGACGTCACAAGCGCATGAGTGACCGTGCGAAGGGCGTCCCGGTCCAATAGGGGATGCAACTGGCACACCAGGCGTAGAATGCCCCCCTGGCCACGGCTGTCACATGATCTTCTATAGACAGCCGAGAGTCCAGGAGGACACCTAAGTTGCGTGCCCGCTCCACGGGGGCTAGATGTTCGCCCCCTATGGCCAGTGATGGTGTCAACTGGTTGAACCGGGGCGCCGGTAGCCACAGCCACTCAGTCTTGGACGGGTTGAGCTTGAGTCTGTTCCTTCCCATCCAGATCCGCACGGCTTCCAGACACCGGGACATCACTTCGACGGCATCGTTGGGGTGGTTTGGGGTAGAGATGTACAGCTGATGTACAATAAAGAATCCAATAAGCAATAAATTAACAATTTACACATTAGATTTAAAATAAATTAAATTAGCAATTAAAATTAATAAGTTATTTTGTTCAGGCCAGGACGGCTTGCTGAAAAAGCCAGCTTTTTGAAGACTGACTAGAAATAATCAGAAAAAACTAAGGATTATAATTAAAGAAAAAATATTTATGAATGGGCCAATAATATTTCATAATGGAAGAATTCAAGGATATTTGAGAACAATGCTGCCCTGGGTCCGTTTGGAGAAGGGCGGGGTATAAATTTAATAAAATAAAATAAATAAATAAAATAAATGCACTTAGAAATAACTTACAAGATTGTCTTTCTATTAACTCATCTGTTAAAAACCATTTATTTAATCTATTTGCTGAGTTAATATTTCAGCTAACATTAGTGAATTATTTCTGATAAAGGCTAGAAAACAGAAGCCTTTAGCAAAATGTAAAACTGACAACCATTTGTACCTAAAAATAAAGGCAAGACGATTACACTGTCAATCATAATAACTTTGGTTTCCTACCTGAGAACACTGAGACCAGGTTAATTAAGAAAGAGTCCATTTATGTTAATTGCTTTTTCTCAGATTTATTATATTGGTGAGTGTCAGGCCTGTCTACTTGGTAAGCTAAAAGTAGTTTGATGTCAATTTGTCATATGACACCAGATAAAGCTCATAACTTAACAAGGGGGCACATGACTGATTATAATTTAATCTCAGGTGCCTTCAGGCAGGATTGGCTGGGTTTGTGCATAAAGATAAATTATAATGGCATCTGCTGATTGTGCCATATATAAATCAAGTTGGTTGTGGTTAATTCAACAAACCATGTTAAGAGTTGCCATTTAAGCACAGTATTTTGTCTTTGAATGTTATCCATCTTGAGTAAACAGAAAAATGGGATAAAAATGAAACAAAGAAAACAACCACCATGAGAATTAATCAGAAGATAGTCCTTGATTTCCAGTCAACCCTGTAAATATAGCAAATCAGTCCTGAATATCTATACTGTATATTCCCCTCTATTTTACCTGAGACTAATGTAACTTAATGTCAATAGCTCAAAGCTAAAGGCAACATTCCTTTCCTATTCTCAAGCACATCAGTCCACACTGTTTTAAATCACCATGCCTCTTTAGAATGGAAATAGCATTTCTCATATCAATCTGTAGAAAATCAGCGAGGATAGACAAAGGAGCATGTGCTTACAGTTGAGGTTTTGGCAGCGGATATTCCGTGCAATTGATGGTTAAGATATTGTGGTTCAGAACTGGAAAGCAAATTATTCCTGATATTGGAAGGATTCTACAGTTCTGGGCAGCTGATCCTGTAATAAAATGAATCAGTAATAAAAATCCACTTCCTGTTTTGAGAGTTTGCATTTCATACTTCCAACATTTACCTATTAAATTCAAATTTCATGCTTCCATAAATAAACCTGGCACCTTGTAAAATACTCTCCCAGCTGTTTTAAAGTAGGATCGTTTTATTTAATGTCCCTTTGGGATCTAGACCAATAAGGAGAACCTAACATTTTGTGAAGAACCTAGTATTTTGACATGCAAAGAACACAGAAATGTAATAAAGTGTTTCCCAACATTCTTTTATATTTGAATTCTTTCACAAGTAATAATGTTTTTGATCCTTTATTTCTTTTTAAAACTTTTGCAAGGTCTTTTTGTATGTTCAGTAAAGCGTTCTTTTCCAAGTCATTCTCTTGGCCTGTCATTTTGTACTTTCTTTGTCTTCTCAGATAAAATTGTTTACTTTCTTTGTCTTGTTCTATAGAAATTTGTTCTATCTCTGTCATTCTTTCATTAACATCTTTTGGACATGGTCTATCCATAGAAGCAGACATCACTCCTGACAGTGTTAATATTGAAGTCACTCAATTCTGTTCTTCAAAGATCTGCTTTGCTATTTCTGATGTTATCATGCTACGTGTCATTTGGAAAGTCGTAGCATTAACTGTGATCAAGAACACGGTTGTATACTTTTTCTTATGTTTAAAACCTTTAGTCCTCTCTGTATCCAATTTTTAAAACCATCACGTATTTGTTATGACTTGCAATAACCAAGATAGCCAAAATAAGTCTTTTTCCCATGAGTTCATTTTTATTTTTTAATTCCAACATTTTATAGTAAAAGTCGATATTCCAAGTTTATCTGAACCTTTAATCCATGTATAACTTTCTTGGTTCAAAATCTTATTTAGCTTTTTGTTGTTTATTTCAGATTCTTTTAGATCTTACACTTATATTGTTTTTTCTTTTGTTCAGAGTTGAAGGTAAACTTACCTGATGAAGCCTTTTAAAATTTGTCATTCTGAAAGTCTCTAGTTAGTAGCTTTAAGACAGTTACTAGACAATTCCTGAAAGTCATTAGAATAGGTTCGTGAACATCATGTCTTTTCAAAGTCTCTGCCATGGTTGCAAGCAAGATGTCTGCTCCTGTTGATTCCCAGTGCTCAAAAATGCAGAAACCACTGTCCTGTGGTCTCTTCACAATGAGCAGCTGTTTGGAATAAATGTTGGAAATCTCCCATCCTCTCCTTATCTGATGCCTTCCAAGGAATTGGTCTACTCACCAGTCCCTTAATCTTCGCTCAGCTGTAGCAGACCACCTCCAAATATGGTTCTAACTCTTTTGGCCATGAAGCTAGTAAAATCCTGGTTCTTTGGGAGGATCTTATTTATTTATAGAACTTATATACCAGTGATGGGTAGCCTTTTTGTCATTGCATGCCCCCTGCCCCCTGTGCATGCGTATGTGACCTCCTCCAGGCTCCTCCCACATGAGCATGCAACCCTCGTGCTCCCTCCACCCCTGTGCATGGGTACAGGACCCCCCTTGCATGCCCCGCCCCCCACACATGCAAGCACGTCTCCCACATGCACCCCACCACCCCATGCATGCCCAGCAGAGACCCAAAAACCAGCTGGCCATTGGGAGGCATGTGTGTATGTGCAATGGAGCTGAACTGGGGTAACAGCTTGCATGCTCGCAGAGAGGGCTCTGCATGCCACAGGTTGGCCATCACGGTTATATAATGTAGCTCCCTATATCAAGCTTTGCGTCTCACTATTCAAATCCCTAAAAATTACAATCCAGTTAAACTACATATGTTGGGCTTTATTAACAATAACTTGCCCTGAAATCTGAAGAGAAAGCCAACAGGATTGGGGGTATCTCAGGAAAGGAAACTGCCCCCTAAGGCTGGTCCTATGACAATGCATACATGATGGAGACCTTTACAGTCCCCGCATTCGTTAATGTTTTCAGATGGTTGTTTCTTCAGTTTATTATTGTTGCTTTGTTGTTGTTTTATTATTTGTAAACTGCATAAGTCCCTCTGAATGGAGACTGGGATAAATCATGTAAATAAATAACATTGATGCTTTCCAGATATTTTGGACTGCAACCCCCACAGTTCCTTGCCAGTGGTAATAATGAAGAGGCAATGTTTTAGACAACAGTATGAAGAATGTAAGCAATTCAAGGCAATGGTTAAGAAGCTTGACCATCTGTAGCTCAAAGAATTGAGGCAGTTGAACACAACACAACAAAAAGTAAGTGTGATTTGAGAGGAGAATAGTATCATTAAGAGCCGCAGTTTTCAAAATGTGGTCTGGGGACCACTGGGGTCTCTGAGACCCTTTCAGGGAGGTCCACAAAGTCAAATAAATATTTTAACATTTCTCAGTTTTAACTTCTAATACAGTAAATATTGCTATATGTAACTTACATAAACCAAAGCTCTTTAGGGCCATCAATCATTTTTAAGAATGTAAAGGAGTCCTGAGATCAAAATGTTTGAGAACTGCTGAGTGTTGAGCAAGATTAAGGTGGACGGGGGAGGTTTTGGTCTCCTCTTTAAAAGTAAGAAAAAAATGGACTCTGGAAAAGTAAACAACGTTCTGTTCAGAAATGCCTATTAGTAAGTCGTAGAAACTATCCTTTATTACAATATGCAGTCACCGATTCTTTAGAGTCTGAAAATAATTCATGAAAGATATTCTGCAAAACCCTAAAAAAAGGAAATACATATTTAATTTGAAAGCAACATACTGAATTGCTTTCAAGAAGAATGGAAGTGTAGCAGAGGTGGGTTGCCAATATTTTTACTACCGGTTCAGGTGCGCTCCTGCATGTGCACGAGGTTGCTGCACATGTGCAGAAGCGTCTGGGCAGGTGGGCGGAGCCTCCTGCCACCGCTACTACCAGGCCAAACTGGTAGCAACCGACAACACCCAACACTGTGTAGGTGTTTCTGATGGGTGCTTTCTTTGGTATATGAATTATAATGTTGTTTTAGCTAAAACCATTCAGATGCTGTCAGTCATTTTCAGAGCATCCTGGACAAAGATAGCTTCCTTCATGCTGGGTTTGTACTAGCTTATAGTCAGCTATCCAACCAAAAGCAGCTTCTTAGTAACAACAACAGACCATGTCATAATTGGCATAGAGCAAGCGTATCAAATTCGCAGCCTGCAAACGAATGTGTCACATGCTGGCCATGGTCACGCCCGGCTTAGCGAAAGGGGGAAAAGTGCCAATACATCACGTGATGCTGCCATGACAACATGAGTTTGACACCCCTGGCATAGAAGAACCAACTCTGTGGCAACCCAGATGCTTTTTTTGTTCCTGCATTTCTTTTGGCAGATATTGCTTTCTTTTGCCACAGTTGTTCTACTACTATTTGCTGGTATTTAATTTTGCAATTTTCTCCAGTTCTTTCTATTTATTCTCCTGTCTCCAGGTACAGCAGTGTTCACTATTTAGACTTTTTGGGGATCTTTCTTATCAGCTATTTTTAAGTACAGTTAGTCCTTGACTTACAACCCAATTTTATGTTGTTAAGTGAGACATTTGTTAAGTGAGTTTTGCCCCATTTTATGACCTTTCTTGCCACAGTTGTTAAGTGAATCACTGCAGTTGTTGAGTTAGTAACCCAGTTGTTAAGTGAATCTGGTTCCCCCATTGACTTTGTTGTCAGAAGATCGCAAAAGGCGATCACATGACCTCAGAACATAGCAACTGTCATAAATATGAACCAGTTGCCAAGCCTCTGAATTTTGATCACATGATCATGGAGATTCTATAAAGGTCGTAACTCTGAAAAATGGTCATAAGTCATGTTTTTCCGTGCTGTTGTAACTTTGAAAGGTCACTAAATGAAATATAATTGGTTATTATTATCTGTTCACAACAATGTGAAGTCACAGCGACCAATTCTTTAGCAGTTGTTGGCCTTCATTCACACAGAGTTCTTTCCAGGAACCTAGGATGTCATAATGTGAATCCAAGCAGTGTGGCTTTTTGCAATTGACAGATGGAAATTTTGTCAATGTGCATATTTTCTAAATGCCGTTCAAGAGTTTGAATGAAGAGACCACCATCACTATTTTATATCTTTTTAACGATTTTATAAAATTGACACTTTCTGATCAATGCTTTAGCCAATCCAATACTTTGTCTTCTATTATTGCCCGGTATTGCCACATCAAATATCCACACTTTCTTCTTTTCAACTACAGTTATATTTGGTGTTGTTGTAAGCTAAGGTTGTATCACTCTGTGTATTGGACAACTCACAATATTTTAGCTTGCCCATTTTCTACTACTCTCTCATCTATACATTCCCACCAATTTTTCATTAATGGTGCATGACAATTTTACAGATGTTCCAGTGAATTATTTTGGCAAGTGTGTTATGTCATTGCTTATAATCAGTTTGTGTAATGAAATAGGTATATGATCTACTGGGTGTTTTTTTTACTGCTTCTTTGCACAATCTGCATTTTGAATCATTTGACAATTTTTCAATTCTGGCCTTAATTGCATATGTTCAAATACATTAAGCCTTTATTATTCATTTATTTGCAATAGTGGAGGTGTGCAGAGTTGGAAAACTCTTATTTCTCCTGTCCCTCTACATTCTGATCTCCAACTTTCTGAGCAAGTTCTTTATCATGGAGCAGACTTTATTTTGCATGGATGAAACAGAGAAAAACTCTGATTTATCTTCCGTCCCCGTTTTTCCAATAGGAGACCAGCAGCTGCAGAAAAAGCTAGGCTGCTTACTTTTTAAACTGTTGTTTACTTTCTGCTGTGTACTGTGGGAATGTTGTTTACTCTGGTACAATAGAAACAGTACTGGTGTGGAGGTGTCTTTATATTGTGTTCCTGCAAGCTAAAAATACATATTTTCTTTAGAACGTTATCATATCTTTCTATCCTATTCTCATTGCCCAGACAGTGAACAGGTCATGACTAGAGGCAGAAAGAAAACTGGCTTGTTAAATGATAACTAGGCTATCAATCAGTTCTGTAATTTATTATGCCCAAAGATCAGCATGGAGATTTTGAAGACAGGGTGACTGTTGTAACTAGATCTGTCCATTATGAAAGCTCAGATATGTTGTTTGCAAAGAGTAAAAGCAATGGAAACAGGAAAAGGAGAGAGTGCTAGCAATTTATTTCATTATTACGTGATTGAGATAGATTTGTTCCAGTTCTAGAAGTTAGTGTGCTCTATTTTGGAAAGATTAGGGTCTAGAGTCAGTCCTATGCAGAAGGGTCATCCAGAGGTGAAATCCTCTGAGGTCTGCTATTGGTTTTATGAGTGTGCGCGCATGCGCGCTTTGCTTTTTTAGCCATGCAGCACTAAAAAGGAACATTTTGAAGTCTTCCAAGTCTGCAAAGGTAAGTAGAACAATGAGGGGGGGGGGGGGAATCTGCTATGCCATGTGATTTAGATTAGCTAGAAAGCAGGAAATCCGATGATTCTAGCTAATATAATATATATAATATATAATATAATATATAATATATATATTATAATATTATAATATAATAATAAGCGCTCCATGGCACGGGACCTAGCTATCTGCGGGATCGTATCCTACCTCATACATCCCTTCGGCTGATCCGCTCCCACAGAGAGGGACTTCTCCGGGTGCCGTCCACTAGGCAGTGCCAGCGGGCAACGCCCAGGGGAAGGGCCTTCTCTGTGGCGGGCCCAACCCTCTGGAATGACCTACCCCCCAACTTAGAACTATCATGGACCTCTGCTCCTCCCACCAAAGTTTGAAGACGCATTTCTTCCATCTCGCCGGCCTGGCCTAATCCCCATCATTAAGCTGTAGACTGAAGCTCAAACTGTTTTAATTCGGATTTTAAGGGACAGAGTTTAGGATTTTAAGGTTTTAGGATTTTTAGCACAGGGTATTGGGATTTAATTTATTTTTAGTATTATTAATTGCTATGTTTTCTATTTTTTCTATTTTAAATTTCCTGTGCACCGCCCCGAGTCCCTTTGGGGAGAGTGGCGCGGTTTATAAATTAAATAAATGAAATGAAATATAAATCACGTGTCACAGCTGATTGTCGGAAATGCAGGTTTGCCTCAACCGGTAGCATTTTTTTACTACTTGTTTGGGTGAACTGGTAGCATTTTTTACTACCAGTTCGGGTGAACCAGTCCAAACCGGTAGCATTTCACCCCTGGGGCCATCTGTTAATGGCCTCAATAGAAAAGGAATTGTCCCAATTGATTTCCTCATAAAATAGTTGTAGTGACAAAGAGAAACACACTTTCTTACGTTCATATACTTATATATATCACTGGCTCAAGGTTGACTCAGCCTTCCATCCTTCTGAGGTCTAAAATGAGGACCCAGATTACTGGGGGCAATAGGCTGACTCTAAACCGCTGTGAAGCGGTATATAAGTGTTATTGCTATATGAAAAAAACATAGATATGCAGTTCGGCCTAGAAAAGCCGATCTTTGTTCAACCATGTGTTTTAAGACTAAGAGTTTTAAGTAGAGAAGTTCTTTACAAAGCTTTCAAAATCTTCAACCATTTTGACACAAAATTTAAAAATTGAAATGACAGCAAACCGTTATGTCAGGGTCCTTTGATCCAGATCTCTAAGCATCCAGATTACAGTTCCAAATTACTGATTTTGCAAGACACTGCTTAATTTTTTTTGGAAATATATATTTACACACACACACACACACACACACACACCTCTTCTATAATTGATCCAAACCCACCATTTCCATCACCCTGAGATCAGCTTTTTTTGGCTTCATATCTCTAGAAGTGATATAATACCCTTTTATACTCCAAAACATCTAACATACTGTTCCAACAGCTGAAATCATATTTTTCTTGTTATTGTTGTTGTGGTTTGGTCTTGCATTTTAAAGATCACATTCAGCTGAATAATGTAAGGGCTTTGGTATTTCATCTAAGGAAATTTGTAATGAGATGACGCTCTTGAGTATTGAAATAGAGAACTGAAATAAAGGACCCAGGAACATTTCTATGTTTTGCGATAAAAGCAAACAAACAAACCTGCCTCTGATTGGAATCTAATGATGTACTTCCATGAGCACATTTGAAAATTGAGCTATTGAAAGTTGAAAATACCATTTTATGTTTCATTTTTAAAAAGGGAGTTGGATGTTATGTTTATGTTTATGATAAGGGTCCGGGAAAGAATTCAGCTAAATTTAGCTAAATGCTGTAGCTACAATAAGACCGTTAAAAGATTGGGCTATAACAACAAATCCTACTTTTTAAAAACCTTCTGATTCATTTCTTCCTTTCCTTGACCATACTCTCATAACTTTTGCTTTTAACCTCCTATAGTGATTTTCTGTTATTTTCCAGCTTCCTCCCCTTCCCTTATTCATTATCAAATCTCCATCTTTACTTCCGATCATGATTGATCTGCCAATCGCCCGCTTCCTTCCATTTCTCCAGCTGCTTCAACAAATGCCACCTATAATGCATCTTAATGCTGCTCACTGTCAATGTTCTTTTCCTGACGCAGGTAAGAAATCTTATGTTTTTTATTTGTCTCAAGTTGGAGCATTATTTAACTTGTCACTGAAACAAGAGTCAGACTTTTGTCTGCAAGCCCTGCTTGTCGTGACCTCATCTTAGTTGATGTTTCTCAATTACAGACTTTGCGACAATTAGTGCTGCAATATCCGATGTGAAGATTGACGCAACATAGAGCTTTTTCAAATGAAAAAGAGCTGAGTAATTAAGTGTAAACTTTTCAGTTCCACCTCTACACTACAAGTAACCCAGATATTTTAGAATATTATTATTGTTCGTTTCATTGCTGTTCATTATGGTTCAGAGTGCATTGCTAAATGGGCTTCTTCTGTTTGACTGTTCTTAAAGTAATGGTTTATTCTGATATTTGTGTCTTTTTCAAACACTGCGAATAAGAAACAGGAACAACTAGCCAAATAACAATAATAATGCAATTTATTCTGTAATTAAGTTTGCCTATCTTTAAAAACAACTTTAATTATGTATGCTTTCATGAACATTTAACTGGAAGGGTCCGCGTTCAAAACTAAACAAATAGTTTGTTTCAAAAGTGAATAGATGCATTAATTTATAAAGGAGTTTTTAAATGATGGGGGAACTACATATAGAAATTCACTCAATTACACTTTAATGAGCCTCACTGATATCAAAAAGCACATTTTCATTTTTCTTAAGACACTGTGATGTTCTCCCCTTACTTGAAACTTTAAGGTTAAATGTAAGTTGAGATTTTTCTATCAAAAAGAGCCAGAGCTGAAGGCTGATAATTTTTTTTAATATAGGGAGGAGGTACTTGTGCGTAGATTTACAGAACTGGCTTGATGTGATTATCTGTGGAGCCACATTTTGTTTTTTGAGTATTTTTTTTAATAAGTCAGTCAGTCTTCTGATTTTCTATCTCCAGCATGCAATCTTCTGTAGAATTTATGGCAGAGTTGAATTGAAGGGTCCTTGGTGATCTCTGAGTTGGGTTGTTTTCTTGCAGACTTTTCATTAACCAAACAAGGTAACATCACCAGTATTAATAAGGAGTATACTTTGATGTCAGTTTATATTCTAGTGGTCTCCCTGTCAGTATTGATGGGGATGGTCTTAGAGATTCTTTGGTTGACCATCCCCACCCACACTGACAAGCAAGCCATTAGAATATAAATTGAGAACAAGCCCCACTCCTTAAAAGCACTGAACCGTACAAAACATTGACTATGTGTCAGAATGGTCATACAATTGGCAACTCCAAATCTCATCTAACGAATGCTCTGTCCTACACTTTGACAACAAAAGTCAAAACACCAAATACAAGCTGGGCAGATACAACCTCATAGATGACTCTCATGCTGCCAAGGACCTAGGAGTACTCATCTCAAATGATCTAAGCCCCAGAGCTCACTGTAACAGCTTTGCCCAAAAGGCATTAAGAGTTGTTAACCTAATTTTGTGAAGCTTCTTCTCCAGTAACATTGTACTGCGAACTAGGGCATACAAAACCTTTGCCAGATCAATTCTCGAATACAGCTTGTCTGCCTGCAATACACACTGCATATCGGACATTAATACAATTGAGCGAGCCCAGAAGTATTTCACGAGAAGAGTCCTCCACTCCTCCGCTTGCAATGGAATCCCTTATAACCATCAGGCTCGAAATTTTGGGCTTGGGCAACCTGGAACTAAGCCACCTATGGTCTGACCTAAACATAGTACACAAAATTGTCTGCTACAAAGTCCTACCTGACAACAACTACTTCAGCTTCAACCTCAATAATACTCGGGCAAACAATGGAGACAAACTCAAGGTAAACTGCTCCAAACTTGATTGCAGAAAAAACGACTTCAGCAACAGAGTGCTCAACGCCTGGAATGCTCTACCTGACTCCATTGTTACATCCTCAAACCCTCACAGCTTCAACCTTAAACTGTGTACCGTGGACCTCACTCCATTCTTAAGAGGTCCGTAAAGGGGGCGTGCATAAGCGCACCAGTGTGCCTTTCATCCCTGTCCTACTGTCCCCATTTATTTGTATTCATTTCCCTTGTTCATGTTGATATTTATACGTATACCTGTATTCTGGTACATGTTTGACAAACTAAATAAAATAAAATAAATAAAATAAAATAAAAATAAACTGATGATGTTGCCTAGTTTGGGTAATGAAACGTCTGCAAGAAAATAACCGAGCTCAAAGAGCACCAAGGATCCCTCATGTCAACCCTTAGGTATAAATATTCTCCTTTATTAGAATGTGCTTGATTTCATTGTATGGAGGACTGTTTTAGCCCAGAATCTCTATAGCATGCCACAGTGCTGCGCGTAAGAAATAGGGATTCCTTGGGATATATGCGCATTACAATCTTGAAAAAAATGTCTTACATTTAATATCTAACCTGCTGTCAGTCAAAATTAAAATAATGAAGTCCAGCAAGTGACTGAAACTTTTTAAATGTAGCAACATTACTAGGCCAGTCAGTCATACTGAATATTCAGTGTTTTCACTTATGTACTGATCTCAAAAAAAGGACCTGGAAATTCAGTGTTGTGTTTCAGCTTTAAATCCTTAGTGATTTTTTGTAGAACAGGGAAGCCCTGAGTTGAGTTTTCAGCAAGCCTGCATGTGTGTAAAATGTTTTGCTCACCAGATTATTTGAGCTTTAGGTTCTGCAGAATAGCATTTTATTTTTAAGTCACAAGTAATTTGGTAATACACTGTGAATGGCTGCTGATCACCCTAGTTAGTACCACACTTAGGGGAAGGCAAGTATGGAATAAATGTAACCATTCCTGTACAATTTCTCCTTAGAAGATTTGGGGAAGAATGAACCAAGTTACTTGTCTTTGAATATGTTGGAGAGGAAGCAACGTTGTTTAGTGAGACTCGTTTTGACAGCAAAAAGTTGAAATTGGGTGTAATTCAGGGAAATTGTGTTTGTTTAAACCAGGGTAAAGGAGTATTTGCACACCACACAAGAGCCTAATTTTAGCATGTAGCTTCTGTTTCAAGTACATCTGGAATCACTATCCTCTGTTTTCAAAATTCTTCCACCTTTGCACCAATGCATTGTGTTGTGTGTGTGTTTTTTTTAATGTTCTGTGAGTGAGGTCCAAAAGGGTGCAAAATACTACAATGTAATTGTGGGAAGTTACAACCATCTCTCTCTCAGAAAAATGAAATGCACTAGGAAATATTGAAAAGGCAGAATACTATTCTACCCCAGATGTGAAAAGGAAGAAACATGTTTTGTCTCCAGCAGCCTCCTGTCCCCCTCCCCCTTTGTCAATGGGCCATTAAGCAGCCTGGGCTAGTCCACTTTACATAATAAAGACTTCTCCCCTTCAGCTCCAGAGTCATGGGATTAAGGTAAGACTTGCCTTACCAAACCTGGACTCAGCCCATGGGAGCCTGGCAACCAATCAGAGTACACTTCTTACACAGGAACAAGAAACAGATAGGTGGGGCCAAACGGCCCCTTGCTCAGCCCTTTCTCTTCCTGTCCACCAACATTGAAGCATGTGAGCACCTTTTCTGATCAGGACTCCAGCCATGTGGTCCTGTCCACCATTAAACCATCTTTCCAAGCAGCCTCCATGTTTCCAGTGTCTTCTTCCCCACTTGGAGCCAAACCCAGGGGGACATTTCCTTACTACATAAGTTTATGATGTCTTATTGACAATATATTGCATTCCGGTACAGAGTTAAAGCCAGGTCAGTAGAACATCTGTGAAAAAGACATTAAAATTATATGGAAGCAGAGAATAGAGTTTTCCTGATCACTAGCATGTATATGAAGAAAAAAGAATACCATCTAATAATAATAATAATTTAATTTCTAGACCGCTCCCTCTCCCCAAGGGGACTCGGAGCGGTGCACAGGGAAGTTAAAACAATAAATACACATGAAAATACAAACAATTAAATAAAAACAAATTAAACAGTAAACCCTGCGCTAAAATTCCCCAATACCAATCCACAAAAATCCTATAACCGTATAATACTATAGTAGAGAGGCTATTATACTATTATAGTACTACTATAGTAGAGAGGCTATTATACTATTATAGTGCGTTTCTATATGGTTTATCAGTAATATCCCACGTAGAATTAATTCATTCTCAAGATATAGATATATTGTATGAGGATCTTTATCAGAACAGAACCATGAGAAGATAGGACTGGCTTTTTATATTGTGTTGTAAGATTAAGCACATCTTGATGTCAACAAAATTGAGGTATATAATACTAAGTATTTTCTCCACACTTCCATTCTAGAATGTAAAGGGAAAGCAGTCTTTCCCCACCAGATGGCAGCAGAACATTTCGTAAGCTCAGCTGCCTCTTCCAGGCTAATAGAATTAAAAGTTTTTACACAGAGAAATAACAGAAAAACAAACCAAAACCACCAAAGGATGACCAAAGAAGCAATGTACAAAATGTTAAAGGATTGGAAAAAGAAATTCTTTCCTTTTTGGAGCCAGTTTCTGGATCTGTGTTTTCTTACTTGTTTCATATCAATAACTTAAATAATTATTATTTTCCCTCGATAGTAATCCAAACAAAAATGAAAACAATTTATCCAGGTATCTGAAAGTTGGCCTCAAGCGAAACCAGTGCTGGATTTCTTAGGTTGCATGTATTACCAAAATCATACACAATTCACAGATCTAGATGTCTGTCGGTAAACAATATTTTTCCTTACCATAGAACATATTGCCCCCCAGGGGATGATTTCATTTTTCAGGGGGATGATGGAATGAAAAGGGGCAACGCGGGGGTGAAGGAACGGAAGGAGGGTGATATGGGGGCAATGGAACGAGAAGTTTTGGGGACACTTTTGAGACTTTTTTCGTACAGTGAACCGCTGTATATCTGTCATACAAAACATCAGATTTCTTGCGGTTAGTGGATTGAACTGTGTTTTAAAATGTTCCTCCAGCTAGCTTTAGTACAGAATGCTGTACATATGTGAATACGCATTGCTCATCTTCATGCGCGTTACACAGCAGCCTCTATCACTCTACCCATACAGTAGCGTGCCATTGGCCTTTTTACAGAGTGCATGAATATATATTTTCCTCGAATCTTAATTTAGTTTCAGAGTTTTCATCTTGAAATTCTTAGTTCCTGCATTGGAGTTTGTTCTTATGCCCTTTTTATATTTCTTTTTGCGTCTTAAAATTCACTTGCAATTAAATCATTAAATGTTACTGGGGGGTTTTCGGGCATTTCATTTTCTTGCAATTGAATTTTGTTTTCAGTGGTCATTGTATTTAAGTTTCATTGCATTAGCTGTAATACATGTATCACAAAGTTTGGGAGTAATGTGATGGGTGGCATCAGAATTTCTCACACAGTCGAGATATGGGAGAAAGACTTGAAATAAATTATTTGCATCGATATGTCCTGATGACAATTTTAAAGAAAACAAAAAATGTGTTTGCATAAATTGAAGAATTATTTCCCTGTGTTGTGATTGAGAGGTTATGTTGGGGGAGGGGGGCGATGATCACTTCCTCAATGGCTCAAGGGGGCGATTCTTTCAAAAAGGTTAAGAACCACTGCCATAGAAAATCTGTTGAAGAAAATATGGACCCACAGCATGACTTGATTTTGACTGACGTTGCATGGAGCCCCTTGTCAGAAAAGAGCTTTGTTGTTATAGTTTTAGGGCGACTAGCTTCTTCACCAGATATGATTGTGGCCATAATCTACAGACCCCCTCACATCCTGCACATAAATTGTTTCAAGTTCTACCCTCAAAACAATGCTATGGGCACTGTACACCAGAACAACTAGACACAAGGACAGTTTTTTCCTGAATGCCATCACTCTGCTAAACAACAAATTCCCACGACACTGCTAATAATTTACCAAGAATGTATTACTATTATTCTTTTCTTCCTTCCTCACATATCTATCTCTCTCCACTTATGACTATAACTATGTTCCTTGTATCTTTCAATTTATATTGTTTTTATTGTTTTCTAGTACAATTTGATAGTTCATTAGTAACCTTGACTATCACTAAGTGTTGTATCTTTTTATTTTTGATGAATGCATTTTATTTTTCTTTATGTACCCTGAGAGCATATGCACCAAAGACAAATTCCTTGTGTGTTCAACCACACTTGGCCAATAAAGAATTCTATTCTATTCTATTCTATTCTATTCTATTCTATTCCCATTCCACTTTTATGATGAGGCAGGGGCTGTTCTTAATGTATCTTGACCAATCTCAGGATGTCAGCCCTGGTTAGTGCTTGGCTAGATCACAGCATCTGTAATGGTCCCAAGGAAACTGCACAGATCCAGTCACTAGGAGGCAAATATGACTTCAAGGTGTCTTTATTACTTAGCTGTACCAGCTGTGTTACAGTAATCAGGTTCCTACCATTTTTTAATAGGATCTACAAAAAATGAAAACTTTAAATCTAGAAATGATCAGGCAGGGCAATGCACAATTGATAAGATTAGGGCTATTGTTAGCAACTACACCATACAGATAGTCCTCAACTTACAACCACAATTGAGCCCAAACGTTCTGTGGCTAAGCGAGATATTTGTTAAGTGAGTTTTGTCCCATTTTACAGCCTTTTTGGCCACAGTTCAGAAGTGAATCACTGCAGTTGTTGAGTTAATAACACGGTTGTTAAGTGCATCTGACTTCCCCATTGACTTTGCTTGTCAGAAGGTCACAACGGGTGATCACATGATCCTGGGACACTGCAACCGTCATAAATATGAGTCAGTTGCCAAGCATCTGTCCATGGAGAGGCCGCAGTGGTTGCAAGTGTGAAAAATGGTCATAAGTCACTTTTTTTTCAGTGCCCTTTTAATTTCGAATGGTCATTAAATGAACTGTTGTAACTCAAGGACTGCCTTATATTCACAGCATTCAACTAGGAATCACACATGAACCAATGTATATTGTTGGATAAGTGCTATATTGCTTATTCAAATGAGGCTATTTGTTTATGAAGAGTAGATCCCATCCTTTTGTTGCCATGGAATAAGTGTATGCAGATCAATCAAATACACATCTGCAATATTTAAATGTGTTGCCAATGGTAGCAAAAATCGTCTGCCCAATTTCTTGTAAGGTAAGATGTCTAATCTTTCTTTTTTTGCCACTGCAGTTTAAATATAAATGATCTGCTTCTTTCTTAGATATGCATTTGAATTTTGTCCATGCAAACTATATTTTTCTAAATGTCATATCCAAGTTTTACTCTGGATGGCAGTATAATATTTAATATAACACATGTGGTAATATTTCCCAGAAATTGCCCACAACTTACAAATATCTGGTTTTGTACTTTTCTTATACCCCAAATTCAATGACCCTTGTCATAAGGAATATCATTGCTTGCACAGGGCTAGTTCAACTTCTTCCAATTCAGCTTTCCATAATATGTATTCAGCATATGGGCTGCATAAATAATGAGAGAGTATAGAGTTTTGTCTCCTTTAGTGGGATGCAGATAGTCTGTTTCACCATGTTCTATCCAAGATGTCGCCTCCTGATCTGCCCATAGTTTTGCATGAGATGTTCTGGATCCCTATTTCCTTAAGTACATTTAACAGCTTGACATAATTGATACAATCTAGGACAGCGGTTCTCAACCTGGACCGTTCTGTGGCCACGGACCCCCAAGACTTAACTCAAGAGTTAAATCATCAAATTTCTACAAGTTTTCGGGGGACTCCTGTGATGACATTGCGCCCCTCCCTCCAGGAGTCTGCGGACCACAGGATGAGAAATTGATCTACGGCTTTTCCAATCGATGAAGCATACATTAACTTCTTTTTTGGTGTTCTCTCTGGTGTTCTGTTTGCATCTTTAGTAATATCTCCTGTTCATTGGACTTTTTAAAAAAACCCATCTTGAACATCTGGCATCTCTCTTTCCAGATAGTGCTACAATCTGCATTGGATGATCCTAAGTCTGGTTTTGCTTCCATGGGGAAATCAGGATATTGTGCAATAGTTTGCACACTTTAACTTGATAAAGCCTCATTTCTCTGTTATTGGTATATAGATTTACCTCTCCCAATCTGCTGGCAATTGTATGATTTCCCAGATTTGCTGACATAATTTGCTTAGTATCTTTACAGATCTTTCTTCTGTTGCTTGTCATATTTCTGTAAAAATTCTATCAGTTCTTATAACTTTCCAACTTTCTAATGACTGAAATACTGATCTAACTTCATTTTCTGGTATAAAAAGTTCTTATAAGATGGGAATAGTTTCTAAAGTATTTTGGTTGCTGATATCTCTACTATACAGAATTTCAATATTCTCTTCCTATCCTTATCTGGTTTCCTTGAAATTGTTTACCATCTATTTGCTTGTAGCATTCTCTAGAACAGGGGTCTCCAACCTTGGCAACTTTAAGACTTGTGGACTTTAACTCCCAGAATTTTTGTTGGCTGCAGAACTCCGGGAATTGAAGTCCACAAGTCTTAAAGTTGCCAAGGTAGGAGACCCCTGCTCTAGAACACCAATGTGAGTTTAGAGCCTCTTCTGGAGTTTTGAGTTCTTTTGGGAAAAAGTTCTTTCTTTTCTGCTATCTATGCATACCTTCAGTGTCTTTACAGATGTTGTTGTAATACTCCTTGTTGTCTCTTCCAACAACCATTATAAGTTCTTTGTTAAGTTTCTCCCTGAGATGTTTGTCTTTCTTGGCCTTGGCTTCTTTTTGGGTCAGTTTTCACCATTTGTTCTGATATCTAGTTAGTGTCGTCCCCCCCCCCCCCCAGCCTTGTTTCACATTCCTCTTTAACAACTTCTTTGATTCAGTCTACAGTTGCTCTAGTTCTCTATAAATGAGGTTCAATACTTAAAAATAATTCAGGATATGGTCAGTTTCACTTCTGTTTATTTTTTCTGGTGATGTCCATATGTGTAGCGATTGTTTTGGTTGTTGGAAGACTGTGCCAGCAATGTAAAAGTTGTTAGATTGGCAGAAATGGGTAACTTATTCTTCTGCTTAATGTTACTTTCCTAATGCATACACTCCAACATCATTTTCCTGCTTACTATTTCTGAACTTCCAATGTCTAATCACAAGCAGCAACTCTTCCTTGCATGTTTTGTCAATACTTTATTTATTTGTCAAATTTAGATGCTGCCCATCTCAATCACAGAGTTATTGTATTGCATAAAAGTCAGGTGAGGGAAGGAAGGTGGGGTTGCTTGCTTCTTTCTAAACTTTAAACTTTTCTATCCTGTTTTTATTTTTTTAATGTTTTATTTTACACTGCCCAGAATCCCTTTCTGACGGAGATAGATAGATAGATAGATAGATAGATAGATAGATAGATAGATAGATAGATAGATAGATAGATAGATAGATAGATAGAAAAAAGATAGATAGATGGATGATAGATAGATGATAGAGAGAGAGAGAGAGAGAGAGAGAGATGATAGATAGAAGATAGATAGATAGATAGATAGATAGATAGATAGATAGATAGATAGATAGATAGATAGAAGATAGATAGAAGATAGATAGATAGATAGATAGATAGATAGATAGATAGATAGATAGATAGATAGATAGATAGATAGATAGATAGATGATAGATAGATAGATAGATAGAAAATAAATAGATAGAGGTTTGCATTTGAGAAAAGTGGCTGCAGCCAAGCAGAAATGCCTCTGCTTTCTCAAGTCGCAGTTCAGCTCCTGCTTTTTCTCAAAGGACCATAAATGTTTATATCCCTGGAAACCTGAGAGGAGATGGGCCCATCCATCCATCCATCCATCCATCCATCCATCCATCCATCCATCCATCCATCTCCTTACTCAGTTTATTCCCAAGCATCTTTGCTGGTGTGCTCTCAGTGGTGGGATTCAAAACTTTTTACTACCAGTTCTATGGGCATGGCTTGGTGGGTGTGGTTTGGCGGGTGTGGCAGGGGAAGGATACTGTAAAATCCTCATTTCCTCCCGATCAGCTGGGACTTGGGAGGCAGAGTATAGATGGGGGTGGGGCCAGTCAGAGGTGGTATTTACTGGTTCTCCAAACTACTCAAAATTTCTGCTACCGGTTCTCCAGAACTGGTCAGAACCTGCTGGATACCACCTTTGGTATGCTTCTGTTCCATCTGTCTGATTAACTGAGCCAAGAAGAGGAAGAAATTCTCAGGCACTGATGCTACTCCAGCTCAGAGACAATAGCTACCTTGAAGCAGCAACAGAGGAAGATGACACAGTAGAACACTCTTCCTTTATTCCCACTTTCCTTCCATACATAGGCCTTACTCTTGAGCTACCATGCCTGAAATAAGAAAATGTCTGGGTGGCCACTAGACTTGGCAGCAAAGAAACACGGAAAAGCTGATTTGGTTTAGGAATTCTGGTTTCTCCTCAGATCCTATAAATCTGTCAGTGGTTGTATCTCATTAATATCTCATGTAAATATTTGTTACTCTACACCACATGTTTCTCATAATTTTACATCCCAGAAAAGATTTGTCAAATGCATGGAGCAGAAAGTTGTTTGTTTAAGGGTGTACAAATGTTCATTAGAATTCAAATGATTCAAGTTTAATTCTCTCACACCCCTCCCAATAAACCTTGCAAAATGTGTTTGGGTAGGGTAGGGAAGGGTAGGGAAGGGTAGGGTAGGGAAGGGTAGGGAAGGGAAGGGTAGGGTAGGGTAGGGTAGGGAAGGGTAGGGAAGGGTAGGATAGGGAAGGGTATGGTAGGGAAGGGTAGGGTAGGGAAGGGAAGGGTAGGGAAGGGTAGGGTAGGGTAGGGAAGGGTATGGTAGGGAAGGGTAGGGTAGGGAAGGGAAGGGTAGGGAAGGGTAGGGTAGGGTAGGGTAGGGTAGGGAAGGGTAGGGTAGGGAAGGGTAGGGAAGGGAAGGGTAGGGTAGGGAAGGGTAGGGAAGGGTAGGGTAGGGAAAGGTATGGTAGGGAAGGGTAGGGAAGGGAAGGGTAGGGAAGGGTAGGTAGGGTAGGGTAGGGTAGGGTAGGGAAGGGTAGGGAAGGGTAGGGTAGGGTAGGGTAGGGTAGGGTAGGGTAAGCTAGGATAGGAAAGGAAAGATAGGATAGGATAAAATAGAATTCTTTATTGGTCAAGTGTGATTGGACACACAAGGAAATTGTCTTTGTTGCATGACCTCTCAATGTATATACAAACAACAAAGAAAGATAACCATAATATGATATCAATAGGAGAAGGTAGTAGAAAAGATGAGAAGAATAATAGTAATACAGCCATACTACATGGGTAAAATTCCTTGGACATAAGATACAAGTCTAAGTGTATCAGTATTGCTTGGCATCAACTCTTGTGAAAACGGCATACCAGTATTAGAAGATTTCTCCCTGAACTGCGCTAAATGAACACTAGTTAGATATATGGAAGATAATCCTTTAAATAGGAAAACAGACACCCAGAAGCGTAGGGTGAACTGACTGGGATGTAAGTTCTATTGATCTCTGAAGGCAGGGAGAGGAAATGCAAATAGTTTTTCCAAGGGCAATGAGAGGTCAAAGGTTTGCAAATGTGTGTCTCTTCAGTCCTGGCTTGCGAACATTACTGTGCAGTGAAGAAGGGTTTGTGCCAGTGGTGAAATTCTTTTTTTTTTTTTTACTACCGGTACTGTGAGTATGGCTTTGTAGGAGTGGAGGGGAAGGATATTGCAAAATCCCCATTCCTCCAGGAGTGGGGAGGAAATGGGGATTTTGCATTCCTAGCCCACTTTGGGGCCAGCCAGAGGTGGTATCTGCCAGTTCTCTGAACTACTCAAAATTTTTGTTACCGGTTCTCCATAACTTGTCAGAACCTGATGAATTTCACCCTTTGTATGTGCAGTTAAAGAGATGGGGAACAGGATTTAATCCCTGGGAATGTTCCAAGAAGAGGAATGGATCAGGTAAAACAAGCTAAGGCAGAAGCGCTGCGAGATAAAACAGAACACAATCAGATGCAACACTATGAAAGAATGCTGTAGTTATATTCCCAGCCTCCTGGACAACTGACCCAAACTACTTTACCCTTTTCTGGCTCCTTTTAAAACCCCTTTCTTTTGTGTGTAATGACTTCTAAATTGTAAAATGGGTTTAGTATGTTGCCCCAGGAGCTTTTTTTTTTTTTTGGCTCCAAACTTTATGGCAAAAATAAACAAGGAAGGGAACACAATACAAAAACTGCACAAAGTCACGGAGTGCCAACTATCTTGGCATCATGACAGTCAAAGAGCTCACATTTGGCTTTTTAGTTATGATTGGTGGTGATGGGCTGCATGTGTGCGAAGATCTTCAGAGCCATTAAATCAAGTTGCACAAATGCTTTCTTCAACGAAGGCAGTTTTCAGATTCAGCTGTGAGTCTTCCAGTAACAGAGCTGTGGAATTGAATCCCATATTAGCACTGCAGATCGTAGACTCTTCTGCATTAGATATTTGTAGTTTCCAATTCACCAGAAAAGCAAAAGCAATGTTAATTTCAGAATTATAACTATACAATAAGAACAATAATCTAATAATTATAGTTTGAAAGGTGCAAAGCAATGGCGACCATTTCTGATGATATGCAGAAAAAAGAGAACCTGCAATGTTCTCTGCCAAGCTTTATGTTATTCTCTGCTTGGTACTGCAAGGTTAGCCTTAAAACTTTGCCAGTTTTAGAGAAGCTAGGAAACTCCTGTTATTGTTCTGGTTTCAGCTGCTAAATTAAAATAGTGATAAAATCAGTATCAAAAAGAAGCTGCTTCAAGATTCCCTATGAAACCCCATTGCTTCTTAATAGAATAGAATAGCAGAGTTGGAAGGGACCTTGAAGATCTTCTAGTCCAAACCCCTGCTTAGGCAGGAAACCATACACCACTTCAGACAAATGGTTGTCCAACATCTTCATAAAATTTCCAGTGTTAGAGCATTCACAACTTCTGGAGGCAAGCTGTTCCACTGATTAATTGTTCTGTCAGGAAATTTCTCCTTAGTTCTAAGTTGCTTCTCTCCTTGATTAGTTTCCACCCATTGCTTCTTGTTCTGCCCTCAGGTGCTTTGGAGAATAGCTTGACTCCCTCTTCTTTGTGGCAGCCCCTGAGATATTGGAACACTGCTATCATGTCTCCCCTAGTCCTTCTTTTCATTAAACTAGACATACTCAGTTCCAGCAACCCTTCTTCGTATGTTTTATCCTTGAGTCCCCTAATCATCTTTGTTTGCTCTTCTCTGCACTCTTTCTAGAGTCATTCTCTTTCCAGAATAACTTGATAGAATGTAGACTTATTAGCAGATGGGTGCTTAGGCCTTCTAGAATCCTAAAAAAATCACATTATATGGCCTGAAATTTAGAGTACTCTTTCTAAACTGGTACTCTCCAGATGCAGTATTTTAAAGCCCTTAGTCCACAGCTTCTTGCCTGTCGTGTAACCCCTCCTTGAAGGGTTCTATGTGTGTGTCTTACATTATGGACCGTATGGGATAAAAGTATTAATTACTTTCATCCTACCAAATGGATGGAATATGAGTCAGATAAATAAGGGATGCAAAGAAATACAAGTCAATTATGCTAAAGAATTAGATGCATCAGGCCCAGCATCCATCCACCCTCATTTGCGATGATGCTTTCACTATTAATTAGCCTTTAGACCCAAGTCAGGCTCTGCAGATAACTTTGTTTAAACCCAGTTACTTTTCCTTGGTCTTGTATGTGGATGGCTCTGCTTATGTTTGGGGACATACGCAGAATACACTGGATTTGTTGGATGATTGCTATTCTATCAAATGTTCACTGTGTTATGGGAATTGGTACTGACTGAAACTGGGCGGTCCTGTTGCCATAGAGATATAGGAAGAGGAAAGTGATGGACAATGCAACAGAGGTGGGTTCCTACTGGTTTGGACTGGTTTGGCCGAGTAGGTAGTAACTTGGCCTGCCATGCCTCTGAACCGGTTCTACCGGTGGTGCCTCCATCTTGATTTTCAGTTCTGCTCATGCACAGAACAATCTTCATTGCAAAAAAAATATTTTCCCCTCTTCTAACGTTGTGTGCATGCGCAGACCTTTTTAGGCAAACATTTATGCGTGCCGAACCGGCAGTAATGCCAGTAGCAACCCACCCCTTCAATGCAGTATCTGGGATTCAGGCTATGGTGGATGAAGGCAACAATGATGGTCAAATTGGCTGTAGAAATTGTGTGTCACGGAGAGATGAAGGAGATATGAGTTGAACAACGTTGAAGATCCAGCCCAATCTGGGGTCAAATCATATATGGAGAAAGAAAAAGTGAGGAGGGAAATTAATAAGGGGAGAATCAAGTACATGACAGTAGGCATTGTCAGGCACCTCTTCATATGGATTAATTCTGCATACACAGATCTGTGCATGCATGACTGAAATATGTGCATCCTTTCTCCCTTTGATCTTTTTAGGGCTTTGGCAAAGGTTCAGTTTTCAAGTTAATGAGAACGGTTGTTTTCCAAGCTACTTTTAGATCCTATCTGCCTTCCTCCCGTCCCAAAGAACCCAAAAAGAGAGAGAGCTTTCTCCTGGAAATAAATGTTCACAGCTGAAATGGGATAGAACACATGCCAGTAAATCACACATGAAATGGAAGAGCGAGATGCAGTTCGGTAACGTTGGGCACATCTGTTTTAGGTGTTCATAAGCAAGCAAAAAGTTGCGATGTTCTTGCATCACTACAGGAAATATTTTATCAAAAAACTGGCTCTGCTTCTGCAGGTTAAGGAGAGATTGCCATATCTCTTCCAGATGTGCTGTGTTTCAGATCAGAAAACATTATTGCTTCTTCGTGCTTAGTAGAGGCAATCCCTTTCGCCAGATAGAATCTGACTGGGGGCTGTATAGATTTTATTTAGTTACTTTTGCTCCAGTGGGGAAATCCTCTTTGGATTGGGCCCGAGGCAAAGTCAGCTGCAGAAAACTTCAATCCTTTGGGAAGGCTGCAGAGACGATAAGTGTACATTGTTCCACAATTGTGGAATAATTCCAGTTGTGTTTGGAGCTTCTGAATTCTAATAAACACATGATGCCAAATTAGTAATGGGGGATACTTGTGCATGATAATTGTCTGGGAGAAAGAGGCTGAACGTCTTGAAGCTAAACAGAATACAGTTGTAATGTTAGTCCAGAATTCTTTCAGAGCAATGGTGGGATTCACATTTTTTTACTACTGGTTCTGTGGGTTGGCTTTGTGGGTGTGGCATGGCTTTGTGGGTGTGGCAGGGGAAGGATACTGCAAAATCTGTATTCCCTCTCCACTCCTGGGGAAAGGTTACTGAAAAATCCCCATTCTCTCCCCACCCCACTAACCTGCTTTCCAGCTCCGTTCTCCTGTTCAGGGCAACAAAAGAAGATCAGCTGGGAGGCAGCAGGGGCAGGGCCAGCCTGTTTGCTGGCCCTGCCAGCAAAATTTCCAGATGCAGAACTGGCTGAATACCCCTTCTGTTTCAAAGCCATTACTTATTTATTTGGTCTATTAAAAATAAATTCAGATCAGAAAAAGGGGATTTATAAATATAAAATTTAAATCACCATTTCAGATCAAAGCAAGGGTGGAAAACCTGCGGCCATCAGATACGGAACTGCAACTTTCTTCGAAGTCTTCTTGGCTGGAAATCCTCTTGAATTGTGATTCAGCAATATTGGAAAGTCAAGATTCCTGACATCTAAAATTGTTACTTAGCTTGGTAGAGAAAAATGGATATAACAAATGGGGTCTACACATCCTTACTTACTAGGGTTTGGATGTGGCCCGCGGGAAATCAAGCTCTTTTCTTTGCTTCATCCTATCAGAGAATCTCCAGTGTTTACCTCCTTAACAATAGACTTCTCCAACTCTACTACTGTCTTTGAAAGGACAGTTTTGGCTTAGAAATACTGTAAATCTAAGCACTGCCTGGTTTCCCCAGAATTTACCTACCAGCCAGAACCCTAAGTCTTCCTGTACTGTAATCAGGGGTGAAATCCAGCAGGTTCTGACAGGTTCTGGAGAATCGGTAGTGGAAATTTTGAGTAGTTCAGAGAATCGGCAAATACCATCTATATCGGGCCCCCAAATGGGGTGGGAATGGAGATTTTGCCGTATCCTTCTCCTGCCACGCCCACCAAGTCACGTCCACAGAACCAGTAGTAAAAAAATTTGAATTTCACCACTGACTGTAACCCTCAACATTTGCTTTCTCATTGTTTGGGGTGCCTCTTTCTTGTAAACCCTAACCCAATAATTGCTAAACAAAGGACTGGTTATTTCTCCTCCATGTTGGGTTCTGTTCTGAATTTTCCAAGACAGGTACTATAAGCAGTCCTCACTTAACTTGACTCCTTGCTCAGTGACTGTTTGAAGTTATGTCGATGTTGAATGAGGATACTTAACAACGGGTCCTTGTAGTTGTGGCCATTGCAGGACCCCCATGGTGTCTTGTTCACCATTTGTGATCTTTCCTGCCACATAGTAACAAAGTCAGTAGGGAAGCCTGCAGGATATCAATGATATTGCGCTTAATGACTGCATGGGATTTGCTTAATTAACCAGAACTGTTGCAAGTACTACCATAAGTCTCCATAGCTGTGTGATATCACACTTTACTATATCACTTAATGATGAAATTGCTGGCAGTGGCGTAGCGTGGGGGGTGCAGGGGGTGCGGGCCGCACCGGGCGCAACATCTGGGGGGGCGCGCTCGCACTCGCAGCTCCCCGTCGCTTCGGGAAAGGGGATCGAGTAAGGCAGGAACAGCAGCAGCCGGGGAATGTGGCCACCGCCGCAGGGACCGGAGAAGCGTCGCCCGAAGCAAGAGCGGCTGCAAGAGGAGGCGTTTTCTCCCCGTCGCCCCGTCTTCTTCCTTGGGGAAAGGATCTTAGGGGATTTTTCATATTTTTATTAGTATTATTTCTCGGGCGGGGGAGGGGGGATCCGGAATCCAGGAAACCGGGAGGGGGCGGGAAATCGCAGGGAAAAGGAAGAGAGCTCGGCGGGCGGAAGGTGGGGAGAGCTCGCGCGTTCCAGCTGATTCAGCAGCGGTCTTGTGAATGCGCTGAGATGTAGCTGACAGGGCGGGAGAGGCGTCCCGCTCTCCGGATCGAAGGGAGGCCAGCTCTTTCGGGTACCTGCCGGCTGCGGCTGCCTCCCCTACCCCGCTGCCGTCGGATCTTCCTGCACCCCTCCTCTCCCCCCTTCCCGTTTCTCGCTTCCCCGCCGCTCCGCATGCTGCGCCCTCCCCGTCCTCGATGCCGCTGCTTCCCCCGGGGGAGGGCTAGAAAGGCACCGAGAAGGATGAGCGAAGGGGTTGCCTCGCCGCCGGGTGCCACAGCCGCTGCCGAGGAGGGGGCGGCGGCGGGCGGGGGCCCTGCGGCGGGCGATGGAGTGGAAGAGACTCGAGTGCTAAAATCCAGGGGTTAGGGGGCGCAAATTACTTGCCTTGCCCCGGGTGCTGACAACCCACGCTACGCCACTGATTGCTGGTCCCAATTGTTATCGTTCAGTGAAGACTACCTGGAATTAAAATAACATAGTATCCATTTTTAAAAATTAGGAGTTTTTATTCTTCACATTTGCATAATGTCCTCATTTAGCCATGAATCTACAACCTATTTATCAATGAAATCATTGCCCCCCAAACTGTTTGGCATCTAGGCAGCAGCTGATTCTAAATATTAGATACTGGAAGTTATTTTCTGAAACATTTTGCACGGCATCTTTACCTTGTATACATAGAAGCCCAAAGTTTTCCAAACTTGAGTCGGATTACTGCATTGGGCGGGGTAGAGAGGGTCACTTTCCCACCACATTTGTTTCTCATTTTCATTACCTATCAAAGCTGCTAAATTTACAGACACTCACCTGCTATCAGAAAGTTTTCCCAATAGCAGCACTAAAAACAAGGTTTGTTTAATCTGGAAATTGGAAAGGATGAACGGTTAAAGCTCCCACCCCACCCCAAAGGCTATGGGCTTAGCTGATGAAGGCTGAGGACTCCCCATGGCTGCTATATTTTTAACTTATTTATTAACTTACAGTACAGAACTGCTTGTGATTGTGTAATCTTTCGTTAGGTCCAGATGCTCTTCACATTCTTAAAAATCGCAGCGGGTTTTTTCCTCTTTGTTTTATACTGTATTTAAACATGTAATTGAATGCAAGCACATTCTCATTATGCTGCCCCTATGGGAATAAGCAATATAATGCTGATTGCAGGGAAGGAATTAGCAAGCAGTGAAGCCAAAACGTTAAACATACGATAAGAAAAAGAAATAAAAACCTAGCTGAACTATGCACAGCCATTAAGATTATGTTGGAAGTTGGATCATTCACCCCAGGACCCACCTCCAGTCACAAAAGCATTGCTTGGCTGGCTCAGGATGGAAAGATATAATTTTATTTTTTACTGGATTTATGTTTCCCTATCTCATCTGGGGCTGACTAATTGGACACCATCAACATATTGAACCCCAATTGGCAGGCAACCTTATTCAGCATTTCATGTATGTATGTATGTATGTATGTATGTATCTCTCTCTCTCTCTCTGTGTGTGTGTGTGTGTGTGTGTGTGTGTGTGTTTCAGCATAACTCTGGAATGCCTGGGCTGCTGAAATGAAAAGGAATGTATTGTATCTATAGTGTTAAATCACAGTACTTTGGATTCAAGTTTGGTTAAGATACAGCCTGTTGTACCTTAAAATGGCATCTACTGTACAGCACAGTGGAGTTGCCATGGTAACGGCTTCACAGTACTCCACAATGGGGCTCCAACCTAATACAGAATTAGGATAAATAAATACCCGGGCAATGCTGGATAACAGCTAGTGTTAAATAAGGGGAAAAGTCAAATTTTGTTGTACTCCACAGAGGAGGGGCCTAGGGAGTAACTCCCTCCTCCACCAAAACTGACTGGAACCTCCCATGAAGGATGGAACAAAACCACTGTAAAACAATGCCCCTATCTCCCAATCCCTGCAGCTGGGGACTGCAGGGATTATGAGGGTACTAAGGGTACTATGAGCAATAGTATGGAAATATTGAGATATTAAGGACACAAGAATGCATGCACTCTTATTCTGGTTCTGCCAAAGGTTACTGACCATGATGAACAGTGCTACTCCTATATTGAATCTTGGCTTGAAACATGGCTAGATAATTCATTTCTTCCAGGGATCTCTGCAGCGACTGTCCAACTACCTTTCCCACATTTTATGAAGGTGGTTGGACTGCAGTTCTTTAATTCTTTGTTTTTAAATTTACAAGAAAGGATGTGAGGCAAAATATTTGCGCCCTACGATGACATGTTGGAATTCTCTTGCGATACATATTTATGATTTGTATGATCAGATGATCTCATTGTAGACTGCTTGAAAAAAATAACAATCAAGGCTTGGCCACAAAATTGGTTGGCTGAAGCCCTTGTTTTTTTCCAGTTTGATCCTTAAATATTATGCTAATTGGCTCAGATTCAGGCACAGAAGTCCACGTACATAGAAATTGCCAGTTGAGAAACACTGGCTTAAATTGCATAATTAAATATGCAGGTATAAAACATCCTATAACATGGACCAAAATGTATACATTGTTGGTGAGGGGTTGGATACTGGGTTGGTTTTCTGCAGAAGAAAGTACTGGTTCTTATTTTTTTTATTTATTTTATCCTTGCCTCAATTGTTAGGCTCCTTTGATGAAAGGAAAGCAAGATCTCATGTCTAGATTTCTTTTGCAACAACTATGTGGCCTTTTCTAGAGTTCCCTGGTCCTCCAGAGTAGCTTGGGGATTGGGTGTTAAAGAAACATACAGAAGGGGAAAAAATGCTTATTTGGGACATAAGCTTTTTTTAGTGGGTGTGGTTCTTTTTATGTGGTTTTTAAGCCTGACCGCATGCAAGAGTGACTCCTCCCTACCTACATGATTGAAACTGCATTGAGTCTCCTGTGTATCATCAAACCATGATAAACAAGAGCATTGGGAAAGGAACAAAGCTGTGATTCCCTCTGTCTTGACTAATAGGACGGAAAGGTGGAACCCAAATGGATACTGCAATAGGCTCCAGATAGGGCTGCCCTTGAAGATCATTTGTTAAGATTAGGGTCAGGGGTGGAGTTCAAAAATTTCAGCAATGGGTTCTCTGTTCGGTTGCTAGGTGGGCGTAGCCATGGTGGGCGTGGCTTAGTCGGCCTCCTGCATCACGGGGGGGGGGGGGTTTCGCCTTCCCCAGGCTCCGGAGGCTTTCCTCGAGCCTCTGGGGAGAATGAAAACTGCCTCCTCCGGGCTCCAGGGGCCTGTCTTTTCCCTTCCTTGAGCCTCCATGAGGGCCCTGCACTTACCTTGCATCTAAAAACGAGCCACGTGGAGATTCATGGGAGGGGCGTGGTGGGGAGGCAGGGGCGGGGCATGCTGGGCAGGGCCAGCCAGAGGTGGGATTTGGAGATTAATTATGGGTTCTCCCGAACTAGGGTGAACCCATAGCAGCCCACCCCTGGTTAGGGTTAGGCAATGCATCTTCTCTGTGGTGTTGCATTTTTTCCAGGTTGCATGTGGTTCTTTATTCTATTTTATTGCATGTAAATCACTAACAGTCACCTAGGAGGTCAGTGCCTTCCAAATTTAAATAAGTATATACAGTGGCGTAGCGTGGGTTGTCAGCACCCGGGGCAAGGCAAGTAATTTGCGCCCCCTAACCCGTGGATTTAATTTGCGCCCCCCTAACCCGTGGACAGTGCAGCGGTGCTGGGCGGCCGCTGCACTGTCCCTCCCCCAGATAGTCCCTCGCTCTCTCTTCGCACCCACCGCACCACACGCCTGGCACCCCCCCCCCTCCACAGTGGGCGGCGACCCGGCGGCTCGGATCGGATTCGCACAGCCAGCACTGCAGAGAGAATGAGTGAGCCAGGCAGGGGCAGAGAGCTGCGAGTGCGAGCGCGCCCCCCCAGATGTTGTGCCCGGTGCGGCCGGGGCCCCCTGCACCCCCCACGCTACGCCTCTGAGTATATAAGCAAGCATGCTCAAATCAAGCCAAATGTATTCCAGCCCTAAAGTCAGACACAAATAAATTATCTAGTAATACAACAATCACATCCTTCGATAAATGTGCATAACAAAAAAAACAAACCCAGTGTGTATTAGAACCTAAAAAATATTTAAGAACGAAGCTACTAAAATAAAATACTAGTAGGAGACATTGTAAAACTAAGCAGTGGCACATCTGAGATGTTTAAAATTGAGGCAGCCCAAATACAGAAGCCTAATAATTTCATTGATCTACTACTAAAATCTGTATTAGAGAGGATGATCCTGCTCATACCTGAGCAGTGACTGCGCACAGTCACTCAAGCTCACGTGACATCCAGACTCGACTACTGTAATGCTCTCTACATGGGGCTTCCCTTGAGGTGCACTCGAAAGCTACAGTTAGTCCAGAACGCAGCCGCGCGGGTGATTACGGGAGCGCCCAGACACTCCCATATAACACCTATCCTGCACGAGCTGCACTGGCTTCCTGTGGTCTTTCGGGTGCGCTTCAAGGTTTTGACGACCATCTTTAAAGCGCTCCATGGCTCGGGACCTAGTTACATGCGAGACCGTCTCCTGCCCCATACATCCCTCAGACCGATACGCTCCCACAGAGAGGGCCTTCTCAGGTTGCCGTCGACCGGACAGTGCCGACTGGCAACACCCAGGGGAAGAGCCTTCTCTGTGGCGGGCCCTGCCCTTTGGAACGACCTCCCCCCTGAACTTCGCACCATCTCCGACCTCCGCCTCTTCCGCCAGTGTTTAAAGACACATTTGTTTCATCTAGCCGGCCTAGCGTAACCTCCACAATTGACTATTTTAGATAGCTTTTAAATTTTGGGATTTTAATTTGGTTTTAGCGCAGGACGGTATTTAATCAGTTTTTAAATTTTATACTTGATTTTGTTATGTATTTTTAAATTTTCCTGTGCGCCGCCCTGGGTCCTTTTGGAGAAGGGCGGGGTATAAATTTAAATAAATAAATAAATAAAAAAAATACCCATTGCTTTCCTATAATCTCAGTGCATTGAGTGTTCCATCTCCCACAACTGCAACATTCATTACAGAAAACAACAATGTGAAAAAGAAGCCCACCCTTATTTCCAGTTAGGAAGAATGTTTGTATGGGTATGCTTAAATATATAACATGCATGTCGGCGTGTATAAAAAGACTGGTTGTGTTTTTAAATTAAATATTAGATTAATCATTTGTACCAGCTCCAGGCCACAAAGAATGGTTGCTGTCTAATGGTTAAATGCCCTTTAGAATGTAAGGGCTTTGATTTATTGGAAGAAACCTGCTGGGCAGAACATACGGCGGAGCTGATTAATGTCAGTTGCTGTCATCAGTTTCCACTTAAGATTCTTGGCCAGCGTCACCATCTCTTCCCTTAAGGATCCAGAAGAATTCCAGGCCTGATCCAAGAGCTGAGCTGGCATGGGCTCTGCCGAATGTGGCGCTTGCAAAATTTAACAAGATGAATGGAAGTGGAATTTCATGTTCTCTACTGGACTTGTTTATTTGACTCATTTCTCTAGAGAAAGCAAGACTAATACCAGGACCACACCAGCAAGGGGAACAAATCAATAGCATGTTCGCAGAGCCTGTTACAGATGTCTTGCATTTCCTTTGCTGCTTTTATAGGCTCCCTCATATAGGTTGTCAAAGGGGGAAACTGTCTAGAGCAAAAAAGCAGAGCTACCACCGCTCTCTAGATTTACATTCGGTCCCCGAACTTACAGGGTCTCCTCTTACAAGTCCGTTGATTGTGTCTGCTGATAAAGAGATGGGACGTCCGTTCCCTAAACTGGGTTAGTGAAATAAGGAAGGGGAAGTTTCGCTAAGTATCTGCGTATGTTACTTAGAAAGGCTGTATTTTATATTTTGTCTCTGTGTATATAGAAACGTGCCCCACGCACATGCTTCTGATCCTTGCTGCAATTTCTAATCAGTTGACATGAGAGTTAAATTTTTCAGGACAGCATACATAGTTCGAAATCTGAGCTCCACCCTTCTCTCAGTAATATGTTAACAGTAATCTTACTGTATATAAAACAAATAAGTCTGATATAAAACAGAGCATGCTAAATACTGTTGATAGTTCAATATATCTTCATCAACTTGAGTGAATCTGGGAACCAGGGAAACACTGTCATAGGTACAAATTTTACAATCGCTTCACCCATTTTAACAAATTCCAGAAGAGTAACCATGCTGGTCTCTTTATTGCCCTCTAGTGGCTGCTCAGATGTATGCATCCCAGATATGCAAACTCTAGTTCAGGAGTTCCTATACCCGTGATGGCGAACCTATGGCACGTGTGCCACAGGTGGCTCGCGGAACCACTTCTTAGGGCACGCGAGGCATTGCCTTGTCAGCTCCAGGGCCAGCTGATTTAGGCCTTCTTTTGAGGCCGTTTTTCGCCCTCTGGAGGCTTCAGGGAAGCCTCTGGAGGTAGAGGGGAGTCTATTTTCGCCCTCCCCAGGCTCCTAGAAAGCCTCTGGAGCCTGGGGAGGGCGAAAAAAGCACGCCAAAAGCAGGGGGCCGCGCACATAGCATTATGGGTGTGGCCTGCCCACGCACATCTCCCCTTACTTACTTTACTTTACTCTATTTGGATTTGTATACCGCCCTTTTCCCTTTCGGGACTCAGGGAGGTGAACAGGCATCAATAAAATCGACAATAAAAAACATCAAAAATATATTAAAATACACTTAAAAGAATACACTCAAAAGAATATTAAATGGCTCCCCTGCATTCCCCCCGCTTTTGGCACGTGAGCCAAAAAAGGTTAGCCATCACTGTCCTATACTATACTACAGGGGTGTCCAAACTTGGGAACTTTAAGACTTGTGGACCTCAACTCCCAGAATTCCCCAGCCAGCCATGCTGGCTGGGGAATTCTGGGAGTTGAAGTCCACAAGTCTTAAAGTTTCCAAGTTTGGACACCCCTGCTATACTAGGACCTATAGAATTGTTTCTTAAAGCAGGGCTCACCAACCTTTCAGACCTCAGGGACCACTACATTCATAATTTTAAATCCTGCGGACCACATATGAATTTTTTAAAAAGATAAATAGCATTTAATGCAATATAAAAAATCCAAATAATTTTTCTCATGGACCACCAGTGGTCCACGAACCACCAGTTGATGACTACTGTCTTAAAGTATGGTTTTCGGACTTCCAAGATCTCTTAGGGCTCTGCAGAGTCAGGATGATTTACTAGCCTACGTTGAATAATAATCTAATATTAAAATCCCGTAAAACACTTAGGAAAAACAGTAGCAGTAGCAGATGCATAATTTTTAATATGATAAATATCAATGAATGTAATCCATACAAGCAAAAGTTCTTTTGGGATCTTCCATAATTTTTAAAAGTGGGATGGGTTTCTGAGAGGGGAAAAAAAGTATAAGAAATACATCCCAAAGGAGTAGCATATTTATGATCCATCCAAGGTTCTGTAATAATAGGTAGCCTTCAAAATGCTGGAACACAAAGTTGTATTAGAATAATTTCCCTTTACAGATGGAACAATTGCTTTAGCTAAAGTGTCCAAGTGGATTGCTGGGGTTTTAAGAGCATCTGTAATCCATTGCACAATGCAAAAGCAGCAAGGCCAATAAGTTCTTTAGTGATACCGTAATAATGTTGATTTTCCCCCTAGTACACTGGCCAAATGGAACCATGTTTAAGGTAATTGCTAAAAAGAAACAATACAAAAATGGATCCATAATTCTACTGTGAATAATCTAATGGCAATAGCTTGTCAGCCGATGAATACTTTACATAAGGATTGCTTCAAGGTTGCAAGCTTAAAACAAACTGAATCTCTTTGGAAACAGATGCACCATACTCTGTGCAAACAATTTACTTTTTACGATTAAATTTCATGAAAAGTAGTTTGGAATCTAATGGTGTCATGAGGGAGGGAACCCCCCCACCCTTCAGTACTAAAGCACAGTATTGCAAAAAGGCCATAGGTTCATTCCTTAACACGACTAGGGTGGTGTTAGGACTGTAGTATGGATAACAAGTAGTTGCTGTTCTCAGCATATGTAGACCAGACTTCTCCAAAAACCTAATGTATTTTCAGGGCGGTCATAAGAGGGGAAGGTCCAGTGTGTATGGCAAATACTATTTTAATCTTCTCCCCTTCAGTTTGCCAGATGTCACTCGAGTATTTCTTCTGCATCCTGACATAAACAGTGCCATTTGGGGCATGTTTATGGGCATGGAGGGAGGCACAAAGCGTAAGTAGTTTGAACAAGCTGCTGCAAACACAGTAGATATTTAAAATTGGCACATCTGAGCTTACACAGGGAACCAGTCAAAGGTGATGATAAGCAATAGCATAAATCATATATCAGTAAGATAGTTAAGAGCCCTCTGTTATCAAAAACAGGCACTATGCTTGGATATTCAAAGGAAATTATCAATCCTTTCGGTAGTGAAACTGAGAGCTGTTGTGGCCTGCCAGAGCCAGCGGAGCTGGTGGCAGACTCAGGCAGTGAGGAAGTTGGGGAAGAACATGGGTCAGGCCTGGAGTCTGGGGAAGGCTCTGACGAGGGCTCTGTGTTGGAGGCAGTGATGGGGCCAGGGCTGCCTGACAGTTATCAGCTACCTTTGGAGTCGGATATCAGTGGGGCAGAAGAACAGCTGGAGCCTGTTACCGATGTGTGCATGTGCATAGAGCTGCCAGGAGAAGGGAAAAGCTAAGGAACAAGGATCAAACTTGGGAGTAAAGCCACAGGTGGACGGTGAATGGTCCCTCCCATAGGGAATAAAGAGGAGCAAAAGGGGAGGGGAGTTTGCAAGAGACAATTAGTTCAATTCATTAGCATGAAGATCTGTTCCTGACTTCTTGTCAAGTAATTGCTGCTACAGAGTGGCGTTTGGAAGATATCAGCCTGGCAGCTCTCCAAGCCTGATAAAGGTCTGTAGCTGTGAAATCTCATGAAAGACTGTTTCCCAGGACTTTGCTGGAGAGGAATTCACTTTATCTTACATAAAAGGGGTTTTATCGGGACGAGGAACAACGGCAGAATACCGACTGTGAGAGAATAGCAGACCTTAATCAGGAGCAAGAAAGTGGTGGTTCCTCCAGCCTCCTATGATTAGAAAGTTTCTCTTAAAGCTTTTGCACCTTGCAAAACAAAACAAGCATACTGTATCTCTGCCAATGGGAAATATGAAATGACTTTGATCTATTTACAGGTAGACCTCTACTTACAGCCATTTGTTTAGTGATCATTTGAACTTACAACAGCACTGAAAAGAAAGCGACCTGTGACGTTTTTCACACCATTATAGGCTCTCCATGGTCACACAATCAAAATTCAGGGACTTGCATTTTTTTTTTAAGAATTTATTGGTTTTTACAAAATAATATTGGGAAAGGGGTATAGGAAAAAACGTTACATTTTAGTAGCTTCATGCAGGAGACGGCGGTTCCCCCCCCAAACTTCATCATAGTACAAGTTTTAGTAAAAAAAAAAAGACAAGCATATAACAAATATATTGCATATTTTCTATGTTCATTCTTCTTGTTTTTCCTTACCATCAATCATGACAACATTCAAATAAATTTTTTAAATAGTATCATTTTTGAGACCTAAGTCTTTTGGCTATTGATTCTTTTCCCCCGCCATCGGGAGGGGCCGCCGCCCCCACTGTTCCTCCTTCATCGTCCCCTAGGAATATGGAGTATTTTTGAGAAAAAGGGACTTGCATTTATGGCAGCCGCACTGAACTGGGGTCACATCAGGGGTAGGTTCCTACTAGTTCAGCCAAGTAGGTAGTAGTTCGGCTGTGCAAGCGCCCGAACTGGTTCTATTGGTGGTGCCAGAGGAGGTGCCATCATGTTTTTTGCATTTTTTTTTAATTCTGTGCATGCACAGAAGCATTTTTTTTACTTTTGTGCATGTGTGCATAGCGCGCATCATGCACATATGTGCCCGAAGCGCGTCCCTGAGCTAACTGGCAATAAAAGAATCTGGAACCCACCCCTGGGTCACGTGATCACTATTTATAACCTTCCCACTGGCTTCTGGTAAGCAAAGTCAATGGGAGAAGCCAGATTCACTCAACAACCCTATGATTCACTTAACGACTAGTTCGAACAACAGTTCGTCCAAACTGGTAGTAACTTGGCAGCTTCAGTCGCTGAACCAGCAGCAACCAAGGCGTGCCATGGCTCCCCACCCGGTTTTCCTATGGCAGTGCCATCTTGATTTTTGGTTCTGCATATGCTCAGAACAATTTTCATTGCAATAATTTTTCCCCATTTTTTAAGGTTTTGCGCATGCACAGACCTATTTATGTGCAAATGCACACACACACAGAGCGTGTGTCTGGTGCGCACGTGAGTGAACAGAGTGCTCGCTCACAAACATTTTACATACACCGAACCAGCATTAATGCTGGCAGAAATCCATCCCTGCTTAGAACACAGTGTAGTTGGAGGTGGGGCTCGAGGTGAGAGAGACAGGAAGAATATCGGCTTACTGTCCCAAGGCTGCATGGTTCCATAATGAAGACTAACATTTAAAACAATTAGCAATTTCACACGTCTTTTCTCTGATCCAAAACTGTACATATTGACTCGGGGTTATTTGACTGTCAGATGCATCACATCCATTCAGAAGGCTATGTTCATTAAAACTAGAAATGGCTGATTAGAAGGAGATTATGCCTCTCAAAAATAGAAAACAGTAACCTAGAGTTTACAATCAGCAGGTTTTTTTGTTTTAAAGCTTAATAGATGGAACAGCTGTTTCGTAAACCAATTCATTTTCTGGAGAGAATATCAAGTGCTTAACAATTTGACAAAGTAGAATAATTTTAGTAAGGTGCAAGGCAATAGAAGACATAAACTTGGCTTCTATGTACCACATCTCTGTCCCACCAGAATTCAGGAACTTTTGCTGCAGCTAAGATAGTTCTGTTATATAGCAAGCCTTGCTTTTCGTGACTCTAGTGGTAAATCTGGATCAGAGTCACTGAATAATGGCAAGGCAAAGTAATTAGTTATGAGTGCAATGCCAGTGCACTGATAAGTGTGAACCCAACAGGAGAACTAATTCAGTAACAGGAACAAAAAGAAATTTGGCTTAGACTGTTGGCTTGGGAAGTTTCTCAAAGATTACAGTGGACTGAGCTTGATTATATAAAGAAGTCTAAATGCTAGAAGACAAATTGTTATAACCATAACTATATCTCTCTATCAAGACAGATCCATAAAAATGAACATTAAACCTAAAATTTCTGTTTCTAACTAGTCGTCCTAAAGCTAGAAAGGAAAGCCTGAAGCCTTGCAGCACCACAGAAAAATGTTTTTGGGCACTATTCTTGTAGCTTTCACCAAAAAAGTGACAATTCTAAAACAAGAATGGAATTTTTCACCAGTTGTTCTTACTAACTATGCATGCCTGCCTAAACTTTTTCGATCATTTGATGGAAAGTTCTGAAATATATCAGCAGGGGAAGGTGTGGGAAAGGATGTTTGGCACGAGTGGTTGTTAAAAGATGTTGAGAGGCAATAATGGGAAGTGGAAATATGGTGATGTCATCGCTTATTACAAAATTGATGATACTCAATCAATGGCTATGCTATTCAGCAACAATTCAAGGTTATGATGGCCCTGAAAAAATGACAGCCAGTCCTCACCAGAGGTGGGATTCAGTGGTGGGTTTCTGCAGGCTCGCACCTACTCGCAAGAGCCGGATGGTGAAATTTAGAGAGCCGGTGAGAGGGGTTCCACTGGAGGACCCAGAAGTAAGTCTGGCCTGCCGCTGCCGGTAACCCAATGGGAAGGAAAGGAAGGCAGAAAGAAGGAAAGGGAAGGGAAGGGAAGGGAAGGGAAGAAGGAAGGAAGGAAGGAAGGAAGGAAGGAAGGAAGGAAGGAAGGAAGGAAGGAAGGAAGGAAGGAAGGAAGAAAATTTATCATCACAATTGAGCCTAAAATTTTGGTTGCTAAGCAAGAGCGTTGTTAAAGAGTTTCACCACATTTTACAAGTTGGCCACTCCCACCCTGTCACATGACTGCCAAGCCACGCCCACAAAATAGGCCACACCTACAGAGTAGGTTCTAAAAAAATTTGAAACCCACCACTGGTGGGATTCCCATTTTTTTCTTATCGGTTCTATGAAAGAGTGCTTTCAAAGACTGCCTTCGGTGTCAGCACTGGTGAGCTGAGCTGTTTTTTAGCTCAGCTGAGGCGCGACAATCCGCCATGCCGTGTGAATCAGCTCAGCTATAAAACAAGGGAATATAGGACAGGGAACAACGGGGGTGGGAGGACGGGGCCAACCAAAGGTGGTATTTGCCTGTTCTCTGAACTACTCAAAATTTTCATCACCCGAACCGATCCAAACTTGCTGAATACCACCTCTGGTCCTCACGTTTTTGACCGTTGCTAAGTCTCCATAGTTACATGATGGGGATTCAGGCATTCACAACTAGTGGGCATTGACAATGGTCCCACAGTCAATGTGATTGCCGTTTGCATGCTTCATAGCTGGCTGCCAACAAGCAGAGTCAATGGAGAAGCTGGCAGTAAAATGAAAAGTTGCAGTCACTTGATGTCTTGTTTAACAACCATGGGGGATTTGCTTAATGACTAGGGCGGAAGTGGTGTACGTTATGCACAATTATATGACATCTCACTCAGCAACCACATTACTTAGCCATGGAGTTGCCAGAACCAACTGTAGTTGGTAAGGGAGCAGTGGTGGGCTCCTACCCTTTTTGGACCAGTATAGCTAAACCAGTAGTGGTTTGGTGGCCTGGGTCACTGGACCCATACGCAGGGCATTAAAAATTGCTCTGTGCATGCGCAGAAGCAAAAAAACAAGAGAAAACCCATTCAGGGGCGTGGCAGGCCTGGGTCACTGCCGGTTCCTGAATGCGTTTTCTCTTGTTTTTTTGCTTCTGCGCATGCACAGAGCAATTTTTAATGCCCTGCGTATGCACGCATCAAGCACACACGCATGGGTGGTGCATCCACAAGCGAACCGGCAACAATGACTGCTGGAACCCACTCCTATAAGGGAGAAATACCTTCATTAACTCTATTTCAGTCATATGTTACTGCTGTACAAAAGGTGCTGAATATAATATTAATATATCACTTTTGGATTAAACCTGGTTGCAAATTTGGACAATGACAGAGGGCTGATCAAACTAAAATAGTCTATGAATTACTGACTTAAATTATCCTATCTTGTTTTATACTTTGGTAACCCATCTAGCAGACTTTTTAAGATTTGAAAGCTAAGTAGAAAGGAGAGTTTATGGTTCATCTCCTCAATAATCAGAGTCAATACTTCAAAGAAACTGGAATCTTTGTAGGAGAATTTAAAAAAAGGAATTGTGTGCGTATATGTTGAATTATTAAGTCTTCTAACCAGGCCTTGTCTATACCTGCCAGCATCTCAGTCCCTAAACTTCTGAAGTTTGAAAGTCATTGTTAAGTCCTCAGGTCTACGACCGTGCCAACAAATCTGGTGAACTCTGAGTCACCACATTCCGGAACGGAGCCGGAAGACGCGTCTGATTGGCTAAGACGCGGCTGGCTGGATTCTGTCTAGAAAATAGATACAATGTTGCAGCTAGCTGGCTGCAAGGGTTTCCCGCCTGAGAGCCTATATAAACGGCTGTCAGAAGGGAAACCCTTGCCAGTAGTGATTCTTGTGTATTGTAAATAGTTGCTGAATAAACGTTCCTGTTGACTGACCATGCCTGAGTCGGACTTTTTTGTCTAATCTAACACTGGCGACGAAGGTGGGATTCAGGCCTTGTCATTAGACACAACGGGGAACGAAGCTTCGACTGTTCCAGTGCAGACAGCCGCACCATGGCGACAATGCCACCGTTCGCGCCGTTCGACCCGATGAAGGAGCAATGGGCTTCCTTCTTAGCACGCTTCGAGTGTTTCCTGATCGCAAATGATTACGGCGAACTCGCACCAGCAAGGAAGCTGAGCCTCTTCCTCCAGTGTGGCGGTCCAGAATTGTTCGCCACCGCTCGAACCATAGCAGCCCCAGCAGCGGTACACGAAGTTCCGTGGGACGATCTCCTGGGCCGCCTGAGACCACACTACGCGCCTGTGCCATCCCGCATAGCACATCGCTACGCATTCAGGCAATGTGTGCAACAACCGCAACAATCAGTAGCTGAGTTCCTCCAGAAATTGAGAGCCACCGCAATTCCTTGCGAGTTCCCCGCAGGCTTTCTGGAGGAATCTCTACTGGAGCAGTTTGTGTGTGGCGTCAAAGACATCCGCCTAAAGTGCCGCTTGCTCTCTAAAACTGTCCTGACGCTCGAGCAAGCGGTGGAAGAAGCCCGCGCAGCGGAATTGTTAGAGATATCCACTTCTGACATGGGCCGCGCACGCCCTACTCTCTTCCCCACTCCGCGAGCGTGTCTGGTGGACGAGATAGCCCCACTAGATGAGATGGAGGATGAAGACTTAGGGGAATGCATGAGGGTGACCGGGCGCTTGCCTAATCGCGCATTCACGCCTCAGCAGAAAACCGGGACCTGCCTGGGTTGCGGAGGTGCCCACCAAAGACCCGACTGCCCCTTCAAGGCATCGGTGTGCCGCAGATGCGTCAGGAAAGGACACCTGGCAGCCATGTGCCGTGCCGCCGCACCAACGACGACTCCAGCCGCTGCCTCCCGAGCCGCTCCACCAGGACAACAAGTGGCTCAGAAATGATTGAGACGCCGCCAGCCACAGCCGACTGACTGCTTCGCGCTGTCAGAGATGCCCCCAGCTCTGAACTACGACCAGGCAGAGAGTATGAGACTGACCACAGTGGTTTGTTTAGAGGGGGTGGGAGTCAAGATGGAAATAGACTCCGGGTCCTTGAGATCTCTCATTTCCTGGGCACAATTAGTTAAATTGTGCCCCAAACTCCGGAAACGAGACCTCGGCCTTGTGGCGACGATCCTAAAAGACTATCAGGGTTCGCCAATTCCCATCCTAGGACAGCATAGAGTGAGGGTAGACTACGGCTCTTTCCATGGGTCCCTTCCTGTCCTGGTAGTGGCCAATTCCCTAGCTGCCTTGATCGGATTGGACTGGTTTCCAGCCTTGGGACTGTCAGTCCAAGGAGTACACAGCGTGCCGGCCAGTTCTCCGGTAGACGTCGTGATCAAAGAGTTCAGCGACGTCTTCGATGGCAGCCTAGGAACGTACAAGGGCACTCCAGTTTCCCTCAACCTGGATCCCCAGGTTGCTCCTGTCCGCTTGAAGGTCCGCAGGCTGCCGTTCGCACTGAAACCCAAGGTTGAAGCAGAATTAGATCGGTTAGTGGCGCAGGGCGTGCTCGAAACCGTCGATCAGGCGAAATGGGAGACCCCCATTGTGTCCCCATTAAGCCCGACGGGTCCGTGAGGATCTGCGCTGACTATAAATCGACGATCAACCTCGGGCTTCAGGCGAACCCATACCCGGTTCCGGTAGTACAAGACCTGCTCCACTCTTTGGGCCGGGGTCGAGTATTCGCGAAACTGGATATGGCGCAGGCCTACCAACAGCTCCCGGTGGACGACGAGGCTGCGGAGGTGCAGACCATCGTCACCCACCGAGGGGCTTTCCGTTGTCGCCACCTCCAATTCGGTGTGTCCGTGGCCCGGGGATCTTCCAGAGCCTCATGGAGCGACTGCTCCATGGGCTCCCTGGAGTTGTGCCGTACTTTGACGATGTCCTGATTGCTGCTGCCAGCACATCAGAGCTCGCCAAGACGTTGCGGAAGGTCCTCAGAGTTTTCAGGGGCGCGGGTTTAAAGTTGAAGCGCAGCAAATGTACGTTTGCTGCGCCGAGGGTGGAATTCCTGGGCTTCATGATTGATGCCCAAGGAATTCGCCCAACCCCCTCCAAGGTCGAGGCCATCCAAAAGGTCCCCACTCCTGCCTCCAAAACGGAGCTGCAGGCATTCCTCGGCCTTTTGAATTTTTACGCGCCATTTATTCCCCACAAGGCGTTGCTAGCCGAGCCGCTGCATCGGTTGCTCGACCGATCCGCGACCTGGCGCTGGGGTAGCCGCAAAGCGCATGCGTTCGCGGCTGTCAAAGCCATGCTCACGTCAGACGCGGTACTAGTCGAGTACCATGACAGGCTTCCTCTGACGCTTGCATGCGATGCCTCCCCCTTTGGCCTGGGGGCTGTCCTGAGCCACGTCTTTCCAGATGGCTCGGAAGCCCCCATTGATTTTTACTCCCGGACAATGTCTCAGACGGAGAGAAACTACAGCCAAATAGACAAGGAGGCTTTGGCTGTAGTGTCCGGGATTAAGAAGTTCCACAATTACCTCTATGGGCGGACTTTTTCTGTCATCACGGACCACAAGCCGCTCCTTGAGCTGTTGGCCGGTGACCGTCCGACCCCCCCCCCCATCCTGTCGCCCAGGATGACCCGTTGGATGGAATTCCTGGCAGCGTATGACTATACGCTGCTATACCGTCCTGGCAAGCAGATAGGGCATGCTGATGCCCTAAGCCGCTGCCCTCTCCCGGGGCCGGATTCGGCCCCTGTGCCTGCCCTCTCTGTCCTGACGGTCGCGGAGTCGGACTTGCCCTTGTCCTCTTCCGCCGTCGCCGCTCACACCCGCGCAGACCCCGTCCTTGCTCAGGTCTGCCGATGGGTGCTGAGGGGGTGGCCTCCGGGCAGCGTGGCCGAAGAATTTCGGCCGTACAAGTCACACCAGCTGGAGCTCTCGCTCTATTGCGGGTGCTTGTGTTGGGGAGATCGGGTCGTCGTTCCCTCCCCTCTGAGACACATGGTTCTTCAGTCGCTCCATGCCAATCACCCAGGCATAGTCCGTATGAAGGCGTTGGCCCGGAGCTATGTCTGGTGGCCTGGCATGGACGCTGAAGTGGCGGAATGGGTGGCCGCCTGCTCCACCTGCCAATCATCCCGGCCGGCCCCGCCGGTCTCCCCGCCGAGGGAGTGGGACGTTCCCAGGATCCCTTGGTCCAGACTCCACTTGGATTTCGCGGGTCCCTTCCATGGCCAGAATTTCCTTGTTGTGGTGGATGCGTTCTCCCGCTGGGTGGAGGTGATTATCATGGCCTCCACCACAGCGGAGAGCACTATGCGCGCGTTGCGCCGCCTGTTCGCCAGCCACGGGTTGCCGGACGTCGTTATGTCTGACAACAGGCCCCAATTTCAGTCCTCCACTTTCTTGGACTTTCTGGCCACCCAAGGGATCCGCCACGCGCCGGTTGCCCCTTATCACCCGGCGTCTAATGGACGCGCGGAACGAGCAGTCCGCTCGGCCAAGGAAGCCTTGGCCCATTTGGATAAAGTGGACTGGCAGGCAAGGGTGGCTGCGTACCTCTTGGGACAGCATGTCACACCTTGCCCGGCCACAGGGAAAAGCCCCGCAGAGCTCTTGATGGGCCGTCGCTTGCGGACCACCCTGGACAGACTGCACCCCGATTATGACGGGGTGCAGAGGAGCAATCTGCAGGTTCCCTCCCCTCGCCTATTTCAACCTGGGGACCTAGTCTGGGCAAGAAACTACTCAGGGGAGCCGCGATGGGTGCCCGCAACCGTCTTGGACTTAACCGGCCCCTGCTCTTACAGGGTCGGCCTACGTGATGGATCTGAGTGGCGGCGCCACCTGTATCAACTGAGGCGCCACCTGCCCGAGACGGCCTTCACCACACCAGGCCGTTCCTGCCCATTGGCCCCCGTTGGGCCGTTGTTCCCTGTTCAAGCCGAGCCGCAGAAGGTTACTCCGGAGGCCTTTGCCAGTCCCGGCCTCTCCTCGTCGGAGACACTCTGCAGACTCCCCCCCCCCCGGACTACTCCACTCAAGCCGACACGGAATTATGGGCCTCGCTGCTTGGAGGCCCACCCTATCAAACAGCTGCCTGCCAGCAACCTTCATCAACCTCAAGCCAGGTCGCCACGCCCCCTTGCATGGACCTACCTGTATCGCCGGTTCCCGCTACGTCGACTCCACCTCCGGGGGCAGGCCGTGGTGACGTGAGTGGGAGCTCCACTCCCCACGGGGAGGAGCTTCCCCAGGAACTACTTACCTTGCCGAGCTCTCCGCAGCAACTGAGGCGTTCGGGGCGAGTCCGACACCGCCCCGCCTACTTGGATGAGTACGCATGTGCCTACACATTGATGGACAGGGTGACTGGACACATGCGTACTGACTATGAGGGAAGGAGTGTTAAGTCCTCAGGTCTACGACCGTGCCAACAAGTCTGGTGAACTCTGAGTCACCACATTCCGGAACGGAGCCGGAAGTCGCGTCTGATTGGCTAAGACGCGGCTGGCCGGATTCTGTCTAGAAAATAGATACAATGTTGCGGCTAGCTGGCTGCAAGGGTTTCCCACCTGAGAGCCTATATAAACGGCTGTCAGAAGGGAAACCCTTGCCAGTAGTGATTCTTGTGTATTGTAAATAGTTGCTGAATAAACGTTCCTGTTGATTGACCATGCCTGAGTCGGATTCCTTTGTCTAATCTAACAGTCATTATGAGCTGGGCAGTATAGAAATTGATGTAAGATAGCTCAGTGGTTAAAGATGCTGAGCTTGTCAACTGGAGAGCTGACAGCCCAAGTTCAAGACTTGAACTTCATGTAACGGGTTGAGCTCCCGTTACTTGCCCCAAACCTAGCAGTTCGAAAGCATGCAAATGCAAGTAGATAAATAGGTACCACATTGGTGGGAAGAAAAGAGCATTCCATCAGCCTTTGGCATAAAGCCATGCTGGCCACAAGGATCATGGACATAGTTTTCGGAAAATGCAGCTCCCTCGGCTAAGAAATGGAGATGAGCACCATGCCTGAGAATCGGGCATAACTGGACAGGGAAACCATTACTTTTACCTTTTGTATCCAGTGATTATTTCTCCTAGTAGTAATTAGTTAGTAAATGTTTGTCTCTCTGTCTAGCAATCAATCAGCTGGAGGGAGATGAATCCCTACAAATCTATTACAAGATTAGGAGCCAAGAGTCATTTAAAAGGCAAGCAATCCAGTTTGTAACAGTAGATACCCTAAATATTCTTAGGAAAGAAACTTGCAGAAATCTGGAATTCTTCCATATATTTCCCTTTCAAAATGGATTTACATTGAAGCTCCAGTAACACCATCCACATTTGTTCTGCAACATTGCCACTTTCCATAGCAAATAATACTGTGTAGAAAAACCCTGAAATTGTGGTTCAAGTGCTTTAAAATCATTAAAGTGTATATCAAATGGCTTCTCCATTCTTGAAATTGTATCTGAAAACTCATTGATTTGGGTTCAGGAAGTCAGTGTTAGGAAGCAGACCAAATTAGCACTTTATCAACAATTCCCATTACAAATGTAGCTTCACTTTGGTGGATTTTACGTATTTTTATGCTTGTGTTAACACCTGCATCTACTCTGAAGTTTCACCTTCAATGTATTTAGGCAATCATCTACTCCTGCTTTGAAAAAAAAGATGGTCTATGATTGTAATAAAGATTTGATTTGACTTTTGTGGCTTTTCGTTTTCACAAAATATCTCCATGATATTTTCCTGGCTCATCTGTCTAACTTTGGTGTGGTGTAAAAGTTAGCCACACTCACTGCTAGGAAGAAGTAAAATTGCCTGTTTTTAGTCTTTTACAGAGGTATAACATTAACCAATTTAATAACTACAGCCATACTATTCTGTGCTTGTAGGTTTTTATTCCACAAGGCATCTTGAAGCAAAAAGGTTAGTGAAGCTGTTCCCTCATATATTGTATATTGTTTCTCTGTTCATCATTCAACTATGTCAATGTTTAAAAACACACTAATAGTGGTACCATCTGTGGTAAAAGGTCTTCATTTCTTCCAATGGTGCCATTTTTCAATGCATTCTTCCAAATCCTGGAAATATATCATGACTGGTTGCAGTACTTTTCAATTGTATTAACTGTAATGCCCTGTTTCCCTGAAAGTAAGACCTCCCCGGATAATAAGCCCAATCGGGCTTTTGAGCTCATGCGCTAAAATAAGCCCTCCCCAAAAATAAGCCCTCCCTGAAAATATTGCAACACAGCAACAGCCTCCTGCACCTCAAAAATAATAAGACCTCCCCGAAAATAAGGCCAAGTGCTTATTTCGAGGTTCAAAAGAAAATAACAATAACAACAATAACAACAATAACAACAATAATAATCACAAAATACCGGGACTTGCAAATTGAAGTTGAGCGACTATGGAAAAAGAAATTGAGTGTTGTCCCAATTGTAATTGGAGCCCTTGGAGCAATACCTAAAGGGCTACCTTGGTATTTAGAAATTCTAAATGTACCTGACTTGAACATTCTGATTCTACAAAAAACCACCCTACTTGGAACAGCTTATATCCTCCGACGTTAGGACTCGAGCTGTTGAGCTACTAACCAGCCCCAAAGGCTGTGAATCTCACCAAAGATTAACCACAGAATAATAATAATAATAATAATAATAATAATAATAATAATAATAATAATAATGATAATAATAATGATAATAAAGGAAAATAAGACCCTGTCTTATTTTCAGGGAAACACAGTAATTATTATGTTATTTTCAAATTACAGTCCATATCGGTGATGAATGTTATACAGTGCCCAGTACCTGAAGTATATATACTTGTGGTAATTGTTACTGACAGTGTTTTGAAATCTTTACCTATTTAAATAAATTGTTTCTCCACAGTATCTACTATATGTGTAATCCTGGAGACTAGTGTACAGTAAACAAAAAATATACCTTCAAAATTTTCTTATCAGGATATGAAATTTGGCTGGTCCAGAGATGTCTGTAGTATACAGGCAAAAGAGTACAGAAGGAAGAGACACTGATGCAATCAAGGCCCTCCCTCTTTTCCTCTCCCCCCTCTCCCTCCCACCTCTCTTTCTCTCCCACCCTCTCTCCCTCCCTCCTTCTGTCTTTTTCCCTCCCTCTTTCCCTCCTTCTCTCTCCTTCTCCTTCTTTCTCTTTCTCTCTCTTGTGTGTTTGTGTGCGTGTTTTACACATAGGTTATCCATAAAAGGTTGCAATGAGTTAGCTATCACTGTGCTTGTTATAAAACTTGCTTTTGCTGAATCTTCACTAGACTTGTCAGATTTATTTTAAAAGAATAATAAAAAATAATGGTCTGGCAAATGCTACATTAAGTTTCTGAATTTCTTTACTCTCAAAATGTTCCAGAGATTTAATCATTATTATTTTTTTGCAATTCCTGTAACACTGATAAACATAAAAGTAAGCAGTTGCTGACAAGTAAGGGTTGAATTTAATTGATTTCTTTTAAGAACAAAAATATAAATAATCTCACTGGTTGAGAACCCTTCCCCCCTCCTTCCATAACTGTTTTTTTGCTATTTTGTTTTCACCAAAGATATGGCTGACATCATCAAAAATCTTCTGGGTGCTAATATTGACCTGTTACATAACAGATTGCGTAAATGATGCCCAAAGCCTCTCTCATAAACTCATGCGAATAAACAGAGACCCTGCATGGAATTGTATGTGTCTCTTCATTTCTGTGTTGCTGTGTCAGCGCTCTTGTGTATTAATTTATTTCATTACTTCCTCTTATAGAACTTTTATCAGGAGGGGCTCTCTTCATCCTGATGCATGAAGCCTGCACATTAGCCCTAATTAATAATAATACAATAATACAATAGCAGAGTTGGAAGGGACCTTGTAGGTCTTCTAGTCCAACCCCCTGCGTGGGCAGGAACCTTATACCATTTCAGACAAATGGCTATCTAACATCTTTTTAAACACTTCCAGGGTTGGGGCATTCACAACTGCTGGAGGCAAGCTGTTCCAGAGGTTAATTGTTCTGACTGTCAGGAAATTTCTCCTTAGTTCTAAGTTGCTTCTCTCCTTGATTAGTTTCCACCCATTGCTTCTTGTCCTGCCCCCAGGTGCCTTGGAGAATAGTTTGACTCCCTCTTCTTTGTGGCACCCTCTGAGATATCGGAACACTGCTATCATGTCTCCCCTGGTCCTTCTCTTCATCAAACTAGACATACCCAGCTCCTGCAACCGTTCTTCATATGTTTTAGTCTCCAGTTCCCTAATCATCTTGGTTGCTCTTCTCTGCACTCTTTCCAGAGTCTCCACATCTTTTCTACATCGTGGCGACCAAAACTGTATGCAGTTACCAAGGCACTATACAGTGGCATTAACACTTCACGTGATCTAGATTCTATCCCTCTGTTTATGCAGCCTAGAACTGTGTTGGCTTTTTTGGCAGCTGCTGCACACTGCTGGCTCATATTTAAATGGTTGTCCACTAGGATTCCAAGATCCCTCTCACAGTTGCTACTATTGAGCAAGGTACCACCTATACTGTACCTGTGCATTTTGGTTTTTTTGCCTAAATGTAGAACCTTACTTTTTTCACCATTGAATTTCATTTTATTAGATAGTGCCCAATGTTCAAGTTTGTCAAGATCTTTCTGTATCTTAAGCCTATCTTCTGGAGTGTTGGCTATTCCTGCCAGCTTGGTGTCGTCTGCAAATTTGATGAGTTCCCCATTTATCCCCTCATCCAAATCATTGATGAAGATGTTGAAGAGTACTGGGCCTAAAACAGAGCCTTGGGGAACTCCACTGCATACTTCCTTCCATGTAGATGCAGTTCCATTGAGGACTACACGTTGAGTGCAGTTGGTCAGCCAGTTGCGAATCCATTTGGTGGTGATGCTGTCTAACCCACATTTTTCTACTTTATCTAATAGTAGGTTATGGTCTACTTTATCAAATGCCTTACTGAAGTCCAAATAAATTATATCGACAGCGTTCCTCTGGTCCACTAATTTTGTCACTTTGTCAAAGAATGCAATTAGATTAGTCTGGCATGATCTGTTTTTGACAAACCCATGTTGGCTTTTGGCTATTACTTTGTTTGCTTCTAGGTGTTCACTTATTTGTTGCTTAATTATCTTTTCCAGAATCTTTCCTGGTATTGAGGTCAGGCTGATGGGTCTATAGTTTCCTGGATCTATTTTTTTTCCTTTTTTGAAGATGGGAACCACATCAGCTCTTTTCCAGTCTTCTGGCAGTTCCCCGGTGCTCTAGGATCTCTGAAAGATATAGTTCAGTGGTTCTGAGATCTTGTCTGCCAGTTCCTTCAGAACCCTGGGGTGTAATCCATCTGATCCTGGTGATTTGAACTCGTCCAGGGCGAGTTCCTGTCATTGGTCCTGACAGGAAATCTAGGTCAACGAAGCCACTACAGATTTTACAACAGATTTTTATTTTACAACATTTCATGTAGTGACTGTTCAAAGTTACAGCAGAATTGAAAAAAGAAACTAACTTATGACTCTTGCAGCATCCCCAGGGTCATGTGATCAAAAATCAGACGCTTAGCAACGGACTCATATTGATGACGGTTGCTGTGTCTCCCAGGTCACGTGATCACCCCGTGCGACTTTCTGACAAGCAAAGTCAACGGGGAAGCAAGATTCACAACAATGCAACTTAACTTACAACTGCAGTGATTCACGTAAGAACCATGGCAAGAAAGATCGTAAAATGGGGCAAAATTCACTTAACAAGTGTTTCACTTAGAAACAGAAAAGGTGGGCTCAATCATAGGCTGAGGATTACCTGCAGGGATGAGATTCAGCCAGTTTGGACCGGTTCGGGCAAACCAGATGTTAATTTTACATCCAGTTCACTGCCCACCCCACTCCGCCCCTTCCAGGAGTCTCTACGCAGCCCATTTTGGATGCCAGGTAAGTGCAGGGCCCAAGTGGACGCTCTGGAAGGGCAAAACAGCCCTCCTGGAAGTCTGGAAATGAGCCTGTTTCCGGTCTCTGGAGAGCCTCAGGCCATTTCCCCCCTGCCAGAGGCTCGGGGAAAGCCTCTAGAGCTTGGGGAGGGTGAAAAACAGGCCTACCAGAAGTTCTGAAAGTTGGAAAATGGGCCTGCTTCCAGACTCCAGGGAGGGTGGGTCTCTGAAGTCTGGGGAAGGCCATTTTTGACCTCCTAAAAGCTTGAGGAAAGCCTCCAGAGCCTGGGGAGGGCAAAAATTCTCCCCTGCCATTGTGCAGGAGCCCAAGTAGGCAACCCCCACCATGGCCATCCGTACCCAGCAACCAGGCAAAAAAATTAGGTTGCTAATTTTTTCATGTCCTTTGCTGTGGCAGTTGTGACAGTCAGCCCATCTGTGTTTACTTTTTAATTGGCTTGAAATACCAAATCATATGGCTCTTGTGTGCAGTTAGAACAGGGATGGGCAACTATGGCCCCATTATGACCTGTGGACTTCAACTCCCAGAATTGCTGGCTGAAGAATTCTGGGAGTTGAAATCCACAGGTTGTATAGGGACCATAGTTGCTCAGCCCCGATTTAGAAGGTTCCTAACTTCCTACACACTTGAGAAGAACCTAATGCTGGGAAAGATTGAGGGCAAAAGAAGGGGATGACAGAGAATGAGGTGGCTGGATGGAGTCACTGAAGCAGTAGGGGTGAGCTTAAATGGACTCCAGAAGATGTTAAAGGACAGTAAGGCCTGGAGGAACATTGTCCATGGAGTCAGTATTGGTTGTAGATAACTTTGCAACTAACAACAACAATGTCCTACATAGACAGACATAGTGTACAGTTTTAAGACTTTGGGGTGTTTCATGTGCTCAGTATTTTGACTCCACAGAGAGTTATAAGTCATTGCTATGGGGGAGGACAGTTGAGGATTATCTTAGTGCATGTACCCATCCAGTATGATGAGGTACTTAGAACACGTGGCTCACACTCTCAAAGATGGTGTAATCCTTCACTTGTCAGCACTGTGCTGAAGGTTGAGTCTGGTCTTTCTCACTCTGCAAACTTCCATCTGTCAAGGGATGCTTAATTTGCAGCTTATTCTCACATTTACCCCAAGGCTGTCTACATTTAAGAGCTGCCAGTTGCTGAGCTAATTCGGCTGAGAAGAAGGGTATGTGGGGCGGTGGGGAGGGGAGAAGAAGAGGCATGTTATCTCCCCTCCTCTGTCTGAATCACAGGTTAAGAAGAATTCTGCTTTATTTTCCTTTGATGGCTTTCCAGCATAAGTGTAAAAAAATAAGGGAGGGGGTAACTTCGCTTTTCAGCAATGAGGGCTATCAGGGAAGGTCCTTTTGAATTGCAGTTCTTAAGTCAATGTTGCAATTTACAGGGACATTAAAAGGCTCTATTCTTTTACTGCTAATGGCCAGCATGGCGCTGAAATTTCTGACCTACCAATTTCTGACCTACAATTCTACTCATAGAGTAGAATCTGCATGGCCCACCAGGTAGGGGCAATTTTGCTGCCTTGGCAGGACTACAAAACAATGGGACCAGGTTGGCAGGAGTATTATCCAGAGGTCTAGGCGGGTGTAATACATGTCAGCTGGCCTACATTTGAATTTAAAGTTGAATGATTCAAAATTGTGCAGGTATATGTCATTGTAACAGTAAACCATCACAATACTATATATCCATGATAGTGAACCTATGACATGCGTGCCGCAGGTGGCACACAGAGCAGGCAAGTCATCACCCCAGCTCAGCTCCACCGTGCATGTGCGTGCGCCTCCCACCAGCCAGCTGGTTTTTAGGTCTCTGCCGTGCATGCGTGGAGGTGGGGGGCCTGCGGGAGATGCCCATGTATGTGTTGGGTCAGGGGACACACATGCATGTTTGGTGGTGGGGCACATATGGGTGCTCACACACGCATGCACAGGGGGTAGGGGAACACAGGGGATTGCACATGCATGCATGGGAGTGCGGGGGTTGTGCGCACATGCGTGGGGTGGAGGGGGCACAGGTCATGCATGCATGTGTAGAGGATGGGGGTGTGTCACATGTACATTGCATTATCGGTGTGCGTGCATCCATGCAAGATCTAGGTCTATAGGCAATCTGCTCATAGATGGCAAGGGCAATCAGGGCTTCCATCCATTGAGTAAAAGGCAACCTACGTTTCTCTTCTCAATGCTGCAATATCAGCTGTTTAGCCATAGTACAGGCATGGAGAATAGCAATAGCAATGTCACCTATCTACCGCTTCATAGTGCTTTACAGCCCTCTCTAAACGGTTTACAGAGTCAGCCTATTGCTCCTCCCAACAATCTGGGTCCTCATTTTACCAACCTTGGAAGGATAGAAGGCTGAATCAACACTGAGGTGGTCAGGATCGAACTCCTGGAAGTGGGCAGAGTTAGCCTGCAAGACTGCATTCTGATCACTGCGCAACCATCCCTTTATGTTGTCTGGTTATCAAATTCCATGTACGAAGTATGCAGTGTAAGAGAAAAATATCCTCTGAGAATTTTACTTTTTCTTCTATAATCATTTATATAATCCACTACTTTGTCCCCAAACTTGGTAAGCATAGAACAGTGATGGCTAACCTTTTTTGGCTCGCGTGCCAAAAGCGGGGGGGAGCGCAGGGGGGTTATGCATGGCTGTGCCACACCCATAATGCTATGTGCGCGACCCCCTGCTTTTGGCGCGCTGTTTTCGCCCTCCCCAGGCTCCAGAGGCTTTCTAGGAGCCTGGGGAGGGTGAAAACAGCCTTGCCTCCTCACCTCCAGAGGGCGAAAAACAGCCTCAAAAGAAGGCCTAAATCAGTTGGCCAGTGCACACATGCGCGCTAGTGCTGATAGGGCAACACCTCATGTGCCCTAAGAAAGGGTTCCGTGTGCCACCTGTGGCACCCGTGCCATAGGTTCGCCATCACTGGCATAGAACATTGTATAAACATGTTTTAAAGAAATATTATCCTTACTACGTTTCCATGCATCTTACATTGGCTTTTTTTTTAAAAAACTTTTTTGTTGGAGCACTTTTTATGTCTCTTTTATTTTTAACAACATATGTATCACTCTTACTATCACTTTTATGTTCGGCTCTTTTTTCTTTTGTTATTAATTAAAAATCAATACATTTTTTAAAAATTGTGCAAGTATATACTACTGCAGTTTCCCCTCAGTTTTTCTCCCCATGCAAAAGGAGTTTCTGTTTTTCTATATCTTTTTCTAGATGCTTTTCTATTTCTTTCAATGCTTTTTTTAACCAAAAAAAAAAAATCCTCGGCCAATTCTTACATATATATAAATAAAAAGTTAACTATGAGTTTGTTCAAAACTGCTAATCTCACAAGCTACTGCACCAATTGCCACCAAATTTTCACACAACGTTCCTTACAAGTGCTGCACCAATGATACGTAGAGATTGTGTGGATATAATAATAATAATCATCATCATCATCATCTTTATTGTCATTGTAATAATATTGTAATAAAATTACAATGAAATTGGTTTGAGCGCCGTGCCAACACCTGCACCAGGCGGAATACAGACAGCAGTGACAGCCACAACAGGAATCTCTCCAGGCAAACAAAAAGGCCCACAAATGACAGTTGAAACAAGATGGCTTCATTCACAGTAGGTTCAGAGCGAGTTTTTGATGGAAAAGTCTGCTGTGACACCAGGAGCTCAAAGCCGCTGCGCCTAAGCGCGCCGCCATCAGATAAATGCCATACAAATGTACAACTGCAGCTCTTCTGTGTTTTCCTCACTTGTTCACTTGCCCCGCCCCGCCTACTTCCGCCACCCCCCCCACCTGGCCACTCGAAAGGCTAGCGCTCGCAATGCTCCCACACGGCCCCCCTTGCCTACTTTTGGTTAGGACAGGTAGAGGAGAAAGAACGCTGTGATAGGAGGAGATTATGGTGGGGGAACTGGACTTCCAGTCTGCAGAGGAAAAAGGATGCCACATTAGGAGGAGGCTCTATCTTGGAGAAATCGGACTTCCGGTCGGCTCCAGAATTGAACAGGGGGCTTTCGGTTAGGACCTTTGTGGCTCTTTGAGTGTTTAAGGTTGCCAACCCCTGACCTAGTTCTAAAGATGGAGCCAGCCTCTGTCTGCATATGTCTTTAACCATGGCTCTAATCTGGGTTAAACTGGGATTTTTAATCCACCACAGCTCCCAACGTGATGAACTGATCAGCTTTTGCTGATTCCCCTTCCATTGCTATTCAATAACAGTACAAAAACAAATGATCTCAAGCTCAACCTTTGGGAAGCACAAAAGGATCTTTTATGCAGATCATAGGAAGAAGAAAAAAACGTTGCTAGCTGTGTTTCTACTCGAGCAGGTTGTTAACCGAATTGAGAGCAGGCTCCTGGGCAGCATTGTGCGCAGGATTAGCAGTGGTGCTACCTTGTTCTGATCTTTAACAGGTTCCTGTAAACAGCCACGGAGATTTATAAACCATCCTACGCAGCAGCAGCTAATATTTTACACGTCAAGAAAATCTTCCACTTCTGCACTTTTGCTCTCATCTTCTGTGTTCGGTATACATGGTGACAAGACCCAGTCAAGAAAGGGAAAGAGGAGGAAAAGAAAAACATAGCGGGTTGCCAAGAATGTACACACACACACACACACACACACACACACACACACACACTTCTTTTAATCACAAATGAAAACAGTTTGGTTTTTTTAATGAAGACTCTCTTTTCCTCCACCCCCTCCTCTTTGTTTAAATTTCCCTGTGGATGCATTCAGAGAGGGTAACTTACTCTCCCACTTTTGTTCATAACTAAAAAGCCAATATTAGTTGTAGGCATTGTAAATGGATACTCCTACGTGATTATTTTTCTTTAAAAAAAAAAAAACCCCATAAATCCCCTTTTACCCCCTAATTTTTTTTCTCTGACTTGAATGTCTTTTTGGAGTAGTAAACAAATCCTTCTTCCATTGAGTTACTCTTTTTCCATTTGGCAAGCGCAACGCCTGCTGTCTTTCTCATAGCATTTGTGCCAATTGGATCCATGTTGTCTTGTTGATTCCCTTCCTCTGGGGCTAGGAGTCATCAGCTGCAATGCCAATCTCTTGTCTCCTCTCTGTATCTGCCTCCTCCTCCTCATCACCCATTACAAAATGTAACCTAGGCGGATTTCAAAAAGGTGTTCTAAAAAGCCTTTCTTCGGTTGAAAAATGATTTGGAAGTAAAGCAACAACCTCATAAAACTCAGTCATGATTATTAAAGCCTGCATCTATGGCCTCACATTCATTTCCCCAGAGGGAGCATGAATTCCTGAACGTCTGAATTCAAATGACCAGGTTAAAATAACCCCATAAACAGCTTCTTTTACTGGGCTTGACCCCGGGTGTAGAGTGTCGACTTGGGAATTGTTATTTGTGTGGAGTATATCTGAGGACGCAAGGCTTTGCAACGACTGGAGATCTTACGGCTAGAAATCCCCTTAAGCCTTAAATCCATTAAGCTCTTGGCTATCAGAACTGATACTCTGGTGAAATCTGTCCTCCAATTTCTAGAAATGTTGCCGGCCTGGCAAGACATTCAAAAAACCTAAAGCGTTGCAACTAGTTCTTTAGTTGCAAGTGGAATGACAAGCAACCGCCCATTCTTCAAAGAGGAAGAGCGATCACTTTTCAGGGTGTGCATCCGACTATGATTGGACACGGTTGAGTTGGAGATGCTGATGATGTCTTCCATTCGGTGCCCCTCTCTTCTAAAGCCAATGAAGCATTCCCTACTTCCCTCTTCTCCTGATACTTGAGAGTTGCTCAGCAATCTGATCCCTTATAGCAGGGATGTCAAACTCAAGGCCTGAGGGTCGGATCCAGCCCACAGGGTGCTTAGATCTGGCCTGTGGGGCCGCCCTGGAAATAGTGAAGGACCAGCTTGCAGTGCCTCTGCCAGTGAAAACAGAGCTTGCGAGGACCCGATGAGGCCCTACCAAGCCCTGTTTTTACTGGCAGAGGTTTGCAGTAGGCCAGAGGTCTCATTCTCGCAGCCCGCAGGCCAATTGCAGCCCGCAGGACAGTATCTTGTGGCCCCCACCATGATATGAAAGTATAATATTAGTATTAATATTAGTATTAATATTAATATAAGGAATCCCTTATGCGGCCCAGCCTCACCCAGCCTCTGCCTCCAGCGGCCCCCAGGTAAATTGAGTTTGAGACCCCTGCAGTAGGCAGTCCCAGCTGAAAATGGAGCTCACGAGGACCAGGCTCCATTTTTCCTGGCAGAGGGTTGTAGGAGATTGTCCTAGCTGAAAACGGAGCTTGGGAGCCCGTGTTTGCTGGCCAGCACTTGGGCCACCACAGGCAGCCCCTGACACAAGTGATGCTGGGCACGGCCCTCCTGGCCACACACTCCGAGGTCAAACACAACCCTGATGCAGCCCTCAATGAAATCGAGTTTGACACCCCTGCCTTATAGCCTGGACATGAAACATTATGCTTGTGTGAAACAGGGCTTTGTGGCCTAGGATGAAGGGTTGGGTGGTCTCCAATTGTTAATGTTGTGCACTAGTATTGATGCGCTTGTATCTAATAGCAAACTAAAGCTGAATGCTTAATCATGTCCTTGATGCACTTTGCTTTATCAGATAAATAGGTAAAATAGAAAAAAATAAATGTCATTATTTTTCTCTCGCAATTATCAACGATATAAAATGAATACATGTATCTTTGTAAAGTTTTCAAACAACCTTTTACATTTCCTTTCTCCCAAAGCAACACAGAATCAGTTGGAGAATCTGGGAGAGCTTCAAATGCTGCCTGCTGGTTACAAAATCGGCAGTACATGAAACGAATGATTTCCCTTAGTACAATCAGAGAGAGGGGGGAAAAGGAGAATTATTCAGGCATTTTTAGAATGTTCTTTAGAATTTTCACAATTTCAACAATTGCCAAAAAGTTTGCCGGTTTCCATGTCCCAAAGAAGAGATATGGAAATCTTGGGCAAGTTAATTTTTCCATGAAAAGCAGATCCCACATTGTACAGTAGATATCTGAATCAAGTCTTTTAAAGATATATTTGAAATGCCTCTGCTTGGCCCTTGTTATGCAACTTCATCGTAGCCACTTTATCTGATATAATGTTACGCGCATGTTACTTTTTACTGCAAAATCATGTGCATCTTCAAACACCCCTTGTAAATAAAGTTACATTAGGAAATTTGAGGGTGACCATACCAATCACATCCAATGTTTCCCATGAAATGAGAGGTCGATAACTGTAGCAGAGAAACTGGGATTGGGAAGGAACGTAGCTTGTAGGCCAGAAATGTTATAACTTTGGCACCAAATAGAGTTGCACTTCCTCTAAAAAACAGATCTACAAATTGATGGTCATGCTGGACTTGTTGCTACTGCTAAGGCAGTAGATTATAGGCTTGAGCTGGGAGGACCTTTGCCCAACTTTGGCTGGTGCTCCAACTGTGAGCTTTCTGATCCAAGAGGCCCTGATGATAGTTAACTCATAATTACCTCATAATTAGGCTACTGCAGCACTGTCTTTATGGGCTCCCTTTGTTCATGGTTCGGAAGCTATAATTGATTGAAACAAGGGGTCTCAGATTTAGCAGTGTGGTACCACCTCTATGATCATGGTGATCATAGAGGTGGATACCATTTTGCTTGAAGGTCCAGTTCAAAATGCTGGCTATCCTCAGTAAAGTTCTACATGGCTTGGTCCTGGAATAATTGCAGGGCCATATTTTCCAACAAGATTGGGCCTGCTGTACATGTGCTTCATGGGAAGAAATAGTGAGGTCCCCAACTGATGTGAAGCGAAGAAGCAGGATCCAAATGATGTGACTTCTCTCTCTCTCTCTCTCTCTCTCTCTCTCTCTCTCTCTCTCTCTCTCTCTCTCTCTCTCTCTCTCTCTCTCTCTCTCATCTCTCTCTCTCATATCTCTCTCTTTCTCTCTCTCATATCTCTCTCTCTCTCTCTCTCTTTCTCTCTCATATCTATCTATCTATCTATCTATCTATCTATCTATCTATCTATTTGCTTTCTTTTAAATTAAGAAATATATATTTGTATATTATATAAATTATGATGTATGTATATAAAAAAGTTTCAGCAAAAGATAAAAAAGGAAAATGATAAGAAAAGGGTTAAAGAAAAAGCAAACTCAGGAGTACAAAGAGGGGGAAAAATAAAGGGAAAGGGGAATAACATAATAACTTCTCACTTTCTTTGGAACACATAATATATATAATTATATATTATACAAAATATCCTGTGATACAGAGAGCCTCTGGCCTCTCAGTCTTTGGAAAGATGCTAATTATTTCATAGGACATTTGGCACTAATTATGATATGTGTCAGTGGTGGGGTTCAATTTTTTTTACTACTGGTTCTGTGGGTGTGACTTGGTGGGTGTGGCAGGGGAAGGTTACTGCAAAATCCCCATTTCCTCCCAATCAGCTGGGACTCGGGAGGCAGAGAAGAGATGGAGGCGGGGCTAGTCAGAGGTGGTATTTACTGGTTCTCCAAAGTACTCAAAATTTCCGCTATTGGTTCTCCAAAACTGGTCAGAACCTGCTGAATACCACCTCTGGTATGAGTGCCTTAAGTCAGTTTTGAGGGATTGTATTTGGATTTGTATACTTCTGTTGGTGTTATTGTAAACCAGCTTGTCCTAGGAAGGAGGCAATGTATTATGTGTGTGTCTGTGCGTGCAAACACACCAACACCAGTTAGCAGTCATATCTGTGTCTTGTCTGATTTTGATTTTAGTATTTTGTGAGATAACAGCCAAGTGGGCTTATCCCCTAAGGAGCCATCTGTCCCTCAACATACTTTCAGTGCTTGAGGCACACTGGAGGTGGCTATGCCCCTCACCCTCAGCCCAAATGGCAGAACCTGGACTTAGCTAGACAGCCATTTATGGAATCTCTCCACTTCATAGCTTTTCTTGTAAAACAAAGGAAATCATTTTTCAAAGCTGCCCACAACTGCACAAACCAGTCTTGGCTTACTTTACAAGGAATCTTGTCAAAGGGTCTTAAGTCCTACATTTGGATATGATTGTTCATCTCTGGAAAACATTACTTCTTGTGCTCCAATCACTTCTAGTATTTTTCCCAAAGGATTCTGCACATCTCACATAGCCAAAATCCCCAGTTTTATTCTGTTCTGAACACCACACCCTTGAGTAAAAATACACAAGCTATTCTGGTTTGTGGTAAAAAACATCCAGTGATTTTCACAGCACAGCTCCATTTTTGAAGTATTTCTGTATAACAATGAAACTACATCTTGTTTTCTCTTTAGTGGACATAAACGTTCTGGGGAAAAAGTTAAATCAATCAATAAGCAAAGGACAGCAGCAAAATGATGATAGTTTGCATCTTACAAGCCAGTAATATTAAAGATAATCAGGCTACCAGTATTTGTTCTACATGCTGATAGTTCTGGTCCAAGACACAATGCTATTATTGCATAAGAATGCAAGTCAGGTCAACATCTTCTCCTGTGCTATCCTGGCTAAATTAAATTAGAGGACCCAGCAGAAGCCTATATTCTTCAACATCCTGCTGCCGCTCCCAGCATTTACCATGTGGTGACCATTTCATTTTGCTTTATTTAATTTTAGTTTAGTTCCATGAATGTTGCTGCAATTTCTAATGTTGGATTTTCCCCCTTACCAGAGTGGAGTTCTGTGAAGCTATTACCATGGGAGCGCCACAGGCTGTACAGTAGAATTCATTTTAAGGCACAACAGGCTGTATTGTAACAGAACACACACCCTGGAGGGGTATTAGGTGTGTCTTACCCCCACAGTATTTGTTTCCAGAATCTGTGTGCAAAGTTTGGTTGAAATTGCTCAAGACATTCTAGAGTTATGGTGGTACACACACACACACACACACACAGAGAGAGAGAGAGAGAGAGAGAGAGAGAGAGAGAGAGAGAGAGAGAGAGAGAGAGAGAGAGAGAGAGAGAGAGAGAGAGAGAGAGAGAGAGAGAGCGCTACTTATGGACAGATAGATAGATATTCAATGTAACTAGGTCCCATGGTGTACTCTGATATTGCAATGCAACTAGGTCCCATGGTGTACTCTGATATTGCAAAACTACCTCAGATTGAGAAAAATGCCTCCAACCCTCCACCTTAAAATTATACTTTTGTCCCTATCCCAACACACTCAAAAGATACAATTTTAGCCCTGGAGCCTAAGATTTATCCTATTTTGTATCACCCAGATTCCCATATCCATTCTAAATATGCTTCTTAAATGTATCAAAACCTTTAAAGCTTCTTTTCTTTATATTAGGGGTGGGGACTGTTGAATTGTTTTCAATATCTACATATTCAGGCCTCTAATTCAGAGGTGGTATTCAGCAGGTTCTGACCGGTTCTGGAGAAATGGTAGCAGAAACTTTGAGTAGTTTAGAGAACTAGCAAATATCACCTTTGACTCAGTGGTGGGTTCCGGATCCCGTTGCAATTGGTACAGTGCAATGGGGCCCAGCATCCACCACATGAATGCGTGCAGTGCGCGCATGTGTCCTTACCTCCTGCAACACTCCGTGCTGCCTCCACAATGATCCAGCTGCTCGGCGAAGCGTCGCAGGCACCATATGCGCTGTGCACATGTGGAGAAGCCCCGAACAGCTCCAATACAGATAAGGAGCATGGGTGGGCAGGTGGGACCTCTGGAGCAAACAGTACCCGGTGCTCCGGGCAGGCACCAGTATGCCTGTACCAGGACCTGCAACCCACCACTGCTCTGACTGGCCCTGCTCCTGATCTATTTGCTGCCTCCTGAATCCCAGCTGATGGGCTGGATTTTCTTCTGTTGCCCTGCACATGGAGCTGGAAAGCAGGTTAGTGGGGTGGGGAGGGAATTGGGATTTTACAGTATTCTTCCCCTGGAGTCAGGTAGAAATTGAGATTTTACAGTATCCCTCCCCTGGAGTGGGGTGGAAATAGGGATTTTGCAGTATCCTTCCCCTGCCATGCCTATCAAGCCACACCCACAGAACCAGTAGTAAAAAAATTTGAATCCCACCATTGCTCTAATCCTATTGCCAATTTCTTTTTTAAAATAGCATTTGAAATGAATGTTAAAGATCTGAACTCAGATGTGAATATTCTGGCAAGTTTCTGGAATAATGCTATACTTTGGACCAATCCTGCGGTGAGGTATGTTCCCTGAACAAATTTTTGCAATATTTCTATTCTTACACTAATCCCATCTTTTTTCCCACCGAATAGTTCACACTCTGTTGAGATTCTCTGGGCATTACTGCAGTTCTTGAGAATTGCCCTTGGGAAGAGGGGACCCATGTATAAAATGTTTTTCCTGGTCAGCACACACTCAAGTCATAGCTCTTATGGGGAAGTCATGCTTGGTGACTTCAAGTAATGCACAAAGAGTCTGAGTGGTTGAGGAAATTTTCTTTAGTGGCTCCATTTCAAACTCCACCCATGTTGGAAAATGGCAGCCAAATCTCCCTGGAGCTGGACTTTCTCTGATTGGCTTTTCGGGTCAATTCAAGGGTTCTTGACATTGTTGGACAAATTGTTGGTAACATTCTTTCCATAACCTTGGAACCTGATTGCCTTAATTGGTACCATATATTAAAAAAAAAAAAAACACCCCTTATTGCAGAAGAGTCTTAACAATGCACAGGGATCCTGAGAAAACAAATTTAGAAGAGTATTTCTAATCGATTACTTTGCGTGCAACTAAACTGGTCTGTTGATCCTCAAATATATTAGTCTGTTTATAAAAGAATTGTTATCATTCCTATGGTTTAAAGAATAGAGGCTTTGTTTGCATGTTCCTTGCTGCTGTTTCCCCTCTTCAAGTTCTTCCATCTAAATTGCATGCATGCATGCACATTCACAGGAGATACCACATAAAAGAAAATCTGCTATAAACGGAGCAAATATGGACATTTTATCTCTATTGGAATGTGGCATGAATATCATAGCAAACAGAATCTGCAGGTCTTTATTCCCCCCCTCCCCCTGATAATCCAGGAACTTATGCAGGAAAAAAAAATATTTCCCCGAAAATAACACCAGGTCTTACATTAATTTTTGCTCCAAAAGATGCATTAGGACTTATTTTCCAGTTAGATCTTATTTTGGGGAAAATACGGTACTCAACCGTCTGGCTGACGATCTTAACTGAGGCTTATTTTGGGGGTAGGGCTTATATTACGAGCATCCTGAAAAATCATGCTAGGGCTTATTTTCCAGATGCCTCTGATTTTCAGGGAAACAGGGTAGTAACTCAAAGTTATTTGCAGATAACAAGACTTACGTCTCGTAAAAGAGAGGACACTGGGAAATGCAGCTTTTTAAATGCGTGCAAAGGAGAAAGTTAGGTCAATGGATGAATGCATGAAATTTGGGTTAATCGTTGCAAAAATTAAAGGAAGTCATGTATGAGGTTCCCATATATGACAGGATATTGTAAATGGAAACAAATACAGTTTGCCCTACATGAAGTCATATACAGAAACATACCCCATATATTCTAAATGCCGGAATTGAATAATGCTTTTCTTCCAGTAGAACAAAAAAGAGCTTTACTGAATTGTACATTCCTAGGAAGAGCACATGTGTGCTTGTGAATATCTATAACTGGAAATATTATATACATATGTTTTTTGCATTTATGATAAGAATGTATAGCTCTTTTGCTCTTCCTGTTCAGCAGTATATTTTGAATAAATCTTCCAAAGTCCTGGTCCTATCAGTTGGAAATGTTGGAGAATTATTATTCCTATCACAACCTACAACCATATTTGATCAATCCTTCTGTAGTAGTTTAAAAAACGGGAGTAGAGTTAAGAAAAACAGAAGGGCTATAATGAAATATATCTGTATCAGCTGGTAAAATTCCACAAATTAATGTCCCCGCCCCCCAATTTTATGCAAGAATGGGCTTGACTATAAGGAGCCTTTGCCGTTAATGTGTCCATTAGCTTGCTCCTGTGAAGGAAAGCTATGGCAAATCTAAACAGCATACTAAAAAGTGGAGACATCACCCTGCCAATAAAAGTGCATATAGTCAAGGCTATGGTTTTCCCAGTTGCAAGTATGGCTGTGAAGGGTGTACCATAAGAAAGGCTGAATGCCAAAGAATTGAGGCCTTTGAACTATGGTGCTGGATAAGACTCCTGTGAGTCCCTTGGACTGCAAGGCGATCAAACCAGTCAGTGCTAAAGGAGATCAACCCTGACTGCTATTTAGAAGGCCAGATCCTCAAGATGAAACACAAATACTTTGGCCACCTATGAGAAGGAAGGACTCACTGGAGAAGAGCCTAATGCTGGGAAACATTGAAGACAAAAAAAGAAGAGGACGACAGAGAATGAGGTGGCTGGATGGAGTCACCAAAGCAGTCGGCGTGAACCTAAATGGTCTCCGGGGGATGTTAGAGGACAGGAAGGCTTGGAGGAACATTGCCCATGAGGTCATGATGGGTCGGACACAACTTCGCAACTAACAACAAGACCTGAGATGTACTTACATCATATGCACATTATTTTATGTCCAATCAGTGGCAGTCCATGCTTGTAACATTACTAAATGGAAGTTGAGTTCCTAGTCTCCCAAATGAGAACATTAATTTAGATGGTCTGAGAATACAACAATGAACCCAAATAACATAATTCCCTTTAGATGCTCCTTGCAGTGAGCTACGTCTTAGATGCAGGGCTACCTTCCTTTGGGGAAAAGATATTGTTAGAAGCCTAAGAATTTTAGAGATGAAGGGTTACACACTCATAACCCAAGTTGAGGTTTGTGGACCGCTAGTCACAAGCACCTGAAAACAGAAGAGCAGCCCGGTGAGGTGAGACGCAGTTGCTACTGGCATAAGGGTGTTTGTTAAATGTATCTAATTGCTTAAAATATATTGTATTTTGCCTTAGTTGCTTCTGGTTTTAGTCACAAAAGAATTTTGTTTAAAAAATTAACAAAACATCAAACAAGTCATCTCTTTGGGCATCATGGCTGGCATGAGTCACAGCTTTCCTTTCCATGAGTGACAGCTTTGTTATAAAAATTATGTCTTTGGGAGTCCTCTCACAATGTATGGTTTCTAGCACTAAGAGAAAGGGGAAAGTTTTCCCGTTTCTCTACTTCCTCCATATCATGCTGCAATTAATGCCATTATATCAAATCCTCATTTAGGTGCCTTTTTTATGAGCTGAAGAGTCTACCCATGAAGAGTCTTTTCTCATAGAGGAATTGTTTTTGTCCCTTACAAATGTACCGATTCCCCTTCTGCATACTCGACAGCAGGGCTGGAGAACGATGAACCTTTTATGGCTTGCGGACTTCAACTCCCAGAATTCTTGAGCAAAAATGTTTGCACACACGCCAAATGCACGTTCTTTGCATGTGCACATTTGCATCTAAAATTGTCTGCACATGCACAAAATGTTATAAAAGGAAAAATACATTTCTGTAATGAAAATTTTTTATTTATTTATTTATTTTTGAATTTTTATACCACACCTTCTCCCAGCGGGACTCAGGGCGATGTACAGGCCTCAATAAAAATCAACTAGTATAAAATCACTAATATAAAATAATTAAAATACAATTAAAAATCTATTAAATAGTACGCCTGATTTTGATAAAAGCTCTATCTAAAAACCCTCTCTAAAACCAATTAAAAGCTACACCAGGCCGGCCGCACGAAATAAATAGGTCTTCAAAGCCTGGCAGAAAAGGCGCAGGTCTGTGATCGTGCAAAGGTCAGGGGGTAGGTCATTCCAGAGGGCAGGAGCTGCCACAGAGAAGGCTCTCACCCTGGGAGTTGCCAGCCGACATTCCCTAGCCGACGGCACCCTGAGGAGGCCCTCTCTGTGGGAGCGTACTGGTCGGTGGGAGGTATTAGGTAGCAGGAGGCGGTCTTGCAAATAGCCAGGTCCCATGCCATGGAGCGCTTTAAAGGTGGTTACTAACACCTTGAAGCGCACCCGGAAAGCCACAGACAGCCAATGCAGCTCGCGCAGGAGAGGTGTCACATGGGAGCATTTAGAAGCTCCCAGAATCCCCTGCACGGCCGCGTTCTGTACTAACTGGAGCCTCCGGGTGCACCTCAAGGGAAGCCCCATGTAGAGAGCATTGCAGTAGTCCAGGCAGGAGATGACGAGGGCTTGAGTGACCATGCGTAAAGCATCACGATCCAGAAAGGGGTGCAACTGGTGTATTAGGCGAAACCTGATAAAAAAAAAACCTGGATACGGCTGTCATGTGATCTTCTAATGATAGCCGAGAGTCCAGGAGGACGCCCAAGTTGCAGGCCCTCTCTGTGGGAGCCAGTGATTCGCCCCCGATAGCCAGAGATGGCACCATCTGGCTATATCGTGACTCCGGAAGCCACAGCCACTCGGTCTTGGGCGCATGCACAGAAAATTGTTCTGTGTATGCGCAGAACCAAAAATCAAGTTGCCGCCGGCGTAGGAGAACTGGTTTGGGGGTGTGGCCGGCCTGAGTCACTACAGGTTCCAGCAACATAGGCCATCAAGTTACTACCTATTCGGTCACTCGGTCCAAATCGTTAGAATCCCTCTCTGATGTACTCCTTGGTGCTCTTTGAGCCTGGTTGATTTCTTGGAGAGGTTTCATTACCCTACTAGGTAACTTTCTTAGTGCTAGGATGTTAGGTACTTGGTTAATGGAATATCTGAAAGAAATCAACCAAGCTGAGCACCACAGATCCCACAGTTTAACTCTGAACTACAAATATTCTCTTCTACCAGTTATATAATTGACTGTATCCATTTTTATCCGAATGACTTATATTCCCTCTGGTATTATGAGCTGATCCTAGGGCCATAGGCATTCGGAGCTTATTCTAAAGCTAGGCACAGTAATTTCTTGACATCTTTCTTCCTATCTGGGAGGGTAGGGGCAGCAAATTTCACCAAATTTATCCAGATGGATAACAATTCTTCAAATAGTTGTAGATGTCAAAAGTATGGTTTCTTTTCCCCCTAACCTAACCCAATGGTTTTTAACTATAATTAGTAGCAGGAGGGTGTTGGGGTCTGGCCACAATTTTTCATTCATACACAACATGCTGGACTAAGCATGGAAACAAAATGGAGGACAGTAACTGGATTTCGTAAAGTGTCCTTCTTTTATTAGGCTGAGGCAAGAAATTGAAATGAAAGGAAATGCCGTCTTAAAAGATTTTTAGCTAAGTTAGAGAATGCAGTTACACAGGATATGTGTGTGTCTCTATGTGCCTATGTGTGTTCCTGGAACAATAGCCAGTTTTATACTACTGTTTAAAATAAGAAAGCAACTGCTTTTCATGTTTCTTTTTCTTTTTTAAGCTGTCTTTTGGAGGAAGTGGAACTTAACATGATTAAACTGTTGGGGGATTTAAATTCAGTCAACTTATGTTCATTATAAACAATCTGAAATTCCTAAGCTAGTATGGTATGACTAACATATGTCACACACTACAGTAAGGCTGATGTACCCTTTAACTTTTTAACAGTCCATCAGACATTAATGTGACTTAAACATCAAAAACAGGTTCATTTTGCCATTAATATCCTGAAACAAGAACATCTAATATACACATCCTGAGATTTAATCTGTAAACATAACCAAAAATGTCTGGGCCAGAAGGAGTTTTGTTTATATTTCAGTAGTGCTACTTCCATGAGGCATGAGTGGGCTATCTTTAGGGTTAACTTAAAAGGGTCTCTTTGTGAAGACTTCTGATGTTATAGAAGCCTTCTGTTGACACCTTCGCCCTTGTGTCATTGCCGCCACTGATAAATGTAGCTAACCTCCACCAGGAAAATGTCAGCAGAATAACAGCACAGGACAACTTATGTGTGTGATAGTCTGTGTATCCTGTCCGTCCCCCTCTACTCTGAGTTGGATGTGAAAGAAAGCAAACTGCAACAGAAGCAACTTAAAAAACACAGAACAGTAAAAATAGCAAGTAGAATTACAAGCTCAGATCACTCACTTTAGTGAGCAAGAAAAGAACGAACACAAGAATTGTGAATCTGGATGTTTATAGTCCAGTAGCCCAACATACTGGATTTCTTCATCTTAGCTTCCTCTACATGAGTTGAGGCTACTAGTTTTTCATTCTCGGCCAACATTGCAAAAGGTTCTCTTGGCTGGGAATTTTGAGAAGTGTAGTCACTCATCTGCAGACACCACCTTGTGAAAAGTGTACTGTTTTGGATCTGCTCTTTGTTCAAAGCCAACTTGCCACCAGTTCTACAGGGAGAGAGAGAGGTTTATTAAGTTACAGGATGGATGCCTCCCTAACTGAGCATAGAACAGCATGTCCTTCAAAATGTGGACTTTGAGACACTTTTGCCTTTCCAAACTATGGAAACATCAACTTGAGAAAACTTGATGAGGATTTACCTAAAAGCAGGAGCTATTTGCTCTTCAATGCCATGTTGATGTTGGGATTTGTGCAGTCTTGTTATCTTGAAGACCTTTCAAAACAGATTCAAGCAGTTTAAAAGGGAAGAAGCTGTGAAAAGCGTTAGTAAGCTAAGGGTTGCAACAATTACAAAGCAACCCCATTTTTCTTCCTTTAATATTTGTTCAGCTCAAGAATGAATGTGTCAACAGCAGGAAACAATGCATAACCTAACAGAAGTGTTGTCCCTACACAATTTCAAACTCTTGTCAGACGCTACTCCTTTTGATTTAGTTGCAAGAAATTATATATACATATATATATACGTAGGTCTTTGGTTGTTCAGGTTTCCCCCCGCGTAGAATTGGAAGTATCTTCACGACGTTTCGATGAAATCTCATTCATCATCTTCAGGCTGGTGCTTCCGGCTTGGTGCTTCCAGGAGCAATTGCTCCTGGAAGCACCAAGCCGGAAGCACCAGCCTGAAGATGATGAATGAGATTTCATCGAAACGTCGTGAAGATACTTCCAATTCTACGCGGGAGAAAACCCGAACAACCAAAGACCTACATACAAACACCCGCGAAAACCTCAGAAAACAAATATATATATACATATATATACACATATATACATATATACATATACATATACATATACATATACACATACATACATACATACATACATACATACATACATACATACATACATATATATATATTGGACTTTCCTGCCTCACACTCAAAACCATGTAACATAAAGCATTTTGTAGAAATGCCAGAAAGAAGTAAGGGCACCAGTATAGCAAGGCAACCTTGCTCATCAAATTCCATTTTCAATTAATAAAGCCAAATCTTTAGATATAAAAAGGAGTATTGGGGGGGCGGTGGAGTAACAAGAACCACTTTGGTGTAGTAGTTAAAAGGCATCAGACCAGAAACAGGCAGATTGTGAATTCTATTCCTGCTTGAGATGTAAAGCCAGCTGGGTGCCCTTGAGCCTGTCACTTTCTCTCAGCCCTAGGAAGGGGGCAATGGCAAACCACTCCTGAAATCTTGCTAAGGAAACTGTAGGGACTTGTTCTTTGAAATACAAAGAACAAGGTAACACAAGAATTACATTGATAGAATCAATCTGTCTGTCTGTCTGTCTGTCTATCCATCCATCTGAATGCAATGTAAAATTGTTGCATAAATAGCAATATTGTTCTAGTATTGAAAAATACAAAACATAATTCAAAGTAACCTGAAGGATTTGAGAGATATGACACATTTCTGGGTAAATATACTAGTATGTATTTGATAGTATAAAACAGAAGTTGGAAGGCAGGGAAAATCCACTCAGCCTAACCTTGTCATGATATCTTCTCCATTTTCCTTCACTATTCTTGAGTTACATCCTGATTTGCCAGAAAAAGATTAACCACACGCACTCACACATCATTTCAGCAACACGTTTTTTAGACTTGCAAATCCACACTTAAAGCTGTGTCAGATCTAAGTCTCTTAATACAGGTTTTCTTTCTTTTCTTTTCTTTTCTTTTCTTTTCTTTTCTTTTCTTTCTTTCTTTCTTTCTTTCTTTCTTTCTTTCTTTCCCTTTTTTCTTTAAAAAGCCCTTGTGGTTTAAATAAATTGGTGATTCCATCTAATGTCTTGGGATGTTTGGACTTTCAAATTCAACATTGTCGAATTCTCTGTTTAGTGCCAAGAAACACAGGTTAAATAAAGGTCAGGGCTGATATATAAGCTCAGGAGGCTGAATTTAGATTAGCATCTTTCAGGAAATCTATAATGGCTGTGCTACCACTAGCCCAATTTGCTTAATGATAATGCAGAGGGCATATATGTGTGCATTATGCCCAAGCCGATACACATAGGCTCACACTTAAAGGGACTGTAATTCGCTTTCTTTTCCAGTCTTTCATATCATTTTTTTTCAGTGTCACTTTACATTTCTGATGTTGCCAGCTGTTTATGCTTTGTATACGAGTTTCATTTATCCGTTCATCAAGGCTGAAAATCTATATGGTATACATATGCTTACTTAAGAAGAAGGCCCATTGAAGATAGCGGAACTTCATTTTAACTAAAGAGATATCCGTATGCCCTCAAAATGCACTTTCTTTTATATTCAATTTGAAACCTTAAAGCAATTGACTAAGAAATGAATTTGATTCCTAAATTCTGTAAAAAAAAATCTATGTAAAAGTTTTTTAAATATATATATATACCTTAATATAAAGATGAGTGGAAGGATATATTTGCATATTTAGCAGTAGCATGCTCTCAGATGTCTTTGAGGAATATAGGAATGAATAAAAAGGTTTCACTGTTTTCATAAAAGCAAAATAAAGGAGGATGAAAGCAAGCAGGCCTTTGCTTCCTTGTTCTAGAAGCTGACCCAGTAGAATGCAAAAAACTGGGACTTCAACAGGAAACAAAATTAAAGCGGTTTTTTTTTTTTTAAAGATACATAAAAGTTGTCCAGAAAAGGAAGATGTAGAAACTTGGGGGGGGGGGGTGTATGTGTCAGGCATTTCATGTTTGGGTCTCCATTTGGATGTGTAAAAAATAAAGTGTAGCTGTTCACAGTAAAACCTACATTTTTCTTCAGCCCCATTCACCCATCCCTAAACCAATTCATTCTTATGTATCCTTACTCCATTCTTAGACGTCTAAATTTAATTTACTTGTTGAAAACCAGAGGCTGTATGAAAAGAAAAAAAAGTATTATGAAGGGACCTTGGATAGAGATTAGACACCATAAATTTGACAACTCTACCATCACTAGGAAGCACAATGGGACTCCTCTTTGCAACATTTGAGTGCCACCCACTGCTTTCCCCAGCCTTTAAAATATCCTTGGCTCAAGTTGATCAACTCTAAACTATATCTGATTTGTTATTTCACACAGTAGCTATTCCTCCCAGCTACTTCCACCACAGCTCATTTGATTCTTCTGCATCCAGTCTGCACAGACACCAAGAGTAGCAAGGACAGGGCAGACTGAATGTGTATTGGACTGCCATTTGTCCAGTATGGTGTAGGACCATGGCATGCCTGCCAGAAGTGCCACGCAGAGCCATCTCTCTGGGCATGCGAGCTGTCACCCATTGCTATTCTGGGTTCTGGTGCACCGGCCAGCTGGTCTTCACACGTGCAGGAGCTCCAGAAACCAAAAGAGAAGATGCCCGGTGTGCATGCACGCACCGGGAAGATGGTCTTTGCACGCAAATGTGCACCAGAAACCAGAAGACCAGGTGGCTGGTGCGCATGTGCATGCTGGAAACCAGAAGACTATCTTCCCGGCATGCACATGTGCACCGGGGCAGCTGTCCTTCTGGTTTCCAGCACTTGGTGCCGAAAAGGTTCACAAACACTGGAATAGGATTTCCTGCTTGAATGGGTAGTTGGGCTAGAAGATTTCCAAGGTCCCTTCCAATCCTATTTGTCTAGGTTTTGTGTATTCCCCTCTTCTGCCTCTTGAACTGATTGCTCAAATCAGAGTAGTCGGTTGTGCCCACCAGAACACAACCCTACACTCTACAATGCAACCTCACTATGATGTTCAGTGAAAATGCTTTCTGTATCCAGACTGACCTATAATGGCCCATTCAGTTGTTTCTTTTGGGGGGGGGGCTGCAGTTCTTCTGATGGAGAATGCCTGAGTGGGCCTCTTTTCTTGGGCTACTGTCTCTTCACAAAGGTAGTCTACCTCAGCCAAGGCTTTTAACTCCATCTCCCTACGCCCAGGCTAAGACAAGCAGAACTGATTCAAAGCAAATTGCTGCTACTAGTAATAAATATTTGCTCTCCATTTTACCAGGAACCACCAGGCCACTGCAAAGGGGAAAGGGGGGAAGTGGAAGCATCGTATAAAGTTTTGTGTTCTGCCTAAAAGTAGCTCATCGTATTTGGTCATTATCATGCTAAATCTGGTTTGGGTTTTTTTTTTTTAAGTTCAGAAACTAATATAAGGCTGCATAGTTGTCAAATCATTCTTAGCTTTCGCCATGGTTCTGTCAATCCACTGGGACTATAGTGGAAAATTTGTTTTTATATGAATCTGAGTCAAAACTAGCAAGGCAACATCAATCTCAAATTTGTCTTTTGGGGATAGCCTCGTTTACAGGATTGCTACTTTCTTTGTGACATGGCTTTCATATGGGGATAGAATTAGACTATTAAAATCATTGCTTCCAGATGCAAAAGTTTGAGAAGACCAAAAAGGGAGGAAAAATTGGCAGGGAAAAGATGGACAAACTGGTGGGATAATGCTAGGACATACTGAAACAATCGAGACAGAAGATACAACATTAGCCAAGGCTGTCAGATGAATGCTTTCTATATATTCTTTGTTATAAACTATTGCATCTCCTGCAAAATCTTCCAGCCAAAAACTGGGAAATATGCATACAGAAGAAGATTTCCTTGTTTGGCTTCAGTTATTTAGGGCAAGAGCTAGTATATATTATTGGGAAATAGGGCCATTGATTGGGAAGAAACGTACATCTCAACAAATATGATCAGGCTTCTACTGCATATCTGATTCTTAACATGTCTATGGAGATTCTCAGTTATCCAGGTCATAGTTGTCCCAAAGATGCTTTTTTCAACAGGCAACTGGACTTTCTTGTTTTTCTCTGAAGACGTTTTGCTTCTCATCCAAGAAGCTTCTTCAGCTCTGATTGGTGGGGAATGGAAGGATTTATACTCCTTGTAAACAGCTGGTCATTTGTATTCTTTTAGAGAGTTGTTGAGGCCACCTGGAAGTTTCAACAATGATTCTCAACAATTCTCAAACCTACCAGTATACATGCTTTTGAGGAACTTCGGGCCGGCTTTTTCATTGCAATAGATCCTTCCTTTACTTCCAATGAAGTCGGAACATCATGTAGTCCTACCAGGTCTCTGTACAGAATCAGCTCTGCTTAGCTTTAGCAAGATTGTTTCCCCTGGTCCTTTAAATGATGTTTTTGGGAGATACTCTTTATAACTTGTGGATAATGTGCATCAAACTAGCAATGCTTACATGACTGCAGAGGCTTGTAGGCAGAATAATTGCTGGATGTATAAGCAATTGAATTATATATTAAATAACACTCTGGATTTGATTCTGTACAGTCTTACTTGAGGTATGTACATCTTTGCTCAACGAATTAAAATGTGAAGGAACCCTTTCCCCATATGTTCTATATATTTCTTGTCTCCTATGCTTCTAATCCACCAAGACTCCAGGCTTCAATTAACCATAGTTTCCCATAACTGAGGGATAGAGCAAGCCAGGGGGTAAAGCAAGGCATGCACACATCCATCCATATCTGTGTCTGCATTGAATGCCATCAATGCTCAATCACTTTTATCAATCTTCTGTTTGGTTGTGCCATTTTAATCCTTTGATTTCACCTTCAGCTTTCCCTAATGTGCACATCTGATCATTGTGTACATCCTGTACACACTTTTTCTATATTTTTGCTTCTCTGCTATGTATGTAGCCAATCATATATACTGTTTCTGCATATAACTGCTCCTAATGTAGACTTTCATGCTTGTATTTTCTCTAATTAGATTTTTTTGTATGCAAATATTCAGCCCAAAATTAAAGGTAGCCACTAAGAGAAACTGTGGATGATGCATGCTTGCTTGTGCAATGACAGATTCCATTTTTTGGCAGTGCACACAATTTTGTGTGAAAAGAAATCCATGGCAGATTACTTCAATATCCCTACTTCACCAATTTCAGCCCAGGGTTTAACTTACTGACCAATTCTGAATTTGATAACTATTACCCTCTTCCTCCTCAATTCCCCTTGTCTTTCCCTTTCCCATGGAAAGAACCCATTGCGGTTGATCCCGTTGAGATGAACTTGGATGGGTTTTAATAGTTACACTCAGACTGATTTCCACTAGGGGTCACCCAAAGCCCACAAAATTAATTACTTCTCTTTATTATACAGCATTTATATATTTTCCAGATGGCTGTCAGAGGAAAGTGCTTAGGGCTCTCTTGGTTTGAATGACATTACAAGGTATGCAGCATATATACCAGCTGCCAGTGCTACAGCTGAGTTTTTATAAAATGGGGAAAGTTCTCATTCTCAACATATTAGTACTATCTTAAGTGAAAAGTATTTGCTGGGTTGCGGATTTGTTGTGTTCCCAAAAGGATAGAACAAATCCCCCTGAAAAGAGACAGTCAACTGGTAAAGCAAGTGCCCATGGATTTTCCATTTTACAAAACATATTTTGCCTTATTTACTTCTATTTAAAAATATTTCTCTTCTTCGTACCACACCCACGCCCACGCCTGGTTTAGCAAAGGGGGGAGGGGGAGTCCTGATATGTCACGTGACACCACCGTCACAATGCAAGTTTGACACCCTTGCTCTACGTGTGGTGAATTTCTGGACTTGTGATGATAATCTCCTTTGAACCTTGTAGTTTCTATTTGCACTTTGCCTGGACATGTGTGTGTGTGTGTGAAATGATTCTGGGCCTGGTTACTAAACATGCAGTGGTGAGATTCAAATTTCTTTTACTATTGGCTCTGTGGGCATGGCTTGGTGGGAGTGGCAGGGGAAGGATATTGCAAAATCCTCACTCCCTCCCGATCAGGCAGAGAATAGATGGGGGTGGGGGCCAGTCAGAGGTGGTATTTACCGGTTCTCCAAACTACTCAAAATTTCCACCACCAGTTCTCCAGAACTGGTCAGAACCTGCTGAATATCACCTCTGCCTATAGAATATCTTCACCTCGCTACGTTTGCCTGTATACTTGGTCAGGCAGGGAAGGTATACTGTGGACCCTGTCAATCAAGGAATGTTGACTTGTGGGATCCAAGAAAAGAGCCTCCTCTACCTTTGGAACATTCTCCTCAAGTGGTGAGGCAGCCCCTCCCCCGCCCTCTTGGTATTTTTGAAATGCTTGAAGACCTGGTTCTGCCAACTCACTTGAAGTCTACAAGAATATACAGCAATGAGGCTGGTTAGCAGCCTACAGTCTCTTCAGGGGTGGGCTTCAAAAATTTCTGCAATGGGTTCTCTGCCCGATTGCTGGGTGGGTGTGGCCATGGTGGGCATGGCCTAGTCAATCTGCACCATCCTGCACCACAGCGGAGTGTGTGTGTTTTCGCCTTCCTCAAGCTCCGGAGACTTTCCTCGAGCTTCTGGCAGGGCAAAAACTGCTTCCCCCAGGTTCCTGAAGCCCTCTGGGCCTGTTACGGGAGGCCCGTTTTTTCCCCCTCCCTGAGCCTCTACATGGGCCCTGCACTTACCTCACATCCAAAATGGGCCGCATGGAGACTCCTGCGAGGGGAGGGGTGGGAAGGGTGGGGTGGGGTGAGAGGGGCCAGCCGGGGGTGGGATTTGGAGGATCCCAAACCGGCCATAACATTAGTTATGCGTTCACCCAAACCAGGGGTAGGTTGCTGCTGGCATCGTTGCTGGTTCGCAACCCATGCGCAATGCGCGTGCTGTGTGCATGTGCACTATTCAGTGTAAATTGTTGTTTGCACATGCGCAGAACAACTTACAGTGAACTGCACACATGGAGTGACTAAAATCCAAAATGGCAGCTGCCAAGCGGGGGGTGGCAGGCCTGGGTTGCTGCTGGTTCTGCGACCCAGGCCTGAATTCCACTACTCGTTCGGCCGAACCAGCAGCAACCCACTTGTGTCCCGAACCTGGATGAAACCATAGCAGCCCACCCTGAGTCTCTTCCCATCTTTTAAATTGCAATTATTTTATTCTTGTTTTTAACTGTTTTTATTACAATATTTACACGTATGGCTTTTACGTTTTTTTTTTTGTCTATATGTACACCACCCAGATTTGCTCTATGAAGATGATGGGTGTCTTTAAATGTGATACGTCACTAATTAAGTAAGCACTACTGATGAGTAGTTTGTTGATTTGTGTAACAGGATCTAGGGCCTTTTTCTTCCATGTAGTATTGTGAGTATCAAAATTCCCTCTCTTTTCTCACCTCTGCGGTTCACCCTAGTTGTTAGTTTAGGCTTCCTTCTGTGTTTTAGCTTGTAAGAATTCAAGGTGTTAGTTATCATCTTCAAAGTGCTCCATGGCTCGGGACCTAGCTATCTGCGGGATCGGATCCTGCCCCATACATCGTCACGGCCGATCCGCTCCCACAGAGAGGGACTTCTCCGGGTGCCGTCCACTAGACTCTGTCAGCGGGCGACTCCCAGGGGAAGGGCTCTCTCTGTGGCGGGCCCGGCCCTCTGGAACGACCTTCCCCCCGATATCAGGATGACCACTGACCTCCGCTCCTTCCGTCTCAAGCTAAAAACACACTTCTTCTGTCTGGCCGGCCTAGGATAGTCTCTCTGTCTTTGGGGTTTTTAATGGGGTAGCACATTTTTAGCGAATTTTTAGCACAGGGTTGGTTTAATTGTTTTTTATGAAATGTATGTATTTTTTGACTGTTTTTATTCTGCCTGTGCACCGCCCCGGGTCCCTGTGGGGAGAGGGTGCGGTTTAAAAAATAAAATTATTATTATTATTATTATTATTATTATTATTATTATTATTATTATTATTATTATTATTATTATTATTATTATTATTAAGAATTGCATCTGTGGCTTTCATTGGGAGCATGTTCTCCAAGTACTTGGCTACATGGACTGCTTTACCTCAGTATTTGTCCCCCAGTCTGCATCTTGAAGTGGACACCTCACCTTCTCAGTCACAGAAATGATTTCTCTGCCTCAACCTTCTCTTCCTAGGGTATAGGCCACAGTGTGGTTTTATGCCTAATCCTTTTCTTTTTCGGGTAGGTTTTAATGTTGCTTACTACGTATGCACCCCCATTGTCTGTGGAAAGTCTTTGAGGTTTCCTTCTCTAAAGCCACATATTCTTTATTTATTTTTCCCTAGCACATGAGCAAGAACCAGAATGGGTAACTTATGTAATTCTTTATGAACGTGCGAGTGTATACATTTCCACCAGGTGTGGCTTTAATGGCTTAGTAGTAGCTTGGCCTATATGCAACATGCACACCTGGACTGATTTACAATAGCTGTGAGCTTTCATTCTCTTCCCCTCCCCCCCCCTTTTTTTTTTTTTTTTACTAATAGCATCTGGATTTCTGGGTCCTACTTTTTGGGTCATAAATTTATGCAATTTCTGTGATTGCAATTCTTATAGTTTATAGTTTATTTGATTTATATACCTCACCCTTTCCCAAAAGGGACTCGGCGGGTGCACAGGCAATTTAAAAAACATATATAAACAACAATATACAAAATATAAAACCAAATTAAATTAATATCCCTGTGTTAAAAATTTAAATATATTAAAACAATATCCCTAAAACCAATTTAAAACAATTTAACTGCAGACTGTGGACTAGGTGATGTGAGTTAGGCCAGGCCGGCCTGTTGGAAAAAATAAGTTTTAAGGTTCTGGCGGAAGGAGCGAAGGTCCGTGATCGTTTTCAGTTCGGGGAGTAAGTCGTTCCAGAGAGTTGGGCCCTCCACAGAGAAGGCCCTTCCCCTGGGCATCGCCCGCTGGCATTGCCTAGTGGACGGCACCCGGAGAAGTCCCTCTCTGTGGGAGCGAATCGGCCGAAGGGATGTATGGATCCCTTCATTATCTTTTCTTTATCTTCTGCACAATCCAATTCAAATAATTTTCCTGGAGTAATTCTCTGTTCTCAGGTAACAATGGTAGCCTTTAAAGCTTACTTCACACCCACTTAGTATGATATATTGTACTAACCACTGACTTATATTTTAAATGTAAAGCAATCTCTGCTTTGCCTAATGTACAACTGAATCTGGTGGGGATGTCTTGCTGTTAGCAGAGCAAATGTCTGATAGACATTCATTGAGTTCTGTAAATTTCTTTCTGTTTGATCAAATTAGAGATTGCTGAAAAATCCAAACAGACACCATTTGATGGCCCATAAGCTTCGGCATTTGTTGATTTATCTCCTATCTGCCTTTTTCTTTTGCTGGGCATAATTAAGTCAAGGCGTTTGGATTGCAGTCTTAACAAGTTTGTATTTTTTCCCATTCTTAGGATAAGAGGTTTATAAATGACCTGAATTATTTGCCTATGAAATGCTTTCTTTTTCCCCCCCTCCTGGCCTTATCAACAAATTCCTGATTAAAAAATTGCATTTTGTTCTTCCGAGTTATGTCAATTATAGCTTTCTTGCTTTATTTATTTAATTTTGATCCCATCTTTATTATCGCTTACAAATAACTCAAAACAATTAACTTATCTAATATTCCTTCCTATTTCTCCCCAACAACAACAACCCGGTGAGATGGTTTGGGCTGAGAGAGAGTGACTGATCCAAAGTCACCTAGCTGGTTTTTCATGGCTACTGTAAGACTAGAACTCACTGTCTCCTGGTTCTTAGGCCAGCACCTTAACCAACATTCACAAGCAATTTACCATGAAACTAACAATTTTTTCATTACCTTTGTCTGTATTGCTTGGTAATGTCTAGGCAAAAAAGTGCTACTTATAATCATTTGTTTCAGTGGTGGGATTCATTTTTTTTTACTACTGGTTCTGTGGGGCGTGGCATGGGTTGGTGGGCGTGGCTTGGTGGGCATGGCAGTGGGAAGGAAACTGCAAAATCTCCATTCCCTCCCCACTCCAGGGGAAGGTTTCTGCAAAATCCCCATTCCCTCCCAATCAGCTGGGACTCGGGACGCAGACAATAGATGGGGGTGGGGGCAGTCAGAGGTGGTATTTACTGGTTCTCTGAACTACTCAAAATTTCCACTACCGGTTCTCCAAAACTGGTTGGAACCTGCTGAATACCACCTCTGATTTCTTCCTATAAGGGCAGGTTTAGTCATAAGCTGATTGGCAATAGTTTTTATTTGATTTAAATACAGATTTAGATCCCTTCCCCATGCTTGCTGCATCACTGACTTTATTGGCTGTTTTTCATGCAGGTAAACATCAACATGGGGGGTATATAATCTGATTTTTCCAAATTGGGTGAAAAATAACAGCTCATGAGCTTGTGTTTTGGTGCTCCGGAGCTTCCCAGAATTGACATCGAAAACAAGCGGGCGGGCGGGCGGGCGGGTGGGGGAAGCACCCGAAGCTGCGGCTACCTAAGCGCCACTGAGGCCTTCCGGGCGCTGCACACCTACCTCCCTCCCAGCCCAGTGTGGCAGGCAGCCCCGGAAAGTATGCCTCGGTGGCCATCGGAGGAAGCTGGTGGAGATGCGCCCGGCCGTCCTGCCTGACGCACCTGCTGGGCGACCTTGGACGGCGGGAGCTGCTGGCGCAGGGCTTGGGGCAGCAGCAGCAGCAGCAGCAGCCGCCTCTGCAACAGATGGAGTCTGCCCGCGGCTGGGTGGAGGAAGAGCCGTACTCAAGGGGCCAAAGAGCCGCTTGTGCCTTGCGACCACTGGGTTAACAGAAGCTCAACATTCTAGGCCAAAACACTACATTAGTTCAGGAGTAAACAATGGAAGGTCCTCCAGTGGTTAATAATTTCCAGCTGCCTTTAATGCCAGCCAAAACAGATAGTGATATGAAGAGCTGCATGTATTAGATGGGCACAAGTTGTCTATGTGTTCTTTTGAACACATGTCAATATTCTGGAAACATATCAATTTAAATACTTTATTTTGGTCACAGGAATTTACTGTGCAATCTTTTTTTTTGCAAAGTTTTTTTTATTTTTTCCATTTCAAAATCATTCATATATATACATTCTTATAAATGCTATTTAACATTTATCTATTCATCATTAATATCTATACACATTCTTATATAATATACTGTATGATACAGTTTGGATTGCTTTCTTGCCACCCCGTGTCTCTATCTTATTTTGCAACAGCCTTACTCCTACCTTCTCCAGCTCCCTTCTCTGCCTTCTTATTTCCTCCTCTCATTTCTCCTCTCTTCTCTCTTTTTCCCCTCTCTTTCCTCTCTCCTTCTCTCCTCTCTTCTTTCTTATCCTCTCTCCTACTCTTAATTCCCCACCCTTACTTTCTCTACTTTACCCTTTCTTCCTTTCCCTCCTCGTCTCTCCTCTTTCCGTTGTTGCCTTTGCTTGTTTATTTTCTCTGATGGGTTCTGGGGGTGGCGTTTCAACGACCCAAACTTAATATATATTTTTTCCTTGAAATAAATTTTTATTGAACAATAATTCACATAAACATTTAACAAAGACTGAGGAGTTTAATGCCTCCTCCAATTTTAGTCTAATTCATCCCAAGCTGATAGATCTTATGCACATCTTACAGTCGTCTTATAAATTCCTAATTCTCAATATTTCTCCTGCACTAATAGCAGAGTTTATATAGAGAAAAAGATTCAAAAACAATTATTGTAATAATTATTTCTATTAACTAAATCTTAACCACTACTCCCATTAAACTCCGACACTCTGTTTCCCAGCCATAGGTACCAGAAATCCCAACTTTTATTAAAAAGCGATTCGCTTTTCCCTTTAAGAATATATGTCATCCTGTCCGCTTCTTACTGTGCAATCTTGAATAAAATCCTTTGGTAGCTATCAGCCGCCCTGGGTCCTCTGTGGAGAAGGGCGGGATATAAATATGATTAAAATAAAAAAATAAAATAAAATCAGCAATCAGCAAAATAATGTGAAAACTCCAAAATGTCCAGGATATGTTGAGCCTATGACTTTTTTTCCAGAAAAGAAAAACAATGACAAAAATTAGCTTTTGTGGAAATACATGCTACATTACCAGCTGATGTGAAGGTTACATGTAAAGAGTTTAGAAGATGACTTTGAAGTGGAAGGGGAAGCAATACCAAGGCAATGACATATAAACATGGCTTAACCCTCTAGAAAGAGAGGTGTTTATGAAAATGCCTCATTCAGACAGCTCCCCTAATTCAAAAAGATAGAAGAGGAGGGAAGGGAAGAGTATTTAGAGTTGCAGGATCCTGTTAATGCAGGCATTTTGATAAAAGTAGTTTTAGGCCTATATGGCATCTGTTTCTTGGTCTAGTCTATCTTGTAGGGCTAACAGGACCATAGAGAAGAACATTATCTTAATATTAAACACTATTCAGGAGGTGATATGCCATGAGTTTATTGTACTTCCGAAGCACATACTGTATTTTTTGGAGTATAAAATGCATGGGATTATAAGATGCAGCAAGGTTTTGAAGAGGAAAAAAAAAGTTTTTGCACTCTGCAAACATCCCCAAAACAGCCCATTTTTCGCAAAAACAGGCCCGTCCCCTCAAAAGGACTTGAATAGCCCTTAGGAGGCTTGTAGCCTCCTGCGGGGTGGGGGGCAAAAATGAGCAAAAAATGGCCAATTTTTTGCAAAAACTTCTTGTCAAAAAAAAAAAGATCATTGATAGCCTTTAGGAAGCTTATGGAGGGGGCTGGGGGGGGGACAAAAATGGGCCATTTTCCACTCATTTCTGCCCTTCCCAGCCCCCAAGAACTCTCTGAAAGCCTTCTAAAAGCTATGCACAGACATTTTGGTGAAGGAGGTGGAGTTTCATGAGGCAAAAAATGCTGTATTCATTGTATAAGACGCACCCAGATTTTCACCCTCTTTTTTGAGGGAAAAAGGTGTGTCTTATACTCCAAAAAATACGGTAACTCTTTCGTTGTCTGCAATGTTGACATGTCCAGACTTGTTTTGTTCTTTTCTGTCCACACTGTAAATAGCTCTAGTTATACAACTACCGTAGAATGTGCAGTGTTTATTGAAGGAGTTCTACGGTGATTGCATGTCAAAATGTAGTTGCAGTTTGAAAGCAACTATTTGGACAGCTTTCCACCAATCCAGTTTAATGCAGAAATGCTATAGCACGAGCAAAAGAAAATATGATATCCAGCCATTTACATAAGCCAATACAATAAGCTTCTGTAAGGTGTTTTATTTCTTGTAAGACATGTAAGAAACTTGTTGACTTAACCTTGAAACTGATCCAGATTTTCTGAATCCTGGATCTTAACCTCTATAACATTCTTATTCAAAAGTGACCATCAAGATGAAATCTGCTGTAATCAATTATTATTTTCCGTTCCACTGTCTTAAAAGCTTATATCAAAAACATTACTTGGAGAATTCATAGGATTCTATTTCATTTTACTAGTCTTGACAATACACACACACACAATTTCCTAAGATCACCTTTTTCCACTTGAACTGTTTAGTTTATGAATGATTTCTCTTCACTGAACGTTTCAGCATTTCTATGTTTTTAGAACACATGTTTATAATCACAAAAAATTATGAGCAACTCCAAAAGGCTTTATTATCTCTGAAATCAAATTTACCCAGGGGGGCTGGCTTCCAAGAAAATTTAGTCAGGATTAGAAAATGGAATTTGCTAAAGCTCCAATGCTTTCTTTGCCATCATTTTCTGTTTCTTCCTTCCCAAACTTCTGCCTGTTGTTCTTTTGTACTTGGAAGTTTAGAATGCAAAGATTGTGGGAAAGCCGTCAATCCACAGCAAGAACAAGAGAAAGAGAAAACTCAGCATGACTTCAAGTATGTCTAAATTTAGTGGAGAAAATGGTCAATTGGTGGGTCTTCAGATGTATGGTGGAGACAGAGGGACAGAAGAAGAAAATGCATTTTAGTGAATAGGGTGAAAAAAATCCAGCAGGCTCTGCTGTGCCATATTTTTATGCAATTTGCTTTTAAGCTTATAACATCTCTGACAGAGAAGGTCCTAAAGAATTTGTTTTCCACTGTGTTCTGTTCACTGGAACTCAGTCCTTCCAATTTTGTATTCCAGCCATGACCATCACTCCATCAAGTGATGCTGATCAAATTCTATTTCTTTTTTTGAGTAAAAATCTCTAGCTATCCCAGTAAAAACATCTGAGCATTGGAATGCCACATACCACCACCTTCTTCTTCTTCTTCTTCTTCTTCTTCTTCTTCTTCTTCTTCTTCTTCTTCTTCTTCTTCTTCTTCTTCTTCTTCTTCTTCTTCTTCTTCTTCTTCTCCTTCTCCTTCTCCTCCTCCTCCTCCTCCTCCTCCTTCTCCTTCTCCTTCTTTTCTTCCTCCTCCCCCTCCTCATTCTGCTTTCTTGACCCCAGTCCTTGCCTATACATTTGATTGTAATCTTATGAGATTCAACCCCACGCTTTCTTTAATGCCACTCTAAAGGATCTGGTGAGACATTTGCCAAATACCTCCTTTCTCACTTGCTGAAAGATGAATCCCACCTCTTCCCCTGAGGCCTTTCTAAAGGTAACACAAGCTTTGGTTATCCAGTCCAAACACAAGCTTTGGTTCCCAGTGACATTTTACATAGCCAGTTATTGATTCCTAGGATTGTATACACTTGTCTTGTATCATGACCCACAACAGGAAGAAATGATGGCAAATAACCCTACCTGTATTCCCGTTTTCTTTACCTTCTGGCCAAAGATTTTATGAACTGCAAAAATTCTTTCAAGGTCTTTTCTGGTCATGCTATTTATCACATGGATTGGGAGGAAAGGAGAGTTGCCAGAGCCTGTAGCTGCACTAATTACACTGTATCCCCTTCAGGAGGAGGCACCTGTTTCTTTAATCCTTTCTTTTCTCCAGGTGGCATTTAGGATGACTGAGGAAATCTGGGAATTAAAGCCCACAAGTCTTAAAGTTGCCAAGTTTGGAGACCCCCTGCTCTAGAGGAAGGCTCAGCAATAGATCCTGAGCTCCACTGGTACTAAATGTCTCTTCAACGTCTCCGCGTAACGGAGTGAGCTCCCATTACTTGTCCCAGCATCTGCCAACCTAGCAGTTCGAAAGCACGTAAAAATGCAAGTAGAAAAATAAGAACCACCTCTGGTGGGAAGATAACAGCGTTCCGTGCGCCTTCGGCATTTAGTCATGCCGGCCACATGACCATGGAGACTTCTTTGGACAGCACTGGCTGTTCGGCTTTCAAATGGAGATGAGCACCACTCCCTAGAGTAGGGAACGACTAGCACACATGTGCGAGGGGAACCTTTGCCTTTACTCATTTCTGTGACCTTCTTGGAGAGCTTCAGCTCTCTGTGGATTTGTAAAATATGTTCACCCATCATACCGGATTTGTGTTTGTATTTACACCTGAGCATATTGCTCATCTTGTCTTTTCTTCAATAGGAATGCATTTTTCTGGAGTTCCACTGGGATTGGGAGGTATAAATTACCTGGTTGGAGCAAGCAATGACAAATTTCCAGATGATACATTGGTTTGGCTCACCTCAAGAAAGCCTGCGTTGCTTCAGGCTTTTTAGCAGGTTTGAGGGGCTTTCCCCCACTTTCTTTTGGTTTGGGATGGGTAGATGGAAGAACATGACTAATCGGGAACGTTATACAAGGTTTTGATGTTCTGCATGATCGAAAGAGGAAAAGTGAGTAAAACTCTCCCTTTCTCATAATACCGAAAACCAAAGCTTTCATGGCAAAATGTTTAGGACTGGGGGGGGAGGGGAGGCGGGGGGGGGGAGAAAACTCTTAACATAAGCTGAATGTTCCAAACACCAGGGATAGCTACCAAGTCCAGATGGCGTTAAAAGTAAATTAGGCAAAATTCTAGGAGGAAGATTGTTAGCTGTCTTCATGGCTATCCATTATGAAAGTTAAGTAGGTCTTTCGGATTCAGAATTGGGATAAAAATCTTTGTACAAATGACAGTATACACTAGCATTTTTTCTCTCTAAAAAACAAAAACAAAAATCCCATTTGCTCTGCAAAAATAGGCATCCAAAATTTCTATAATTTCGTAAGGATGATACAAAAGTGACTGCATAGAGTTTGAAAGTTGTGGTTTACTTAACAGGTATCTCTGTGAAGCCAGCAGATGCCGTGATTCAAAACAGTGAAATCATTTTGCTTTGCTGGCAGTAGGAGTTGATGTATGTCCATGCAGAAACCACTGTTCACAATGTGGGTTCTTTGATCAAGGAAGATCTCTCTCTCTCCCTCCCTCCCTCACACACACACACACATGTGAAAAGCAGCATCATGGTGGATCACATAAGATCCACATGCTGAGAGAGGGGGGGAGGGGGAGGGGGAGAGAGGGGGGAGAGAGAGAAAGAGAGAGGGAGGAAGAGAGAAACGTTTTAGATTGGTTAATTTAAAACCCTTGAATTTATACAGAAGATGACAACAGGGTGATTTTGTCATAGAAAGGCATACTGAGAAGATGTATATTAAAAACTGCATAAAGGGACTGTGCATATAAGCTCTGTATATTAAAGTGTGTAAATAAATATTGTTAATCTTAAGAGTATCCTAAATACTCAGGAAAATTAAAATACAGCTCTACTTTGGCAGTACTTCTTATACATTTCTTTATTATCTATCTATCATCTATCTATCTATCATTTATATTTATCAAATGTATATGCTACCCATCTCACCAAAGGCTACTATGTGCAGTTTGTAGTGCATTGAATAAAATGCACTACACATGATTAACAAAGATCCTAAATTTAAAATGCAATAAAAGTGAGAGAGATGGAGAGGGAGCAAAGTAGACACAGGGAGGAAGTGGAGGGTTATCTACTCCATTAGCCACCTTCAACATGCCACACTCCATTGGAACCCCAAGCCTGTTGGCGGGAGCGGATCTGACTGGGGGGGGGGGGCAAGATGTTCCAGCGGCCGGAGCCATGGCAGAAAAGGCTCTTCTTCTGGATCCTGCCAGCCAAAATTTCTTGGCTGATGGGGTCTGCAGCATGTCGCTTCTGCCAGCCCCTTCATTCCTACTTTATCTTTGAATTCCATGTAAGAACCTTCGATAAAACAGATTACATTTAACTTCGTGGCATCCAGCTGGCTATTGTGCAAAGAAAGAGAATGATCTTGATCATCTTGATGATTTGATAGGAACTTTTTATAACTTGGTGGCTTCATGGAATGACGGTGGCTTTGTTTACTATGCAAAACAATAAGTCAAACCTCTTGGACTAAGAAAAGCAAAGGATAAAGCAATCCTGCAGCCACTGATTGACCTCAGCATTTTCTCGTTTCTTCATGCCGTATATTTCTCACAGGAACTTATAGATGGGACTGTCCCAAAAGAAAATTCTGACCAGTTGTAGGAGTTAAATCTATGGATCTGAATCAAGCTCAAATGCCAAACATCTGAACAAGAAAGCTGAGCTGAATATGAAATTAATGGACCTTTGAAATTCTGCCTCTGAAGGTATTATGGAAAAAGTGAGATTTCACATTAAGAAATCTTTCATATGGTCTAAATATGTCTTACATTTTAAACACCTGCCTGGTTAAATGCAAATGTTAGAAGAGGAATCTCATATATGGGATATATTTGAAATAGTTTCTGTAACCATCCTGTGAGGATCCTCGATTATTCTAAGAGATTTCACATACAATAATAGCAAGTATAGGAATACTGGAGAACAAAGTCAGCCTAACGTTCCCATTTGTATTTTGTTGGCACCATTTCTTCTCCCTCTATGGATGCCTTCATCACAATCTTGCCTTCTATTGAGCAGCGATGGCTTCTGCTGCATTCCTTGACTTTAAAACATTGATATAACATGACAGCAATTCATATGAATGGAGCAAAATACCCGCTTGCCCCATGCTGGGGTTTTCACATGGATTTTATCTCCAAGCTCCCTTCCTAACTTTGAAGGGAAGCAGGCATTAGCTTCTGCACTGTTTCACATGTGATATTTTGATCTGGTTAGTAAGTGATTTGTAGTAGGCAGCCAATCAGGCTTCTTAGATTTCTAAATGTTGTTGCAGTCGACAATATTTAAACATCAAATGGAAAGGAGACGGTAATGCTGAGATCCGTTTTAATAACGTTAACTTTGTACCACATTCTGTTCCTGATAAGTTGCGGCATATATTGCTTAATAAGTGCATTTAGGCTTGCTGATCAAAAGGGAATCATTTGTTTTTATAATAATTTTTAAATTAAAGTTTCTAATATCAGGTACAAATGAAAATAAAGATTGCAGGGAAATGAGGAAGGGAAGTGGAGGAAATAAGAGTGTGGGGTAGGGGGTCAAAAGAAGAAAAAAAGCCTTAACTTCCAACTTTTTTAATTGCATAATAAAAAGAATAAAGAATAGTACAGTACAGCCTCAATTCTTTAGTTGTATATATTTTATATACTAGCCGTTTCTAAAACTTCAAACTTATCTAATCAGCAAATCACAAAGTCAATCTTTCATTTATTTATTTTTTACTATCTTGGGGCATCCTTTACGATGCAGTTAGGATGAAGAAATTCTACTTTACTTAATAAGTCTATGCTCTGGACCCAAATTGCTCACTGAAAATAATGAAATATAAAGAGAAACAATTCTGGAGAACATACTGTGTATTTTTCCAAATTATTAGTAGGTATTTAAATAGCTGGGAATCAAATGTGTTGGGTGTAAGAGCCAAAAGACAGTTGTAACTTAAAAGAAAACTTACAACCACCGCTTTCATTGTACTATAAACGATTCTGTTCTCTTCATCTGTGGACCTCCATGAATCAGAGAATTTCCACAAATTTTGTTTAATCAAAATTGTGTTGGGATCCTAGCCAGATTCCCATGGAAACAAAGCCATTGTTTCAAATACTAAAAAAAAAAGAACCTTAAGAATTTGAGATCTACTGAGCTATCTCTAGCCTCCTGAGTAATCAGCCTCCAAGATAATATGCAGTACGTGAACTATTGGCAAACCTGAGCAGTACAAACACTACATTTTTTGCTAATACGGTCAAATATTTATTTTTATTTTTATTTTATTTACATTTATATCCCGCCCTCCTCCGCAGAGGACCCAGGGCGGCGCACAGGAAATTTAAAAAACATACAAAATACAAAGATAAATACATAATTTAAAATATAAATTAAACTGTCTTATCCCATGCTAAAAGCCAAATTTTAAAATACCCAATTTAAAACTATCTAAAAAGTCCCCTTGGGAGGCCGGCTTGTTGGAACAGGTATGTCTTTAGACATTGGCGGAAGAGGCGGAGGTCGGTGATGGTGCGTAATTCGGGGGGTAGGTCATTCCAAAGGGCTGGGCCCGCCACAGAGAAGGCTCTTCCCCTGGGTGTCGCCAGTCGGCATTGTCTGGCCGACGGCACCCTGAGAAGGCCCTCTCTGTGGGAGCGTATCGGTCTAAGGGATGTATGGGGCAAGAGGCGGTCTCGCAAATAACTAGGCCCCGAGCCATGGAGCGCTTTAAAGATGGTCAAGACCTTGAAGTGCACCTGAAAGGCCACAGGAAGCCAATGCAGCTCGCGCAGGATCGGTGTTATGTGGGAGCATCTAGTGGCTCCCATAATCACCCGCGCAGCTGCGTTTTGGACTAACTGTAGCTTTCGAGTGCACCTCAAGGGAAGCCCCATGTAGAGAACATTACAGTAGTCGAGTCGGGACGTCACGACAGCTTGAGTGACTGTGCGAAGGGCAGCGCGGTCCAGTAAGGGGCGCAATTGGCGCATCAGGCGTACCTGATGAAAAGCCCCCCTGGCCACGGCCGCCACATGGTCCTCCATGGACAGCCGGGAATCCAGGAGGACACCCAAATTGCGCGCCCTCTCCTCGGGGGCCAGTATTTCGCCCCCAATGGCCAGAGTTGGAGTAATCTGGCTGAACCGGGGTGCCGGAAACCGCAGCCACTCAGTCTTGGCAGGGTTGAGCTTGAGTTTGTTACCACCCATCCAGATCCGTATGGCCTCCAAACACCGGGACAGCACTTCGGCGGCATCGTTGGGGTGGTCTGGGGTGGATATGTACAGCTGAGTATCATCAGCGTACAGATGGTACTCCACCCCAAAACCACGGATGATCTCACCCAGCGGCTTCATATATGTGTTGAAAAGGAGGGGCGAGAGGACCGACCCCTGAGGAACCCCACATAAGAGGGGCCTCGAGGTCGACCTCTGCCCTCCCGTCAACACATATTGCGACCGACCAGAGAAGTAGGACGAGAACCACCGCAGAATGGTGCCTCCCAGCCCCAACCCCCCCCCCAGTCGGCGCAGTAGGATACCATGGTCGATGGTATCAAAAGCCGCCGAGAGGTCTAATAGGACTAGGATAGAGGAATAACCTCTATCCCGCGCCCTCCAGAGACAATCAAACAACGCGACCAATGCCGTCTCGGTGCTGTGACCGGGTCGGAAGCCGGACTGGCGCGGGTCTAGATAATCAACTTCCTCCAGGTGTCGCGGAAACTGTTGGGCTACCACACTCTCAACAACCTTCACCAAAAAGTGAAGGTTGGAGACGGGACGATAGTTCTCTAATAATGCCGGGTCCAGGGACAGCTTCTTGAGGAGGGGCCTCACTACCGCCTCTTTCAAGATGGCAGGTAAGGACCCCTCACTCAAAGATGCGTTGACAATGCCCTGGAGCCAGACTCGTGTCGTCTCCCAGGATGCCAGTACAAGCCAGGAGGGACACGGGTCCAATAAACATGTGGTCGCCCTAAGTTTCCTTGACAACCTGTCCATATCCTCGGTGGTAACAAAGTCAAACTCCTCCCAAGAAGGAGCCTCAAGACTAGTCTCGGACAATCCCACAGGACCACTGGCAATGGAGGGTAGCTCATTCCGAATCCGAGTGATTTTCTCCTGCAGATAAATCCCAAATTCCTCTGCTCGCCCTTGTAGAGGGGCTTCCCACGGCCTCTGGTGAAGGAGGGAGCGGGTTACCCCAAACAGGGCGGCAGGGCGGTTATCTGCGGATGCAATAAGGGTGGCACAGTACTCCCGTTTGGCCACTCTAATCGCCACTAAGTAAGCCCTAATATGGGTTCTCACTAGTGTTCGGTGGCTTCGGAGCAAGAGGATCTCCATCTGCTCTCTAGGCATCTCTTGTGGCGCTTCATCCCCCGAAGCTCCTCAGTAAACTAGGGAGCCTGGGTGGTTCGATGCCGCAAGAGAGGCCGCAAGGGCACGACTCGGTCCAAGGCCCCCGTGGCCGCACTTAACCATGCGGCCAATAGGTCCTCAGTCGAGTCGCGAGGCAGGGTCACAGGAATTGGCCCAAGCTCCCTCTGGAACCTTTCCGGGTCCATTAGAAGCCTGGGGTGGAACCATCTAGGAGTATCCGGTTCCGCCTCCCCGCGGTGAGGTGAAGCGATTGGGAAGTCCAGCTGAAGGAGAGCGTGATCTGTCCATGACAGATCCTCATACTGGCCATGCACCGATTGGAAATGGATAAAGAATCGACTCCAGCATCTCTCAAATTATTTTAGATCACCATCCCCTTAGTTGAACCAAGTATTCATAACATTCCTTATCCGATTTTATATGAATTATATTTTTTTCTATAAATGATTTATTTCTGCAAACAAACAAAAATATTTTAACAACAAGTTATGTGGCTTGAACAAACTGGAACATCCTGGACGGCAGCCCATCAATTGTAAGTTTTGTGGGGGATGCATAATTTGGGGATAAGATATTAAGGAGGAAGTTTGCTTTCACTTTGCATTTATTGCACCAGTACCATGCAATTGGCTTGTTACTGGAACCAATTATACAGAAAAGGGTAAGAAAAATGTGCCAATGATGGAGGACTTAATTATGAAATGTATAGAATGTTCCAGCTTCATGGGTTTGTGAGGCCTGACCTGGGGAATCCCATAAAACTAGCCATTTTCATGCATTTTGTGTCTATGCAAGCAAGTCTCAATTGCAATAAGCACAAGTACTTCAAGCACTTTTTAGCAATGCTCTCTCTTTTTTTTTTTCTACTGGCATGTAATTCAAGCTTTTCCATGCTTGTTTACAAACTGCAAACAGAACTTTAACTCCATCATCCTGAAAGATTTTGAACAGCTCTGCTTGTATTTTATCCACTCCTGCATTTTTGTTTGTTGTCTGTTTTTATAATTAGCAATATTTTTAAGGGTCCATTTAACTTTTCTTTCCAGAATGCCAGGTTGTGCTTCAAAGGACAAAGCTATCAATGTTGGTATTCTTTTGTATATTTCCTCTGTGTATTCACTTTTCCTCTGTATATGTTTCCTCTGTGTATTCATATCGTCTCTTTGTGATGTCTTCTTTCTTCTGTAGATCTTTACCTTTTTTTTTGTCTTTTACCTTGTTCCTCACTCCTGGTTTATTGCAAACGTCATAATGGCAACTTGGTTTTCATCAATAAAATTCCCAAGAATTGTAAATAGTTAGGATCAGAGGTGGGTTGCAGCCAACATTACTGCTGGTTAGGTGCATGCACATTTTTGCTCATGTGCACATGTGCAATTGCCCATAACTAGGTCTGTGCATGCACAGAACTTTTTAAAAATGGGGGGGGGGGAAACCCATGCTGTGCTAACCAGGGAACCAGTTCGGGGGCGTGGCAGGCTTGGGTTACTGTCGGTTCTGGTGACCCAGGCCGGTAAACCATTACCGGTTTGGCCAAACCAGTAGGAACCCACCTCTGCTTAGAATCCATTTCTAGCAACAGTAAATGAAATGTATTACTGAACTAGCATGTAACACAATCTGGTGCATCTGATACAGAATCCATGTAAGAAGTAAACCTCATTGAATTTAATCGGAATGGCTTTTTTGATACAAAATTGAAAGTACAATATACCTTTGTAAAACAAATGTTAGCAGTCCCAATTCAAGACAACATTGTGCTTTGTTAGTTACTAAAATTTAAAAACATCAAGGGATGCTTGTTTTAAACCATTCTACTTTACATTGTAATTTAGTTGAGAAAATACTTTAAAATTTTTCTTTTTAAAACAACGCGAATGCCTGCTAATCAAACTGTATAACTGTACATCAGCTATTCTTCTATTAGGTTAATAGTTTAAAATAAAAAGGTAGCTTATGTTTACCTATATCGTCTTCCAACAAAAGAATTCACATAAAGGGAAATATATCGCAGTTGTTATCAGTTGTGTCAAACTTACATAGCTGGAAAAATATTCCAGGCATTCCAAGGCCTTAATTGGAATGTTTTCATAACTGGACATTTCTAATCTCCTTGGACTTTGGAGCAGATGTTTGTGACTTCAAATAATTCCCTTTCAAACGAAATCACTGGGCTTATTATAATATTTGCAATATGTTTCTTTTGATCCCAATATTGTGACATAGTTCAGGCATCTTCACTGTTTGCATGCTGTTTCTCCAACACTGGTGACAGATGATGTCATTCTGACCTTGATCCAGAAGGCAACTGGTGGGCCACTGGCCTAGGTTTCCTGCTGCTTGAAGTCAGCATGCCTTGCTTCAGAGTTGTTGGATTAGAGTTCCAAAATTGGCACAACAATAAGAGAGTTGCAGAGAAGATAGTTGGAGGAAATCTTCCGTGATAACAACTGTAGAAATTGGAAGAATGAAGCTTATACAGATGGTAGGTTGCAGCCTAAGGAAAGGCAGAGTTTGAAGAGCGAACTGGAGATACAGAAAGATGCTTCCCTTCAGAACTGATTAAGGAGGTCCTGTTCTCTTGCATGTAGATTTAATATTTTTCAGCTTTTAAAGCATTAAGCTCAAAGTGGAATGCTACAGCAATTGAAAAAAGAGAGGCTCTAATTTGAAAAGTTTTCTATAGCAGTACTATATATAAATATATTACACAGTGATATGGAAGAAGCAGTGGTTGGTTCCTACCGGTGCAGACTGGTTTGGCTGATCCAGTAGTGGTTTGGCGGCCTGGGTCACTAGAATTGGCAGCGACCCAGGCTTGCCACACACCCGAACCGGTTCTCTGGGTAGCACCTATAGTGCCATCATCTTGGTTTTGGCTTCTGCACATGTGCAGAAGAATTTTTATTGCACTGTGTATGTGTGCACAGCGCGCATCAAGCACACACATGAGCAAACCAGCAGTAGTGCCTGCCAGAACCCACCCCTGGGTACACGCCGTGTATCTTCACAATTGTAATGCAGCATATGTATAAACAAGAAGAAGCTGGGAACATTTGTTGTTATATAGGACATTGTCATTCATTAGAGTAACAAGTGAATGAAAACAATTTTCAGTTCAAAGATATGGAATGAGATGGATTTATTCCTCCGTTTTCTTAACCTCTCAAGAACACTGCTTAAATAGCAGCTATACTGATTTTGAAAACTTTTTCTTAACCAAGTATATGCATCATCTCAGAAAGAAACAATCTTTTACAGCAGGGGTATCAAACTCGGTTTCATTGAGGACCGCATCAGGGTTATGTTTGACCTCGTGGCTCATGGTGGGCATGGCCATGGTGGGCGTAGCTTGATGTTATTCATGTCAGGGGGCCCTGTGGTGGCCTCGAGTGCTATACCAGCAGTCCTCCTGAGCTCTGTTTTTGCTGCAAAGGGTTGCTGGAGGCCGTCCCAGCTGAAAAGGGAGATTAGGAACCCGTTTTCACTGGCAGAGGCATTGCGGGCCAGTCCTTCACTGTTTCCAGGGCAGCCCCACGGGCCAGATCTAAACACTCCATGGGCTACATCCAGCAAAATCAATTTGATAGCTCTGCTTTACAATATTTGAAAGCCTGCTACTCATTCCTATGAATTATAATGTTGAAGAATGGGTGCTTCCTTCTCTTTTTCCCATATAATCAAAGAGTGGCTATTCATCTTTTGGCAACATCAATCCAGAGGCGTAGCGTGGGGGGTGCAGGGGGGGCCGGCCGCACCGGGTGCAACATGTGGGGGGGCGCGCTCCAGAGACCCGACTCGGAAGCTCTCGTCCGCGGGTCTCTGGAGTTGGCGGCGGCGGCGCCTGGGCGCTCCTGGGCCGGCGAGAGTCGGGGAGCGAACAGCGGCCAGTAGGGGCCAAACCCTCCCGGGCCATCCCCCGGCTGAGGCCAGCGCCGGCTCCTCGCACCCGCCAGCGCCACCCAAGGGGGCCAGGCGAGACTTAAAGGCGCAGGTCTTTCGAAGCAACGGCCATGCGGAGACCCTGGAAGACTCCTCCGTTCCGAGCCAGCCAGAGGAGCGGCGACCTGGGCCCCGCGGCGGCCCGGGAAGACCCTCTTGCCCCGGCTTTCGGGCCGTCGCCCTCCGTAGAAAGGAGCGTCGGGTGTCCCAGGCCCGCACCACGCAAAGGGCGCCCGCTTCTCCCCAAGGCGAGGCAACGAGTGTCGGACCCGGATGGCCGAGCCCTTTGGGCAGCGGCTGCCCGCCGGATCCTCGCGGGAGGTGCGTGGGCTCGACACCACAAGAAGAGCTGCCTCCTCCGAGTGCTAAAATCCACGGGTTAGGGGGCGCAAATTACTTGCCTTGCCCCGGGTGCTGACAACCCACGCTACGCCACTGCATCAATCTTTAGAATAGAATTAAATCCAATATTGTTTAACTTTGGGATATCCCATCTAGACATGGTAAAAAGTATTACCATGTAGTGATGGTCTGGATTTTTATAAATCAGATGGAAAAGCACCAGGACTTTTCTCACAGTCAATGGTCCATGCCTTCTACCCTTCAGCTGACTGGCATAAATTGGGCCTCTCCCATAAGCCTAGGAATAGTGCATTATGGCCACTAGCAACATCAAAGCATTCTAGACCAGTGGTCCCCAACCTTTGTTGCTTGGGAGCCCATCTGGGGAGGGGGAGGGCGGGGAGGGAACCAGGCCACATGAGTGGTGGGCTGGCACATGCACAGTTCAACTTGTGCAAATTGAGCTGCATGTACATGCTCATGTGGCCTAATTCCAAATAGGCATTTGGAATTAGCATTATAAAATTATAAAATTATGAAGCATTATAAAATTAGCATTATAAAATGCCTGATAGCGAGCTGCAGCCAAGGATTGGGGACTCCTATTCTGGACAGTATGGCTGGATTTATCTACAGTTAAAAGGGAAATAGTACTTTAACACTAGAGCAACATAAAATAATTTCAGGCTGCCACTGCAGTGGGCTAAGATAGAAGGAAATTGTGTCATAAGGACACACCTCTTTAAAATGATTGCTGGTTGGGAAATTCGGGGAGTCGAAATCCATACATCTTTGAACTGCTAAGGTTGAGAAGCACTGCTCTAGTATGACTAGATCTCATCATAATATATGCTAGGTTTGTATTTGAAGGTAGTAGTTTTGGAGTAGCAATACAATCCACTGGTATTTCAGAATTCAGAATTTTAACCATTTTTATCACAGCACTGAAAGGTAGGTCAATAGTGCTGGGATGGAGTACATCTTATAAAATGCTATATGAGGGAACTGGTGCAAATAGCTCTTGAACTCTATTTTTAAAGATCAAATGTTCCTCTTTGTTTGTTGCACATTAATTCATGCAGGTCGGCAGACGACCCTAGTATGGTTAGACTAAAGCAGAGCTCCTGTGTTGAAGAGAGCATTTGGGGTAAATACAAGTTTAAATCTCTTTTCTTTTTCTTTATCCCTTTTTCAGAGAGCATGTTCTGCAGCCAGGGTGACATGGAAAATGTGGTGATGGGATAACACCCAGGTTATCATGTCCCTCACTATGTATGCATATGGATGGAGGGAAAAGCTTGGTCAGAAGCAACTTTGCCCAGGGCTGCCATACATGATGAAGGAAGGAAGGAACAGACAGGAGAAAGAATTAAATCCCTCCTGCCACCAGCATTTTTGCTCCAAATTGCTTTCAAAAAGCTGCCTTCCATCTGGCTGTGTTGAGAGCAAACCTTTATCAACCCCATTCAATAAATAAATAAATAAATAAATAAACAAACAAGAAAATGGTTTCAGTGGAAATCCCAAAGTGAGAGGAACACAGCATTTTCTCTTTTTCTCTTACTGTTTAATTCCACTTTTTGATTCCACCATTTTATAAGCTTCTGGTCAAATTCAGCTTGGGATCTGCCCCTGCTGGCTCATTGCACCCTGAGCGCTGCCATGTTTGCTGGCTAGCGCTGTTCCAAAATTGTGACGTTGCTTATTAATGATTGTTCTCGCTCTTTTTTTTTTATTAGTAGTATTATTTCTGGATAATATGCCAATGGCTTCTGCCAGTACTACAAAAATAGCAAGGAGTCTGACTCTTTGGAATGAGCTGGCTTCCTACACAATGAGTCTAGCCAGATGGTGTATTGCTCTAATGGGGCACATTTGTAATACTTCAGGCACTGAATTAATAATAGTTAGTTTAGCCCATTGGGAATAGAAACCTAATAGAGTGTCTCCTCGGCATATCTGGCCCCCATCATCGTGATTGCTTTGTGCCTGTGAGGTTTTCCTTGAGGCTTAAGGGTGATCATTTGAGAATTTGGGGGGGTTTAACTATGTAATACAGTTCAGAGGGATGGAGAAATAACAGGTAAGGGTTGAAGTATGCATTTTACGCACGCACAAATGAACGAATGAAAAAGTGTGACTCTTAAGATGCTTTTTCATGCCTGTATCCTCTAAGGATATTTCATTTTAGCTCAGGCTTAGAGAGGTGTTCTCCTGCTCATGTGCAGGACTAAGATGTCTATGGGAATTGGAGTATGCTCATTAGCCCATCCTCAGATGTTTGGGTCTGTAAAGAAATCCACGCGTGTTCTGGATAATGCAAAGAATTGCAAATGACTTTCTTTGATGAAGTTTAAAATCCAGTCCCCAATCAGAAACTTTAATTCAGCTGAGTTCCTGAGTTCCACAGCTGTAGAAATCTTTACCTTCTGTTGATAAGCGGTTTTGCTTAACATCTATAGAGTTAATTTTACTATTCCAGCGACTGTTTCCTTTCTGTACATTATTTCACCCTGAGTCTGATAGCTTGTTTAGCTCTAACGAAGCCATTCTTAATGACGATGCCTTGGCAGAATGCATTGCTGAAGGGCTTCATCAAATACACCAATTCTGGAATTTAAAATCCTGTCATTTTCAAGCAGTGTGAAAACACCTCAGAAAAGCAAAGGCTTTCTAAGGTACGGCTTTCTAAGTTGTCTTAAAGACTCACCAAGGGAACAAGTTGGGGCAGCAGCAATCTGTCAGCTCATTTGGAAGGAAAAATAGAATAAACAGAGGCAACAATGAAAAGACTAAAGTTTTTGTCCAGGACAGCTCCAAAGGTAGTTGAAAAAAAATGGAAGCAAATACTGGGTTTTAAAAGGGAATTGTTTTGTCCTTGAGAAATTTTAAAAATAGTATAATAAGCATTTTTTCCCCTTCTATATAGTGAAGGCAACACAAATGGGATTTGCCAGCAGCACTGAAATCTGTGAGATGGTGGCTGTGGTTTGAAGATACATGGTCTTGTCTTCTTCTAAGAGCATAGAGGTTGGGGCTTGAATTGTAATGCCATGCCCATCATCTTGCAGATTGTGACACCTCCCCTCCAGAGGTGGTATTCAGCAGGTTCTGACCAGTTTTGGAGAACCGGTAGTGGAAGTTTTGAGTAGTTCAGAGAACCGCTAAATACCACTTCTGGCTAGCCTTGCCTCCATCTATTCTCTGCCTCCCGAGTCCCAGCTGATTAGGAGGGAATGGGGATTTTGCAGTAACCTTCCCCTGGAGTGGGGAGGGAATGGAGATTTTACAGTATCCTTTCCCTGCCACGCCCACCAAGCCACGCCCATGGAACTGGTAGAATCCCACCAGTGTTTCCCTCCAAGGATACCCCTGGGATTTCCAAATCTTCCCCTTTGTCCCCTTTGTAAAGTACTTCTACTGGGATTTTAATATCACTTTCCTATATCTTTCATGAAAACTTTTACAGATCTCCACTATAATGTGTAAACTTTTTTATGATTAAGATTTATTTACTATACGGGAAGAGGGCTTCAGTGTTCGATACCTGTTCATCATACAAATTTCTGTGCATACGGTACTTTATGAGAACTAAATACTATATACAGTCTTAGTTTTTTGTATTGGCTTCATTCCATATCCCTATCAATTTGTTTTAAAGTTTACAGAACTTTAAAACAAAGCATTACATTTTCTGAATGCACTTTTTCCATAATATACATATTTTCTCTATGTAATTACCACTCACATCATGTATTTTTGCGAGCTGTTTAGATATTCTCCTGGGTTTTACAGAATACTTTTCCAAATCCATCCAAAACATTTTGAGTGAGACACACATTTAAACAATGTAGTTTGAAGAAAAATATAAACATATTAAGGCCTGTTTAAAATTTTAAAATCCCCAAATTAAGAGCAAGAGAATGGAATCAGCAATAAATTATGCAAAAGTAGCATGATTAGATTTCAGCTGATTTAGGAGTCCCAGTCACTGTGAGGAATATACTAAAAGGTAGACTTGTTTTTCTGCCCCACTTGTTCATTACCACTGTTATTTATCATTAGATTGGATCTTTTAGATTTTAAACTGGTAAAACTTCCACTATTTGTTTATAAATTGCATAAATTTATAGTTAAAGAACATTGTGTGTGTATGTGTGTAAAATAAATGACCAAAATATCTGCCACAAATAATCTGTCATCCTGAATTGTTTATTCATAACAACGTTCATGCTATTATCTTCAAAATTAACAAGATTTATTACATATGCAACATATGTATACTCATACAGCACACAGCAAACTACTAGCCTGGATTTGACACCTAAAAATGGGTAGTAGGAAAATCAAATTTCTTCAAGTCTGAATTTTTACTGTCAAGAAAGGAGAAGGCAAATCAGGAGAAATGCAAAAGAAAGGGGGGGAAAAACAGCAAAAAAGAGAGGCAAAACTAAGCAACCCAATGTTGTTTTTACACAAGTAACTCTAAAGAGCCAAAAATATATTAAATGCGTAATGAGTGAAAGCTTGAGAAAGTAAACACAATCCTTTCTCAGAAACCAAATCAAATCAAATCATAAGACCAAAGATCAGTAAATTAGAAACAACGCTGCAAATACATCGATAAAAAACAGAGCCATCCATTAAGCACATGAGCAAATAAGTAGCAATGCCCCACTGCAAACTTTAAAGCAAACAATATGCTTTGCATAAAGCAGTCCACTTGCGTGCTCACTCGTTCCAGGGAACACGCAAGCTGTTCCTGCTTGCTGAAAGGTCTCAACTCGGGATGGCAGAGTTGGGTTTGACATTAATTGGTTCAATAAAAGCCAAGGCTTCACACTCCTGGATTCAGAAGAAACCGTTTTGCAAAGCAAGAAGGAAACAATCCTTGCCAAGAAGCTCAATGGTTCCTCCACAGCGAGCATTCCTGTGGCCCAAAAGTAACCTGCTTTTAAACAAGATGTCTAAGCAGCAAGTCTCAATGATGCTACTTTTTGAAAGGATAGGAGGTAGACGGAAGAGTCTGGACATGATCTCCTCCAATTTGATGCCAATCCATGTTGGTTACTTAGCATTGTGCCCAACAAATGGCTAATATGGGATGGTGGAAACCGTAGCCATCATCTGGAGTTCATCAGACAGAGAAGACTGCTTCGCAAAATTCTTTTGGAGGAGTCTACTGTAGTGCATGCCATGTGTCTGAGATCAGTCTGTTCCGTGTTATTTCATGCTAAACACTTTTTTTAAAATCACTGATTAATTTTTAATCAACATCCCTAATTCTAAGTACTCTTGCACTTGGAATCTCAACCAGCTGGAAAAACAATAGAATCCTCCATCGTTCTAGTGTCAGAGAAATTTTGAGTAATAGGAGAGAGCAATTTACAAGAAAGGACCCACATTAGATCTTACATTAGAACTACAGCAGCAACCCATGTATACATCTGAACGTACTTTTTATTAGGAGCTTGGCTAGGACTATCAGTTTGACAGCTGATGAATACAAAATTCTATTTTTAGCCAGGGATATTGTCCCAGATCTTCAAGACTAGTCTTAAGGGCATCAGATACAGATACTTTCCCAATAAACCAGGATGGCACTTGAGTCTGCATCACACTAGCTATGTTTTGCTTAACGTTGATATTTTAAAATATATTATTCTGAAATGGAATAAGACAGTTTGCTGAACCTAGAAAAACAACCGCAGCGCTCGCCTTCTGTGGAATGACCACTTACAGAGCAAACTTTGGTTCTTTTTCTGGGTTCTGCTTAGGATATTTGAACACTGTTTAATATTCAGAGAAGTTCTTAGATCTTTGGCCAGTCACAGCAGACCCGAAGGTGCTGGTGGTTGCTGTGAGACTGGGTGGAATAAGGCCATTTTCCTCTATAGCAAACAACAGCTCCATTCTCAAAAATAATACCCTGCTGTCTAGATTGCTTAAGCTGTTTTGCCAGGTGACGAATACATATAAGACCGGCTTGGGAAAAAAAGCAACATGAAAAGCAAAGAATGGCAAAGTAGCGGATTTGCATTTATTTGAAATACTTTTGGAATTTAATTTTTTCCATCACCTTAAGTAGAAAAGAATTAAGGTAGCTCAACTGGAAATCAACTCATTTCCTGACACCCTGTTTTTAAATCTAATTCTTAGACGGAAATCTCGCTGCTTCAACAACTATCCCCATGGTATAGCTTGATGAATGAAAGATACATAACATAACAGAAACAACTGCATGTTATGTATCTAAGCATTCTTGCTCTCTTTTTTTTAAATAAAATGTTTAGAATTGCTTCAAATTGCACCGGCAGGGTATCATTCAAAACATTAGGGCTTTCAGGTGTAAGCGGCATTTTAAAAAAGGTTTTATTTTTGTCTGGCTGCCAATTATAATATCTCTTCTCACTCTGTTACATCTCACTCTTTTAAGCTGCCAAAACAATTCTCTGCAAAAAGCATTGCCTCTTTAGGGTATGAGGTTTCGTATTTGAAAAGAACCAGTTACCTTTTGAGAAGCACATAGAATATATTCCCCATTATAATACAGGAGTAAGATACTCTTCCTCAAATAAAACGTAATTCTGAAATAATCCATGTGGGTGTGTATTTGGGCCTGAGGTAAAATGTAATGAATCCTTTCGTAGTTCTAGAACAGGGGTGTCAAACGCGATTTCATTGAGGGCCGTATCAGGCCTATGTTTGACCTTGGGGTGCGTGTGTGTGGCCAGCTTGATGCCACTGGTCTCGGGGGCACCTGAGGTGGGTCGAGTGCTCTGCAAGCGAAAACAGACTCCAAGCTCTATTTTCAACTGGGACGGCCTCCTGTAACCCTCTGCCAGCGAAGACGGAGTTCAGGGGGCTGTGCGTGGCCCTTGCAAGCTCTGTTTTCAGCTGGGACGGCCTCCTGCAATCCTCTGCCAGCGAAAATGGAGCTCGGGGTGGCACTGCTCAAGCTCCATTTTCGCTGGCAGAGGCATGCGCCAGGGCGGCCCCGTGGGCCAGATCTAAGCACCCCGTGAACCAGATGCAGCCCGCAGACCTTGAGTTTGACACCCCTATTCTACAATCTCTACAGAAATCTATTCAGAATGCCACATGAACAGCACAGTCTGCATCTTCAGAAATAAATCCCAGAATTCAATGGGACGTACTCATTGGTGGTATAGTCTGTCTATCCAGATATAAATACAAACGCTTTGAACAAAGCTTACGTCACATGTCTGTGACGTAGGATAAGGATATCAAATGTGAAAGTATTACCTTTAGGAAAAAGAAATCAAATGCATAGATACAAGTAGCCCTTGACTTACAACAGTTCACTTAGCGACTATTCAAAGTTACAACGGCACTTTGAAAAGTGACTTATGACCATTTCCCACACTTACAACTATTGCTGCATCCCCATGATCAAAATTCAGACGCTTGGGAACTGACTGACATTTATGACCATTGTAGTGTCCCAGGGTGATGTGATTCTCTTTTGCGACCTTCTGACAAGCAATGTCAATGGGAAAACCAGATTCACTTAACAATTGTGTTACTAATTGAACAACTGCAATGATTCACTTAACTACTATGGCAAGAAAGGTCGCAAAATGGAGCAAAATTCACTTAATAAATAGGGACCGTCTTTGGTGGGAAGGTAACAGTGCTCCGTGCGCCTTTGGCATTTACTCATCCCAGCCACATGACCACAGAAAAGTCTTCGGACAGCACTGGCTCTTTGGCTTTCAAACCGGAGATGAGGACTGCCCCATACAGTCAGGAACAACTAGCACATATGTGCAAGGGAAACTTTTACCGTTGACTTTTATCCAGACTCAGGATCAGGATGTCTGCCTCTGCTTCTTCCCATCTAATGAGATCAGAAAGCAAGAGCTTGCCGAGACATTGTTTTTTGAGGAAATTCCTTGGAAGTGAAATTTCTCAGTAATAGGCCGTTCAGGGAATTGCTTCCATCCAGATATCTGATCATGCCCCTCAAAGGACCAGAAAGACTAGTCTTTAAGGAATGCATTTGGGGATGTGGAGATTTAGGGATAGACAAATTATAACCTATTGGGTCATTGTTTCAGAGAAAGTGAATGACCAAGGGCAAAAAGGTAGTGGTAGTGGGAGCAACCTCTGACATCCTGCCAACTTGACTTTGACCACTCTCCAGCAGTCAATGATAGGACCGTGTAGTCAGCCTTCAGAGGGCTAGGGCAGGACTGGTCTATCTGATGCCCAGCAGCCAAAGGAGGGGTCAATCTACTTAGCTTCTGGAGGGCTAAGGTGGGACCGGTCTACTGAACCTCCACCCAAATTTGCCAAATTTCAATCCCACAGAAGTCATCAGATTTTTGATGTACAGGTAGTCCTTGACTTACCACAACTGAGCCCAGAATTTATGTTGCTGAGTAAGACATTTGTTAAATGAGTTTTGCCTCACTTTACAATTTTTCTTGCCAACTTTTGATAAGTGAATCACTCTTTTTATTAAATTAGTAATGAAGTTAAGTGAGTCTGGCTTCATCAACTTTGCTTGTCAGTAGAGCATTTCTCTTTGTGGATGTGGTGGACTGCCTAGAGGCTATAGGAACTTAACAACACAGATACCTAAGTGTATGGCTATGGCCAATTTGTGTTTGTGTACACTCATATAATAGCATTTTAAAGTAACCTAGCATTTCCTCTGTCATCGTAGTGGTTGGGACACAATACAGAAAGCACTCCCGAATAGAACACAATGGAACTAATTAACTAATTAACTAAGTGGGAGGCTCTCATTCACTGAGGGTGGGGACATGGAAGCTAGTTAGCCACTTACCAGGATGCAATATAAACTTCTGATTTCATGTTTAAAGCCCTTCGTGCTATAGATCTCGACAACTGTATATAAGGGACTGTTTATCTCCAATTGTTTATACAATCAGGAAGGCGGAGTGTGTTCGGGGTCCCCATCAATTAAACAGATTTATTGCACAGGACCACAAAGCAGTCCTATTTTGTTGCAGCACCTGCCCTCCGGAATGATATTCCCCTAAGAGATTTGTGCAGCTCCCACCCTTATGGCATTCATGAACCCAATAAACACCTGACTATTCTCACAGGCCATGTGGTAGGTTGGTTGCGAGGCTCTCTTTAATTATATTTGGTTTATAATTGGTTGAATTGTTCGCCCAGCAGCCAGGATCTCTTTTTTACACAGTATACATTTCTTGTCAACACATCACAGGATTCATCAAGGAATTGGGCCCTATTGAAATTGTTTAAGCAAATAAATACCGTATTTTTGGAGTATAAGACGCACCTTTTTCCCTCAAAAAAGAGGCTGATAGTCTGGGTGTGTTTTATACAGTGAATAGAGCATTTTTTGCCTCCCCAAACCCTGCCCCCTTCTCCAAAATGGCCACGCACGGCCTTTACGAAGCTTTCAGAGTACTCCTGGGGACTGGGGAAGACAGAAAACAGGTCAATTTTTTTGCTCATTTTTGGCACCCCACCCCCTAGGAGCACTCTACAAGCCTCCTAAAGGGTATTCGTGCCCTTTTTAAAAGAGGGAGGGGGCATTTTTGGGAGGTCTGCAGAGCGCAAAATGTTTTTTTTTAATTGCTTCTTCAAGATCTTGGTGAGCCTTATACTCCGGTGCATCTTATACTCCAAAAAATACGGTAAATGTTTTAATTTTGCCCTGAGCAGGGAATGCACTGAAAGGCTTACAAAACCTTTCTTCCAGTTTTAAAGTTCTATGAAATAAGCTATCTCAGATTAATATGGGAAAACATACAATTGAAACCCTTTCTCAGCACAATGGATTAAAATTTGGAGGCAAGTTAGATCGGAAAGGATAAAACGGCATCACTTTTCACTATCATTGGGGGAGACGTTTTTGAAGGATGTGCTTTTTCGGTTAGAAAAGAGATCAAATGTTCTAGGTGGGGTAAACTTTCTGATACCGATAAATGAAAAAGGAGCAAAGAGGAAGTAGCCAGGTTATGACATGACATGGCAGACAAAAAAGTGGCTACAGGAAGACATTTTTTATGTTTCTTGTTGGAAAGGTCTGTAAATACTTATTACTTGAGGAGAGGTATCATGCGAGCTTTAGCCTGGAGAAAAAAGTCAAGGAAGTCACAGTGACAAAGAGGGATGGGAAACAGAAGCATTTAGAGGTTCTTAGGAAGATTCCACCCCCATCCCCAAATCTTTTTTCTGGCTTCAGATAATCTCTTGGGATTAAAAAAAAGTCTGGTACAGCAGCTGACAGTTCTGTTGCTTGGGTTGTTCCATCAGAAAGTGAAAATGAAAACAATCTGAGCATTGTTATTTGTTTGTATTTTTTCCCCTAGCTTTATAGACAACTAGCTGATAACCTGGCGTTGCCCGGGGAATTTTTTTATAGGAGGGAAATGTCCGGACCAAACTATAATCTCTAATGTTGAGACTTTCCTTTACCAGAAGGAGCCCCCTTATGGAGTACTGTGAAGCTGTTACCATGGCTAAGACCGATACGCTCACACAGAGAGGGCCTTCTAAGGGTGCCGTCGGCCGGACAATGCCGACTGGCGACACCCAGGGGGAGAGCCTTCTCTGTGGCGGGCCCAGCCCTTTGGAACGACTTACCCCCTGAACTTCGCACCATCTCCCCACCTAAGTTTTTGAGAGATTCTGGATGCTGCTTCTGCCCCCTCCCTATCACATCGCTGCAGCATCAAAGAGCTTTCTTAGTTCTTCCAAATTGGAAGCATTTTTCTTTGCTTGATATAAAAGATGAACAACATATGCTGTTCTGGGACATACTTGAGGATGATGCCGTTAGAAACGGTAATCTCCTCAGCTGCTGGCACATTGCTATGCTTCCATAGCCATTTTGAATTGGATCATGGAACACCAGACATGGGTTGTTTTTTTCTTGTTATGCTATCAAACCTCCACTTCATTGATAAGGACAGAAAGGAATCCTGTTATTTGGTGCAGGTGGATATTTTAAATGCTTGCATTTTGCATCCAACTTAACATCTTTCACTGCTACACATTTCCAATCACATTGTTTGGAAGAACTCAACACCTTTTCCTAACCCTTAAGTCAGGGGTCAGCAACCTTAAACACTCAGAGCCACAAAGGTCCTAAATGGAAACACCCCCCCCCCCCGGTCAATTCTGGAGCTGACTGGAAGTCCGGTTCCCCCACCAGAGTCTCCTCCTAGCGCAGCATCCTTTTCCCTCTATCTGTCCTAACCGAAAGCCCTATCAATTGTGAAGCCAACCAGTGACAGGGAGCCACAGCAGAGGGATGAAAGAGCCACATGCAGCTCCAGAGCCGTGCGTTGCTAACCCCTGCCGTAAGTCTACATGAGGGATCTGAAGGAAACATAGACAGAGGCCAAACCAGAGAGCTCTGTGCCTCTAAGATGCCCTTCCCTGTGTTTCTTCTGAGTCATCTTTTGGTCCAAGAACCATATCAATTCCCTCTCCCCACACCCAGCCCAAATCTGTAAATGTCTGTATGATTTCTGCAGCATACACACAAATATACACAAAACCTGTATCTTTGTTCAGGGATTTCCCCCCCCCCCCTCAAACTAGATATTCCCAAAATCCTGATAGCTTTTTTAATTTTAAAAACTACTCAGCTGTCTTTTTATTTATTACAGCATTAGTATTTTGTATGAAATATCCGCGACATCATCCTTTCTCGAAAAACATTTTTACTGTAGTGTTCTGTCCCTGTTTCTCAGGCACAGGGGCTGCTGACTGGAAAAGGTACAAAGCTTCTCATTTAAATGAGGAAACAGAATGCTGTCCGTATTGATATACTTTATTTCAGTATTTATGAAATGTACATTAAAGCAAAAATGAAATATTAACCACTCTGCATGGCAGAGATTAACTGATGCAAATCAATACTAGTCTAACTGTATTTTGTATAATGTGCTCATATCTACAGTTATGTATAGATTTTGTATGTGCAGATGTGTGTGTGTATTTTGTCTCTGCTCCTCTAAAGAATTCATTCCCACAGAAAGCAAATTGTCACTTCAAACACTGCGGAAGACAGGTTGCGTACTGCGATAAAGCCCTAGGAATCACTCGTACCCAGCGCCTTTCCTTTTGAGACTTAAATCTTTGGAATGCAATCGGTTTCATTGCAGCAGTGCTTAATAACCAGGAGATATGCCAGTCCTAACCACAGTCCAGGGCTGCTTCTTCAAAATACAGCCTACTTTTACAGTTATGCATTAGGTGGCATTCTTTGTGGGTTATGAAAGGTAGTTTCTGCAGAATTATTTATGCATTTGGTAATTAAATGCATTTGGACTAAATTCTAGTTTCTAGCTTCATGTCAAAGTCCCATTCATATTTTATTACTGCATTTTATTCAAAATTATCCTGAAGAAACTAGACCCAACTGATAAATATCCTATTTAAAAAAAATATATATATATAAAGAAAAAACTGGTTATTTCCATAGACCACAGGTGTCAAACTTCCTATCTTTCGCGATGTTTTTCCAATTCATGGAGCTGGGTTGGGCGTGGCCTGGTATGACGCATCTGGCCCATTGGCCGCCAGTTTGCCACCCCTGCCATGGACTTTAGTAAAAGTTACTTAGCTTCAGAACTTGTCAAGAGAAAGCAATTGGCCATCTTATGGCTCACTGATTCTGGATAAGCATTCTAATCTTAGAAAATATAGGCAGGAAGATTGGATGAATTTGAACTCAGAATATTTCTAAGAAGCTTCAAGCTTAGCTTAATCGAACTTCAAGAGCGTACCCAATGGGCTCTCCTCCAGACTGCTTCTGGATTCTGACATTTGTAGATAAGGAGAGAATGGCATTCACAATATGAGATGAATGCTTGAGAAACCGTACTTCTGAAACAATACAGGTAGACCAAACAGGTTATATTCCCAAAAAGGAAAAAGATGAGGCAACCCAAGATTGATAACAAATGCACTAAAACAGGGGTCTCCAACCTTTGCAACTTTAAGTCTGAAGGACTTGAGCTCCCAGACTTCTCCAGCCAGCTTTGCTGGCTGGAGAAGTCTGGGAGCTGAAGTCCTTCAGACTTAAAGTTGCAAAGGTTGGAGACCCCTGCACTAAAATACATCCTCAGGGGAAAAAAAAAAGGCAGCAGTAATGTCTTTCAGACGCAGAAACAGCCTTCAAACAACTTTGAATGGCCTTTCTTATTAGAGAGTGAATCCAGGAGAAGAATTTAAAACTTTATGGAGAGCGCATATCGGTGGCAAACAGCAAAGATCAGAACGAAACGAAACCGTCTCCACAAGTGTTCCAATAAGCAAAGGCACCAGAGGTGTCCATTTTCCACTCTCATCACTTGTAATGGCTTTAGAAGTTCTAAAGGATAAGATTCGGCGAGACAAACAAATGCTTCAGAATAAGATCTAGGGAGACAAACCCAAGTGGAAGTGCTATGCAAATACAGATGCTACGTAGATGACTAACCACAGTGCAACCATAGAGCTCTAAAAGGCTTTCATGGCAGAGCAGAAAGGCTGGCACGGAGTATCACAAGCCAGATGTTCTCTTTACAGTTTTTGACTAGGCTTCCTACTTAAAAAGCAGAAATGTAGGCCACGCTGAATGAGACATAGAAAATAGGTCTCTTGGTTGTTGTTGTTGTTTTCTTTAATAGAACATTGCTGCAACACATTTCAAATATAGCACCATGCACAGCTAATTCAGGTACGAAGCACTGAACTCTGAGCACACAATTTGAAAATAGCCATTCTTCCTTTTTTTTTTCATTTTCACAGAAGAGTTATATATATATTTATATCTCTCGAAATATATTAACATTTTTTCTTATACTCTAACTCTTTTCATTAAATATTATGTTTTCTTCCTATGGAAATTTTTTTTTTTTTTTAAAAGTGGAAAGAATCAAGAATCTCTTCTTTCCTTGCTCTGAATCCCAAAATAAGTGTCTCAAAAACCAAGGGGATAAAGTGCGAGAAAAATAACGGAAGTCTCAAAAATAGCTTTGACCATTGTTTCAATAAAGTGCTTCTTCTAGGTTATTTTAATAACCCCACCATCACCTCACTGATATCCCACACTTTTCTTGCCACCAAGTCATCTGTAGCCTTGGGCAACAACTGCTCCTCCTTGCAGTCTCCAAAATATTTCCCAGATACGCCCTCTACTTCAGGAGAAGTGGACAGATAAACAATGGTCTGGGCTCCTTCTGATGGAGACTTGAAGAATGCCCAAGATACCAAATTGAAAAGGGGCTTGGCTAATAAAGGAATATGTACATACCTACCTAGATTTGTTCTGACAATACCAGGATGTAGTACATTCACAGTGACACCTGTGTTTTGTATGCGTCGGGCTAACTCCCTGGTAAACAATATATTGGCCAGTTTACTTCGACTATAGGCAAAGCTTTTGTTATAACTTAGTTCACTGTTTAAGTCATCAAAGTTGATTTCTCCATGTTTGTAAAGCTTGGAAGATACCACTACAATTCTGCTGGGGGCAGAACTTTTTAGGAGACCAAGGAGAAGATTTGTGAGCAAAAAGTGACCTAAGTGATTGACGCCAAACTGCATCTCAAAACCATCCTCTGTCTTCATATAAGGACACTGGAATATCCCGGCATTGTTGATCAGGACATCCAGCCTTGGCTCTTCCTGTAGGAGAGAAAGAGAGAGAGAGAGATTAAAATCTTATCTTCTAAAGGAAAAATAGTGAAATATTAAGTTCTTAATATCCTAACAAAGCATCGTTGGTATTCTTTCCCCCCCAAATTTTCTACTTGCACAATTTTGAAAGCCTGTCAAACCTAGATAAAGTTCCTGAGAGGGGGGAAAAAAGAAACCTGTCTAAAGAAAGTCAAGCACCACAACACAAAAGGAACATAGCCAATCCTTATAGCTTCCTCCATGATTACCTGATTCTTCCGTGTTTTTCTTTTTTTAAAGATGCACATTTATTAGAATTACAATGCATCTTTTGTTCAGCAATTGTCATGGGGATCTCTTTCTTATTCCCACAGCAACAATCTTGTGAGATTGTCTGGGTGAGAAACAACAACAGTTCCTCAAAGTTTCCATAGATGAAAGTCTATTTGGAACCTATGCTTCTCATGCTGGCTGCAAGGAATGGGTGGCCATCCAGTTGTTACAATTCCCAGAAATCCTAGCCAACAAAACCATGATGAAGTGTACTGTTAAGCAATATTTATGAGGCTCACAGGTTTGTGATTGCCCAGCCTTCTTCCCTATTAGTTGTGCCAGTTAGGGTCAAAAGAAATTACAGTACAGCAGCCACAGGAAGTGGGCACAAGTTCTCCATTTCTGCAGCAGGATAACATCTATTATTAGCTGAACTTCTATTGAACAAGCAAAGGCAAACCCAACATTGCTCACATATATATTTGCTAAATATTTTTGTAATTCTCTTCATATGTTCTGGAGATCAAAACATTCCTACATCTTAGTCTGACGCAGTCTTCTATTTGATTGAGGTAATTTAAAAATAAAACACCCTCCTCTGTTCACTAAGATATAAACATAATTTTACATTTTACAATTTGTATACAAAAGAAGCCGAGAAGCTTGAAGAATCAGCACATCTATCTCCGCCTACCTCCGCCTCTTCCGCCAGTGTCTAAAGACACATCTTTTTCAGCAAGCCGGCCTAGCCTAACCCTCCCGTCGAGACTATTTAGATAGTTTTAAATTGGGGATTTTAATTTGATTTTAGCATAGGATTATAATTTCATTTAATATATTTTTAAATTCTGTATTTATTGTATTGCTTTGTATGTTTTTAAATTCCTGTGTGCCGCCCTGGGTCCTTTGTGGAGAAGGGCGGGATATAAATGTGATTAAAATAAAAATAAAATAAAATAAATCATCTACTCAGTTTTAAATCAACAGACGACTGTGCCTATCTTAGTGTTATAATATCAAAGTGGTGCTTGAGGTTATGAGGCATTCAATTGTTCAAGATTGTCTTCTGAGCTAGTCTGCATTTCAGGCCTCACATCCTATCCTCACCATTTAAAACACTCTGCAGTGCTAATATTCATGCTGGAAAGGCTGATCATCGCTTTTTCACAATGTCTGGGGGGAAAAAACCCTCAGTCTCTTGATATTGCATGCTCCCAGTAGAAAATCACAACTAATTTTAGTTTACCAATTTGCATACACACAATGCAATGTATGTGTTTATGTCCTTTTCCACATCTGCTGGATATTAATTCCCATAAGCTGAAGTGGTTTCTCTGGAGATACTAATGGAAGGATCTGAACCCCTGTCTACATCTGCAAAGCATACACTGTCTCTGAGCAATCCACTTCCTTACTGCAGCTCACAGATGAGGAGAGAATGATAAACAAAGCTCATTTGCACTGATGAAGAGGCTGGATAAAGCTTGGATCTTTAAAATCCAATACAAAGGAGTCTCCTGATTTCACAATTCTTTTTAAAAGTATCTAACAAGATCCAATATTAAAAAGTAAACCGGTTACATTATTGCCTAGTTACATTTTAACTATCGTGGATCTATTTTCAGCATCATCATGCTGCAAAAATATGAATGTAAAAAATGGATCCTCTTAATGTTGCATGATTTTTACTTGGAATACATAAGCAATTAGTATACTACAGATAATGTCCAACTACAAGCAATGAGTCATCTCAACCATAGAGTTGACTATTTAAAGCACCACCTGTAAGAGCTGGTTCACAAGCTATTAGGATGGCCAGTAGGGTTTTTCAAAACAACAGGTGCAGACAAATCTTTGTTACATAGGAAAACAGAACTAGTTTATATTTTGCCTATGTATAGACTGCTCATGTGAAAGTGCTCACTGGAATTATTGTTATTTAACATACTTCATAATAAATTTTACTAATCAGGATATGGACATTTGTTCTTAGGGCTGTTTCAACTAGAGGCTGCTACTATGGTAGGCGCCGGACATCATCTGGTACAAAAATTTAGTTCTATGGCATGATCTCTCATAAATCTACACACTTTTTCAAACAATCTTCAGGAAAACTCCATCATGCTGAATGCAATGTCTACAATGAACCATGACAAATATGGATTTGAAATCCATATTTGTGATAGTTCATTATAGACATTGCAACAACCCAACAATGACATAAAACTAGGTTGGAACTGTTTTGTTATGACTCATTGTATACAGATGGGTGTAATCAGTGATTTGACAGCTTTAAGTTTAGCTCATATAAAATAAGGCAAAACCCCTAGGTTCTATATTTTGTATACACGTTTGCGCTAGTTACATCATCACAATGTGGCCTAGGAATTAATGGTGAGGTCATGTAGATCAAATGGATTTGTGATCCATGCTGCCAAAAATGGTCACATCATGGCAGGCAGATGTGTTCTATTTGATTGCGGTTTCATATGGCTAACATGTTTTTGTGTCCCAGCAATGTCAACAGTGTGAGATCAATATTGGCTCTCAGCTTGCAGATATTTAATGGGATGGGGACTGAAAGATTCCATGTAAGAAAATCATGTGGATCTATGCCTCACGTATGTTTTTGTGCCATGCTGCCAGAACCTGCATATGATATTCATGAACAGTGATGGCTTGTTATGTTGCAGCTGCTAACCCTGCTCATGATTTTTATGACAATGAGATGAAAAACATTTGAACCACAATAATGAGATTCAGGGATACAGACATCAAATGCCTTCCAAATCTTCCCATCTGTGACAAGATAATGCATGGAGCCGATACTGTCTTATGACTTTGCTACACTCATAACTGAACCTAGGTAAAAATCAGGCGAATGAAGAAGAGACATTTTCCAGATTCCTACTTTAGCAATAGGGGTGGGGTGGGGATCAAAAATAGTTGATACTGATAATTGTCAGCATGCATGCATAATTGTTAAATGATGTCTATGAAAAAGCAATGGGAAATCAAGAGGCTCTATTAAGAACCCATGGTGGGTTTTTTTTGTTACTGGATTAGCCTCAAAGGGCCTGACCTATTTCAGTCCCATGCACTAGGCATAATCTGCTCAGGTTTCAGGTGAATTCCATGTAAAAGCCACAGTGAAGGAGAGAAAGACGTTATGTTTAGTTTCCAAGGGCTGCAATGCAGACCCGGAGAGTAGCCATCAACCTGCTGCAAAAGAAATGTTGCTGCCTCGGCCAGGTGCAAGCTTGCAATTAAGCGAGGGTCCCTCTTTTTTTTTACCTTCCAGGATGATCCAGCGAGATTCCTCCTGATCGTCCCACGCACGAAGGATCCCGGGACCCCCTTTATGTTAGACCTCCGCTCCAGCTGCGGGGTGGCTTCAATTTTTGATCCCCCGATGGGTTAAAGTCCACCCACCCCTCCCCCACTCCCACCCGACCGTACCTGCAGCACCTGCTGGCAGAAGCTGCGCACGGAGCGGAGCGAAGCCAGGTCGAGCTCGTGCACCACCAGCTCTCCGCGGCACTCGCCCCCGCCGCGCGAGCAGAGGCCCACTTCGGCGCGGAGCTCGCGGGCGGCCTCCTCCGCGCGGCCGCAGTCCCGGCAGGCCATGATGACCCTCGCGCCTTGCCGTAGCAGCTCGGCCGCCGTGGCCCGCCCCAAGCCGCTGTTGGCCCCGGTGATGATGGCCGTCTTGCCCTCCATCGGGCCGCCGGCCGGCATCTTCAGCGCGACTTTTCTGGCCACTGAAGAGAAGCAGCGGACGATGAAGAGCAAACCTCCCCCCACAGCGGCGGCCAGGAGGATCCCAGCCGCGGCCATCGCCTAGAGCCCCAGGCTGGACGGGATTGGGCGCGGACTGGGCCGACCGAGGGATCACTCAAGAGTTACGACCCAATGACATCGCGCGGCGGGCGGGGGGAGGAGGAGAGGGAGCGAGGAACCTCCGGGTGTTCGGTAGGTTGGCCGGTTGGTCTCGCTTGGCATTCTGGGAAATATAGTTAGTGGCCGCGAAGTCGGGATTCGAGTTTTACCTGTCTCTCACCCTGCTCCGTCCTGATTGCCTTTTTTTCTTTTTTGACGTTCTATCTTTGTGGTAATTATCACGATAATAATAAATAAATAAAATAAATATAATGAAATAATAACAAAATAATTATTATCAAGGGGCGTGCATAATCGCACCATCGTGCCTGCCGTCCCTGTCCTACTGTTCCCATTTATTCGTACCCATTTCATTCATACTCATGTTTATTCTTACACCTATTATCTTGTAAACGATTGACAAATCAAATAAATAAACTATAAATTATTATGCAAATAAATGAACCCAAATGATTGTCATCTTGCTTTAAAACAAGTTGCGCAGGTGCCAAAAGAAACCGGGTTTATTTGTTAAGACATATCAACAAAGCCGGAAAATAATTTGCTTAGCTAATTTGCTTTCATCAGTGTCTATAGTTATTTATAATTTATAATATAGTCCTTATAATTTGATAATCGTTCACTTCAAACTTCCTTCTGACCTGTTTAAATCTAATTTCCACTTGCTTACATTTTTCCTCTACCATGTGTAGAGGATAACACTTTATGTATTTGATGAACTGGATTCTGTTCTACAGTTTATGGTGTAATAAAATTACAGTGTTTAAAATTGCCATCAAATTCTTCTTTTCTGTTTGCAGCATAAACAGAAAGATTAAATTATTCATATCTAGTTTCCTGTTTGATTTAGGTCAGGTTCTCCAGCATACTTACTTAAAGGAGAACAAATTCCAGATGTCTGCATTCAACTGTTACAGGGTGAGGAAGGTCAGCTTAAGTAGATATACTTTTACTACTTGGGATATGTTTTGTTTTATAAATGTTAGAAATTCAACCAATGATGTTTATGCTTGTGTATGTATTACAGAACACTTATCTGTAATCACACATCCCATGAAGTCTCATTTAAATAACTAGTTGGGTAGAAATAGTACTATTAGTGAGTGATACCCATTGCTTTGAAAAGTATGGCATGAACATTTCTGTCATTTGAATGATGACATCATGAAACAAATAACATCATTTAATCAGGTCTGATGGCATACAAGTTACTAATTGCTGCAGATGATGTAATTTGTGTCACAGAGGGGTGAATAACATCATTTAGATTACTTTCTAATGAAGTTGTCAGATGGTGGATCAGGATAGGAGTTGATACAGTCACACACAGGGATAGCACTTAAATAAATGAGGGGCTTCATTCTAAACACTGCCAAATAAAGCCTTTAATCACACATTTCTAATGTCCAGTATCCGAAATTGCTTAAATATGACACGATCTCTTCTGGTCTTTTCATGCGTGCACAACACACTCTATATATTCTCCCTAGCCTGCTTCCTGCCTGCCAGAATCTCTGGACTTGTAATCTCCACCTCATTCCAAGTTTACCAAGAGGTGTCCTCTCTAGCAACATGCCCTGCAGCATCTGCAATTTAAAAAATTCCTTCTCTGCTTTCTTGCCTCTTTTTATATCCTACCTATGACATACATGTGCCAGTCTACAAGTACCTTCCAACATTTCCCTCTACCTGCCTATGACCTTGCGGTCTTGTGCTAAGTCATCTGTCTATTAAAGCCCATGACATGGGCACAGACCCAACCCCTTTCCTTTAACCGGGCACTTCAATCTGCTGCAGATGCCATTGTTCAAATGTGGTAGATTGCAGCAGAAATCTGATGTGCTTCATGCAGATTGTGCCGATATCTGGTAAGATTTCACTGTAATGCCTTTGGATAACAACTTTAAACAACACCCCAGGATTGTTATACATCCAGTTTTATCTATTTGGGGAAAAATAGTAGTAAAATCATTTAGATGAGATGCCTAGTCTAGAAATGTGATAATAAATATATCTGCATTGTGAACCATTGCTGACTCCTTGCCAATCTCACTTTCAATTTATAATATCAATGGTAGATTCTATGGGAAGGATGTCAGAAGCAGCAGCATGTAGCCTTTGGTTATGGCTGAACACCCCCACCTCTCCCAATGCATATCTCCTTTATCTGAAAGCTAGATCTTGCCAGGGATGTCATGTTCCTGCTCACTAAGCAGAATGAGATTCCCCTCAACCCCTCCTTTTTCCAAGACGTGAGGCTTTTTTTAGAAACTCAAGAGAGCTCTTATATGGGAAGAAAGAAAACAAAACATGTGTGCTGATGTAGAAAGTAAAAGCTGAGATATCAGATTTAAGCTTGGGGTTCCAAAAAAAGAACAAGAAAAATTGAATCAAAAAGGAAATATTGCTTGGATAAACATTAGCAAGTGACTAGTTAACATTGCATTGTTATTCTTTATTTCCTGTTTGCTAGTCAAAGTTGTTATTTCTGAAGTTTATTTTATCTATATAAGCTCAGTATGAGTAATGCAACCTGGATTATTAATTAAGTACCACTTTGAGAGCTGCCTCATCTCCAAATTTCATAATTAGAGGCATGTATGTTAAAAAAAACAGCTGGGACAGAACCAGACTCCTCAATCACAAACCCACATAACCAATATACAGGCTCAGTCTCACTCCTGATTCCCTAGACCATGTGTCACAACATCGTTAGCCTATCCATCGTAGTCTGTGATTTAGTTAATCTATACATTTATTTATTTATATCTCACTTTATTATTTTTTACAAATAATCTCATGCAGAAAATATATCAATCACACCTTCCTGCTTCTATTTTCCCCACAACCACCATGTGAGATGGGTTGGGTCATGGGTGGGATCCTACTGGTTTAACAACTGGCTTGCTGCGTGCACATGCATAGTTTAGAGAAATCTCACCTCCCACATTGTTGCCAGTGAGAAAAACAGCCAAGGCATGGCAATCAACCTTGCAGCGCCAATCAGGAAGAGAAAATAGGTTGAGAAAAAGGGAAAGACAGAGAAAATCATGGCTAGATGGAACTGATAAAAGTCTTGAGACTGGAAGAAATGAATAGTTTAATGAATGAAGGAAATATATCAAACAATCTATGGAGGCAATGGAATGAAGGATAATTTGCAAGGCTAGAGAGATAGGGAATACTGTAGTCTTGATGTGTAGACCAATGTTATCTGTATTTTATTTTTTCTGATCTTATGTCCTTAATTTCTTTTATTATTTCTTATTGGTATCTGTGTTCTTCATACAGTCATACAACTTACCATGACAGGAAATAGTACAATGGATATGTATTTATGTATGTATCATCAAGGTAGATATAAATCATTTTTGAACTATAGTAGGAGTCCTGCAATGGTCAAATGCAGTGAGAAATATGGAGCTGGAGCAGAATCAATTTAAACATTCCTTTGGCAATGTGCTTTTAAACTATTTTTTTCTTCCCAGTAGAATTGATACTAGGGCTTCACAAAAAAAAACCCATACTCTTTAAAAAATGTATAAACAGTTCTACATTTGTAGATACTCCTATTAATTCTGCAAGTTATCTATATAAATAAAAATGTAAAATAGTTTGTATGAATCCACTAATCTCAAAAACTACTGGGCCGATTTACACCAAACTTTCACACAATGTAGCCAAGGACTTCCGATAATAGAATAGCTACTCATTTTGTGCCTAGCACGCGCGTGTTGTGTGCAAATTACACACAAAAAAATGTACCCACTGAAATGTGTTTTAACTTCCCTGTAGCCACGCCCATCAAACTGCTTTTCAACTGTCAGTGTTGGAAGAGGCCTCATATGGCGGCCTCTTGGGGCCAAAAAGGCACAGAGGATAGCAAAGTCCCAGGTGGCCCATAGATGGGGGGGGGGGAGAAATTCTGCTCAATACTGTTCTCTGAGGTAAAAACACGGAGGCAGGCAGCTGCTTTAAACTGTTTAATACGAACTGAACCAAACTGTAACAAAGAATCACCCATCTGACAGCAAATACAGTTTAATAAAAGAGGGACTAGGGAAGACATGATAGCAGCCTTCTAATATCTCAGGGGTTGCCCCAAAGAAGAGGGAGTCAAGCTATTCACCAAGGCACCTGAGGGCAGAACAAGAAGCAATGGGTGGAAACTAATCAAGGAGAGAAGCAACCTAGAACTGAGGGGAAATTTCCTGGCAGTGAGAACTATTAACCAGTGGAACATCTTGCCACCAGAAGTTATGGATGCCCCAACACTGGATGTGTTTTTAAGAAGAGACTGGAAAACCATTTGTCTGACACGGCATAGGGTCTCCTGCTTGAGCAGCGGAGTTGGACTAGATCACCTCCAAGGTCCCTTCCAACTCTGCTATTGTATTATTGTATTACAATAGGTAGGTAGATAGGGGAATAGAGAGACAGGGAGAAATACAGTTTAATAAAAGAGGGACTAGGGGAGACAGGATAGCAGCATTCTAATATCTCAGGGGTTGCCACAAAGAAGAGGGAGTCAAGCTATTCTCCAAAGCACCTGAGGGCAGAACAAGAAGCAATGGGTGGAAACTAATCAAGGAGAGAAGCAACTTAGAACTGAGGAGAAATTTCCTGACAGAACAATTAATCAGTGGAACAACTTGCCTCCAGAAGTTGTGAATGCCCCAACACTGGAAGTCTTCAAGAAGATGTTGGATAGCCATTAGTCTGAAATGGTATAGGGCAGTGATGGCTAACCTTTTTTGGCTCACGTGCCAATAGCAGGGGGAGTGCAGGGGCGATGTGCACAGATGTGCCACATCCATAATGCTATGTGCATGACCCCCTGCATTTGGCATGCTTTTTACATCATCCCCAGGCTCCAGAGGGTTTATAGGAGCCTGGGGAGGGTGAAAACAGCCTTCCCCCACCTCCAGAGGGCAAAAAATGGCCTCAAAAGAAGGCCTAAATCAGCTGGCCAGGGCACACATACAAACTGAAGCTGACAAGGCAATGCCTCGAGTGGCCTAAGAAATGGTTCCATGTGCCACCTGTGGCACCCGTGCCATAGGTTCGCCATCATGGGTATAGGGCTTCCTGCCTAGCAGGGAGTTGGACCAGATGACCCCCAAGGGATAGATAGAGAGGCAGAAATAAGGTAGATAGGTAGGTAGGTAGGTAGGTAGATAGGTAGGTAGGTAGGTAGGTAGGTGGATAGATAGATAGATAGATAGATAGATAGATAGATAGATAGATAGATAGATAGATAGATAGATAGATAGATAGATACAAAGAAAGAAAAGAAAGAAAGAAGAAAGAAAGAAAGAAAGAAAGAAAGAAAGAAAGAAAGAAAGAAAGAAAGAAAGAAAGAAAGAAAGAAAGAAAGAAAGAAAGAGACAGTAGGTAGGTAGGTAGGTAGGTAGGTAGGTAGGTAGGTAGGTAGGTAGGGGGAGAAAGGAAGAAATATACTGGGTAGGTAGGTAGGTACGTAGGTAGGGGGATGGATAGATAGATAGGGAGAAATACATAGATAGGTAGGTAGAGGGATAGACAGAGAGGGAGAAATATGGTAGGTAGGCAGGTAGATAGAGGGAGAAAGCAAGAAATACAATAGGTAAGTAGAGGGATAGACAGGGAGAAATATCATAGGTAGGTAGGTAGGTGTATAGATAGATAGTGAGAAATATGGTAGGTAGGTAGGTAGAGGGATAGAGAGGGAAATACAGTAGGTAGGTAGATAGAGGGAGAAAGAAAGACATACAGTAGGTAGGTAGAGGGATAGACAGAGAGGGAGAAATACAGTAGGTAGGTAGGTAGGTAGATAGGGGGATAGATAGGGAGAAATACAGTAGGTAGGTAGTTAGGTAGGTAGAGGGAGAAAGCAAGAAATACAATAGGTAGGTAAGTAGAGGGATAGACAGAGAGGGAGAAATACCATAGGTAGGTAGGTAGGTAGGTGTATAGATAGATAGCGAGAAATACAGTAGGTAGGTAGGTAGGTAGGTAGGTAGGTAGAGGAATAGAGAAAGAGGGAGAAATACAGTAGATAGGTAGAGGGATATAGAGGGGGAAATACAGTAGGTAGAGGGAGAAAGAAAGAAATACAGTAGGTAGGTAGAGGGATAGATAGGGAGAAATAAAGTAGGTAGGTAAGTAGGTTGGGGCTTATATGGTGGTTGTGTGTATGTGTGCAGGTGTAGATCTACACACAGATTGGTTGGCCATTTAACCAGACTGGCCCACAGCAACGCGTGGCCGGGTATAGCTAGTTTTCAATAGTTTTGAAAGGTGTTGAGCAATAAATTTTTAGTTTGTGCTGAGTCTATGGCCGTACCAGACTTCCACAAAGCCGAGGAAGTGTTTGAAAAGCTCTGAGGTTATTAATTTTCAGGAAAACTGGACTCACATGTCCAATTGCAATGATTTGGGAGCTACTAATAATCAGTAAAAATCATGACTCTCACTATCTGTAAATGAAGGAGGATGTTCACCATAGCCTGCTTATGTATCCTTCCAAGGCAGATTCCCTCAAGCTCTAGTCAGAAAATTTATAGCTACACATTACACAGAGCAGGGATGTTCACTGAGAATTTTCTGTCCTACTTCTCATTAACTTGCTTGAAAGGCCAAAGAGCTTTACTTGCAGGTTCTATGTGGTGATTAATGAGAAAGGACAACAACAGCCCAAACATATGCTACTGTATTCATTAAATGCTGATTACGTTGACCTAAAGTTTAAATTAAAACTATGTATGTATGTATGCATGCATGCATGCATGCATGTGAGGGGCATGATGGATCAATGGCTAAAGACCACTAAAACTGCAAAGTTGACTGCCCAGATTTGAGACCCAAACACTGTGCAATGGTGTGAGCTTCTATTACTTGCCCTGACTCCTCATAGCAGTTTGGAAGCATGAAAATAGGCACCATTTCGGTGGGAAGGTAACAGCATTTCATGTGTCTTGGTGTATAGATGTTCTGGTCACATGACCATGGAAAGCTCTTCTGACAGCGCTGGGTCCCTGGGCTAGGAAACAGAAATGAGCAACACCTTGCAGTCAGACACGACTGGATAGGAGAAACCTTTACATGTACGTATGCATGTATATATGTCTGTATATAATGGCAAACCTTTTGTATGGTGTGCCAAAAATACAGAAGATGCCTGACTTGACTGCTGGTATGTTCCATGCCATCCACCCATTTCTAGACCATCCCAATTAACAGCACCACAAACCTATACCTCAAATAGAGACCCAGACTTTTACTCTATCATTACTGCTACTACTCAAAATGTCCATTTAATATTGTTCCCCAAAACATGTGAGCCTTGGGGGTTGGAATCATTGCCCTCATGTCCCATGGCTCCTCAGGACCTGCTTCACATTTCTTCACTTCAGGTGCTGTTCTTTCTGTTGACAAGGCCCCCAATATTGCTCTGGATCAGGGGTCTCCAACCTTGGCAACTTTAAGCCTGTAGGACTTCAACGCCCAGAATTCCACAGCCAGAAAATCCGTTTTGGGTCATCCATGAGGCATTCTTTCTTGAAGCCGCTTTAGAGAAAGCTCTTTCACAGCCTCTGCAAAATTCAAAGGAATGACCCATTCTCACACCATTCTCTGAGGGCCCGGAGGCCATACACCCGATTCTTGCAGAGCCACCACAACCTCTAAAAAGCATACAAGAATAGGGAGTTCTTTCAAGAATAATTGTTGGATGTTGTTGAATGCTGGTATACCACCCAAAATGTTGTGGCATCTTTGATGTATTATAGCTTTGTCATCACTAGTATATGGCTACCTAGCCCCACTTCATAATTCTGGGTGATGAACAGCAAATGTCAGCTTTTTTTGATTAGAAATAGTTTCATTTCACCTGTGATACGCACATACAAATTGTGGTAAATTAACATCAATTCCACAACAATTTTGCTGCTTAAACTTGTTAGGATTAGACGTCATGGAAGCATAGTTGTCCATTTGAATTTCCTGCCTGATTCGATACAAAGTTTGATTTTTAAGGGATCAAGATTTTATCTGTTTAGATTCTAAATTGAGCTGTTTTATAGATGCTTCTGAATTCTTGTTGCCTTTAAGAACAACAAAGTGTTGCATTTAAATAATCCTAAAGTTTATCATTGAGACTAATCTTTGATTGGCTAATGAATGTCTAAGTGATACAAAGGCTTCCTGCTCCAACAGTGAGTCCTGAACTGCATCCCACATAGAATATAGATCATCAGCTACGTTTAGCTATCTTAATTGCATTCTACACCATTGAGCGTGGCCTCTACTGGGAGCCTATAAGGTCTGGCAAAAATGTATCTTACAGTACAGTATCTAGTAGTAGGCAACATAGTTTCCTGGTCCCATTTAACTTTTAAAATCTATTTGTCAGCTATCTATCCATCTATCATCCGTCTGTCTGTTAATCTGGCATAACACAAGCTTTTCATAACACTTCTTTGCAATAGCATGTTGGGACTCACTGAATGAACCAGGGAGAACTGGGGGCACATTCACCTTTGGCAAGTGGATGTTTTGTGATTGGCCATGTCAGATGGCAGCAATTTTTTGAAGAGAGAAGCTTTCCACTGCAGCCTTTTTTCACAAAAGTTCAAATCTGTCACCAGCTCTACAGGCTGCTTGCCTCTGCAGCAACATAAGCAAAATTTCATAAAAACTGATGATAGTTTATGGGCAATGATTGTTTATTAAACTCTGCACTGTATTGTACAAATTTCATAGCTTTATTTCCCGACATTAAATAAGTCAAAGCTAGAAATGTTGTCTAAAAACAAATGTGCTTTGCAGCATTTAAAGTGATTTATTATTTGTGCAAGAATATGAATATCAAAATGTGCCCCCCACCCCCATCAACATATAGCCTTGATAGAAACCCACATGTGGAAATATTAAACTTAACAGCAAATCTATGGTCAAGGTAAATGGAACTAATTTTTGGCTGGGTCCTTTTTCAGTTTGGATTTGTGGTACTTCTGTCCAATGCCATATGGTACATGTGCAGCAATAGTGCCCAGCTGCTGTGCTCCTTCAATGTGAAACATCTGATCATCGAAGAAAATGTGAGGTCTGATTTTTGCCAAGATTGGACCCTTGGGTGCCCCTGCGAGGAAGAGGGCTTCGTCAATCTGCACTCCCCAACTTCGAAGCGTCTTCAGCACTCTGGCTCCAGAGCTGGCAGCACTCCTGGCTGTCACCAGATAAGTCCTGATTGGCGAGTCCAACCGTTCGTTCTTGAGGTAAAACTTCTTCTGCAGCTTTCCAAGGTCTTCCAGGAAACATTTCAAAGGACCCTAAAGGTGCAAAAACATCACAAATACATTTAGAATTCTACGCCATTTTTTCTTTTAAAGAAAGAGGCAGGATTGCTGATCATTAATGGGATTTTCAATGCATTGCAAACTTGTTGATTGCAGCACATATGTAGATATATCTAGAACGCCTTTGTAATTTCAAATGAGGGGCCAATTCCATGAAGGCAAAGGCTTCATTACAAAATGCATCCATGAAATAAGGGTGCATAATCTGTCAGAATCCAGCACCATCCTGAAGTTAAGATTATTTATCAACAGGAGAGATGGCAATCTGTGGCTACACGTGGCTTTCAGCTCATAGCGTTGTTCCCCAAAATGCACCATCCAAATTTAGCAGCCAATTGCTAAATTGACAGTAACATTTTTGTCTTTTCATCTTTAAGTGCCAATGTCATGATTCTGTGTATTTTAAAACATTATTACTCACTTTATTTGGTTTTATAATAATAATAATAATAATTTAATTTCTTGACCGCTCCCTCTCCCCATAGGGACTCGGAGCGGTGCACAGGGAAACTAAAACAATGAATATACAATAAATATACAGACATATTAAAAACAAATTAAACAATACCTGTGCTAAAATACCCATTTACATACTAAAATTCCCACTTAAACAGCTAAAACCCCATAGAGAGAGACTAACCTAGGCCGGCCAAGCAGAAAAGATATGTTTTTAATTTCAGACGGAAGGAGCGGAAGTCCGTGGTCGTTCTAATGTCGGGGGGAAGGTCATTCCAGAGGGCTGGGCCCGCCACAGAGAGAGCCCTTCCCCTGGGCGTCGCCCGCTGACAAAGTCTAGTGGACGGCACCCGGAGAAGTCCCTCTCTGTGGGAGCGGATCGGCCGTGAGGATGTGTGAGGCAGGATCCGATCCCGCAGATAGCTAGGTCCCGAGCCATGGAGCGCTTTAAAGATGATAACTAATACCTTGAAGCGCACCCGGAAGGCGACAGGCAGCCAGTGCAGCTCGCGCAGAAGCGGTGTTATATGGGTAAACCTGGAGGCTCCCAGAATTGCCAGCGCGGCTGCGTTCTGGACCATCTGAAGTCTCCGGGTGCACCTCAAGGGGAGCCCCATGTAGAGAGAGTTACAATAGTCCAGTCGGGATGTCACGAGAGCATGAGTGACTGTGCGAAGGGCGTCCCGATCCAATAGGGGGCGCAACTGGCGAACCAGGCGAACCTGGTAAAACACCCTCCAAGCCACGGCTGTCACTTGATCTTCCATGGACAGCCGGGCATCTAGGAGGACACCCAAGTTGCGTGCCCCATCCACAGGGGCAAGATGTTCGCCCCCTATGGCCAGCGATGGCGTCAGCTGGTTGAATCGGGCAGCCGGAAACCACAGCCACTCGGTCTTGGTCGGGTTGAGCCTGAGTCCGTTACTTCCCATCCATATGGTTTTGCCATATTACTTTGCTATAGTAGTCCATTATAAGATCTTTTGCACTGGCTATAAATATTTAAAATAAACACATAAATAACAAACAAGCTGATTTATGCATCTCTCTGCCAAATTATTGGCAGTTCTTAAAAGCTTCATAAACATTTTGAGCAAAAAGCTCATACTTACATCAAAATACAGATAAATTCCTAATTCCTTTTCAGAAAAAAAAAATTTAAATCAAAATACAGAATGAAAATATTGGCCATATTATAAGAAGAAAGAAAATGCGGAAGGCGGCCACTCTACCTTCGCCAGAGGTGTATTTTCATGGATCTTCTCATGCTCAAAAAACCTATCCAGGCCATGTTCTTTCACAATGATTTCAGACTCATCAGAAAAAAGAACAGCATCTCCATCAAAGGCTACTCGGAGTTGTTTATCATCATAAGGCACATTCTTATTTCCAGAAAATAAAGTGGCAGCAGCAATTCCTGCAGAAATATTACAGAAACAATTCAAGATGTCTTCTATTAAATCTCAAGGCCAGCATTAACGAGTATTTCCAAAATATACAAAATTGTCAGCTAGTTATTTGAGCAAAAATTGCAAGATCTAATAATTTTCTGCCTTTCTCATAGACAACTAGAATTGCCATTATGACCATGCCCAATTAGACTAAATGGAACACAATTTTTCTTCTGTTCAATTGTGTCAATTTATTGCAGACTGTACAAGTCCCTGCAGTTTTCTTGACAAGGTTTTTCATAAGAGGTTTGCCACTGCCTCCTTACGGCTGAGACAAAGTGATTATTCCAAGATCACCCAGCTGGCTTTGTGCTCAAAGTGGGACTGGAACTCATAATCTTGTTTAGAGTGGTGTCTTAACCACTACACAACAGTCCAGTACAGTTGGAGACAGATGACACAGCTGCATTGCCATCTTATTAAACTATTCTCAAGTATGTAGGATTAGATCCATACTTTTTAAATTTTTAGCTAAGGTTTTGATTTAATCAAAAATTTCCATTTTTTAAATTGATCCAATTAAAGATTTTATTGAAAATGCAAATAATTCATCAAAACTTTGCTTAGTACTCAACCAAAGCAATGAAAAACTCAATGCAAACCTGCTTCTATGGCTTCCTGGACTTTTTCAGAGTCAGCAGAAAGATACAGATTGGTAAGGTATCCTTTCAGGTATCCAATCGGACTCTTGCCTCCAGTCATACAAAACCGTTCAATTAGAAGACCTAGATATTAAGAAAAATTCTCAGTCCCAACTCATGCAGAAAAACCTCTTAACTTGCTGCTGTTATTTATTTAATAGTTGTGTCCCAGTTAAAAACAACTTGAATCTGCTTTAAATTTTGTTAACTTGACATTATATTTATGTACAATATATCTGAAATCTTTCTAGTTGCACAATGCTAAAAGAAAACAGCTGAAAAGAACCAGATATTTCTTGCTGAAAGAATAAATTTTCAACTAGGTTGGAAAAAATCTCTGTGTGTGTCAGGATTCTACTCAACATTTCAAGAAAAAAACTATTTCCTCCAGACTGATATTTTGCTAATATAATTACTTACCAGTATAATCCTGGGGTAGTAATGCTGGCATAGAAATAAAAAGGGTCACAAACTTCCTAAATGTGGAAGAGTACATTTCTAGGTAGAAGACTGAGCTGCAACCAGTTGTGTAGCTCGGCTTTTAAGCATAGGAATAGGCCACACATAGCTGGCCAGCATACCTTTTATGGCTCAGAGTAATTAGAATTAAATATCTGAGCTCCATTTTTGTATTTTGGGCTTGAAAGACAAAGCAGGTGACCTAAAACAGAGGTGTTCCCAACCTTTCTAGTCAATGACTGGCAGGGGTGGGGGGCATGGTTTTACATGCGCTACCTAAATCCCACACATGTGCAAATTAAGTTTCAAGTGCTTGCTGGCTGCTTGCACGGCCCAGTTCCCAACAGGCTGCAGACCGGAGGTTGGGGACCTTTGGCCTAAAAGATAAGATGGTCTCAAAAGAGCCCCTCTCTCCTTACTTTGGGGTATGACCTTTGACATGCTGCCTAAACCTGATGAAACTCTTTGGCCAACAGCAACTGCAATACAATGATGCACTGCCCTACATTTGTCTATGGAGATTCTGTCATCCAGGTTACGGTTGTCCCAAAGGTGCTTTTTTCAAGAGGCTGAAGCAAAACGTCTTCAAATTAAAACCAGAAAGCCCAGTTGCCTCTTGAAAAAAGCATCTTTGGGACCCGTCCTACATTACATTCAACTCTATATAGTGCCATCAAATCCTCATCTCACAGCTCTGCTTTTCACCCAAAAAGAATAGCAATGAATGAAACACCCTTATTTTAGTCTTAGAATTCTATATGATGGAGAAAGATGAAAGATGTCACATTAGCCTAGCCTAATGCTTAGGCAACCAGACTTCAGACTCACCATAGTGGTTAATGCTGTTGATAAGTCTCACTCCCACTTGGGCATGGTTATTAGTCATGAGCACAATATCAAACAGATCTTCATCATCAGGATATAGTTCACGAAGTCGTGCATTTACATGTTCTACCGCCTAGGAGGAGCAAGTGGATAAACACATATATTTGTTCAATTATTTCATCAAGAGGCCTGGGTGGGATATGCCTAAAAGAAGAATGCACTTACCAGTCTAACCTGTCTATGACTTCACTTGTTGACCTCTCTTCAGGATCTGTTAGGGCTTGCTGGAGATGTATCAAACCCAATTGTCTTCCTTTAACAACTATAGTAACTAAGACACTGAGGAACATAAATAGGGATGGCTTCATTGAACAAAGAGAGGTGGTCACCCAAGCAGCAGTAGCTTGATATACAGCAGGCAACAGGTTGGACATAGATGACTTGTCTTGTGTCCCTGAGGCTAGCTTGTTCTCCAAGCATGTGGAAGAAAGCAATCAATTTGCATGACTGAAGAGTCAATTACTAGCATGATTATCTTCAAGCGCCTGGAATGGGTGGAGGACATAACATTGCCCTTTGCCTTAGGCAATAAAAGTTACTTGAGGTTTCCCTTGATAACTCTACATTGTATGCACAGACTGAAAGTGACTCATTAGCATTTCAGCTTACAAGTCTTTCTCAACCTCACCTGGTGAAATAGGAGGCTGAACATGAAACTTTGCCTGACCTGCTTCAGCACACTTTCTCAGCTTCTGTCATCATCCATTTTCTGCTTTTCCCCTGAAATAATAGTATAATTCCCTTGATGAAAAAGAAGGGAAGTTTAAGATAGAGCTATGAATTAGCTAGGTTCCAGTTGGATGAATTCACCAGGAAAAGGCCCAGTGGAACAGCATATTACTTGCATGGTAAATAGGTCCACAGCTGAGTATCTTCAGCCACCATCAGTCAACACAGATATACAAATGGAACACTATCCTAATTTAAAGTTTAAAGCAATTTTTTAATGCTCCTAAATTAGAGGGCTGCGACAGAAGGATGAAAATGATGCAGTGGCTCAAATAAGGGTGCATACTGAGAAATGGATGGAAAATGCAGTATTGATAATGAATAGGTCAGAGGTTGGAAAGAAAAGGACATGACAGTAGGAATTATCTCTTCTAGCCAGTGATGGGAAGCTGACTATCTCTATAATGAAGAAGCTGAGGGAACACCAAATAGGGACTGTGGTGCAACTCACCCTATGTTTTTACACAATAGTTTCTAGCAGATCACAAAGGAGGAAGTAAAGTATTTAAGGAGTTCCATAGAAAGAAATAACAGCAACATATTAAAAAACCAAAAACTCTACTCAATTAGTAGCCTCTTTTGATCGAATGTTGAAAACATGTTTACAAAATTAAGCATTGAAATCCTTTTACATCACAGGAACTGGCAAATTTCTAACAAGTAACTTTGCCAACTCAGATGGTCTTTTTACTCATGTTTGAGTGCTGCCACACAGACATCATGACCCAACAGCTGCGGTCTAAAAGTTTTAGATTCTGTTGAATCCATGAGATTTAATGTCTGCAAGAATCTTTTCAAGATAGAAATCCATGCAATTCAAATGTATATTGATTTAGTACAGATAGAATAACTTAATGCTTTTAGATTTGACATTGTTCCTTTTTTCAGAAGACAGAAGGAAAGTAATGGATAAATCATTATTTATATGCAACTACTCCTCCCATTTATAGCTCCAGTGATCAAGCTCTCTGCAAGCTGAAAATGTTTTTAAAATTAGGATAGGCAAATAGGAACTGTCCATTAGTATAAATGTACAGCTTGACAAAAAACTGAATTTTTATTTCAAAGTCTCTTAGAAGTATGAATCTAGTCATTAGAAAATATGTAACATCTAAAGAACAGTTGCTGGATTTGGGAATGTCTAGTTTAATGAAAAGAAGGACATGATAAAAGTGTCCCAATTATCTCAGAGCCATCACAATGATGACTGAAGTACACAATGAATAAAATAGCATATCATTTTGGATAGCAATGTTCCAATATCCAAAGGGCTGCGACAAAGAGGAGGGAGCCAAGCTATTCTCCAAAGCACCTGAGGATAGAACAAGCAGCAATAGATGGAAACTAATCAAGGAGAGAAGCAATTTAGAACTAAGGAGAAATTTCCTGACAGTTACAACAATTTACCTCCAGAAGTTGTGAATGCCCCAACACTGGAAGTTTTTAAGATGTTGGGTAACCATTTGTCTGAAATGGTACACGGTTTCCTACTTAAGCAGGGGGTTGGATAGAAGACCTCCAAGGTCCCTTCCAACTCTGTTATTCAATTCTATTCCTAATTCTAATTTATACATATTCACTGCAGCTTTTTATTTAATAGGATTTAAAGATTGTAATATCTTTATGATTGACCAGGAAATTCCCCACCTATTACCAAATATTGGGGAACCATCTCCATCGGTGTGTGGCAGAATGCAGAAGTATGAAATACAGTCATATTATCTGCCATGTGCTCCAGAAGAAAGAAAGAGAGAGAGAGAGAGAGAGAGAGAGAGAGAGAGAGAGAGAGAGAGAGAGAGAGAGAGAGAGAGAAAGAAAGGTGGGAAAGCATGAATTCAATAGAGAAAGATCTCCGGGGAACTGAAGGGAGTTTACCTGGACAAAGGCAAAAGCAGGGCCAGGTTTCAGAGTGACGTTCTCGTTGGCCTGTTGGTATTCCACGTACTTTTCCAGACCTTGCTCTTCATAAATTTTCCTTTCCTCCACCATATCGAAGAGAGCTCGGGAAGACACTGCGATGGTGATGGCATTTTGAGGCTTGGGCTGAAGGAAAGAGGAAGGGGGGGGGGGGGAACCAAAACAAAACGGTTGAGCCCAAACCAAAACGAAGACGGGGAAAGCCTTGGGAGAAGTCAACCAGGGGCGGGAGGGGGGGAAGCGTCTAGAGAGAAACAAAAACAAACCAAGGGCGGAGGGGGAAAAGACACGCGAAGGGTGTCCACGGAAGGCCACGAGTAGGAGTGGCGGGGAAAACAAACCTCAAGCGGCGGGGGCATTTTAACAGCGTGGAAGGGAACAAGGAAAAGCCGGTATGGTCCCTGCAGCCGCCCCGCCCACTCCCCCCTTCCCGCGCTTTGGCTCGCAATTCAGCCCCAGCGTCCCTTCTCGACGGAAACGCCCACCCTCCTCCGCCGCAATACTCACCGGCCGGGGTCTCTTGGTGCTGGTGAGGTTCTCGTAAGCAATCCTCGCCGCCTCCCAGTCCATCTCGGCTCCGTCGGCTTCCTCTTGGGGGAGCTCCGTTTTGCTCTCCGCCTCGCTCTTCTGGGGTTCCCCTTTGTCGGGGCTAGAGCCGCTCATGGTTTTTTGGGGGGGATTCGGGCAGGCGGGAGAAAACCAACAACAATAAAAAGCAAGGAACGGGTCTTCAACGAGGCCTGGAGAAGAAGCTGAGAAACCGCACCCCGCCAGGCATCCCCGGCTCCGCCCGCTCCAGCAGGAAGCCGCACAACCGGCTCTTTTACGTTACGCCCGGAGCAGCTGAGTTTCTCTTGGGCTACTCGCGTCTATTAATGCCTCGCTTCGCCACACCCTTTGCGCTCGAGCTGCGGCTGGGCCGAGGCGGAGAAGGGCGAGTCGGGTGAGGGGGAACCGGTTGCCCAATTGAGCTCTCAAGGGCGGCTTTCTTGGGTCTTTTTTTTTTTTAAAGGAAACCTTAAATACAGTTAGTCCTCGGGGTACGACCACACTTGAGCCCAACGTTGATGTTGCTAAGGCAGACATTTGTTAGTGAGTTTTGCCCCATTTTAGGACCTTGCTTGCCACAGTTGTTAAATGAATAGCAATCGCACTTAGACTTGTATACTGCTTCACAGTGCTTTACAGCCTTCTCTAAGCAATTTACAGAGTCAGCATATTGCCCCCAATACGTTTCAGCAACAGTATCAGAGTTGGAAGGGACCTTGAAGGTCATCTAATCTAACCCCCTGCTCATGCAGGAGACTTGTACCAGGGATATAGTCCACTAAACTGCCAACATTTCTGATCGACACGCTCAGTGTCCTAGCCACTGAGCCACCTAATCTGGTACTAATCTGGATGCTCCTTTTACTGATCTCGGAAAGATGAATGGCTGAGTCAACATTGAGCTGGTGAGAATCGAACTGCTGGCAGCCGAGAGTCAGCATAAATAGTCTGCAAGTACTGCATTCTAGCCACTGTGCCACCATAGCTCTTTCACTTAACTGCCAATCACTGCAGTTAAGTTAGTAACATGGTTAAGTGAATCTGGCTTCCCAGGTGACTTTGCTTGGCAGAAGTTCACAAAAGATGACCACATGACCCTGGGACACTGCAACCATCATAAATATGAACCTGTTGACAAGCATCCAAAATTTGACCACGCGACCATGGGAATGCTACAACAGCCATGCGAAAAACAGTCATAAGTCATTTTTTTCCCAGTGACATTGTAATTTTGAATGGTCACCAAGTGAACTGTCGTAAATCGAGGACTACCTATACATTCAATCCATCGGAACAAAAAGGGAATAGTGGTTCTTGACTGTTGGGTTGGGTTAGAAACTTTTTAATGCCAACTTAGAAAATAACCATCAATGAGCTTCATAATGGGGGTTCCTTTAGGAAAATGGGAATGGAATGGGATTTTAATCTAAAGAAGCAGAAAAGGGCCTGGAAGCAATTTTAATTTTTCTTGTTTTTTTATCCCCTTAGGCCTTATAGCTCTGTCAGCTGGGAGTATATGAGGCAACAGGTGTTGCTGCTTTTGGTATTGCTGTTGTTTGGACTTGTGCTTCAGAAAGCACCAAAAGGCTGATTTTTGCCTCCAAGGAGTGTACTAACTAAATGGGATTTCTTCTGAGTAAATCTTTCCCAAAATATGTTTTCCAATGAGGTTAAACCTGTGTTTCTCAACCTTAATGACTTTAAATTGTGTGACTGTGATCAATTTCCTAGTTTAAAGTTAGCCCAATGTTTCTCAATGTAGGCATACTACATGTCTGGAAAACATGAGAATTATAATTAAAACATTTAGAGGGCATTAAATTATATAAATTAAAAATATTTAATTCAAAAACTAAATGACAAAATATGTATGAGAACATTAATAGATTTTCAGTCTTCATATGACATTGAAATATCCAAAATTATATAACATAAAAGATGTGCATTGAATATCTGGGAAGAGGTGATTCTTGCCCAAATAGAATAATGTCTTTCAAGTTGTGTTTTAACTTTGTCTAATAAAGGAAAAAGTAATAAAATAAGAGATGGCCATTCTATAATTCAGAATTAATGGTGCTTCATCTTTAATACAAAAACTGGTTTTGTGGAGTGATTAAGGCATCAGGATAGAAATTAGGTGAGATTGGAGTTCTACTTTTGGCATGAAACCATCTGAGTAATCTTAGGCCAGTCAAGCTTGTCAGTCCTGAGAAGGTGGCAATGGTAAACCACTTCTTGCTAAAAAAAACAACAACCCCAAAACCTGCAGGGACTAGTCCAGATAGTCTCCAGGATTAAAAGAATGGGTTTGAAGGCATTAAAAAAATCCTTAATAGATATCTTTAGGATTGGCAATGAGAGGAAAATTAAATAGCTAAAGATAAAAAAGAAGCTTTCTTAGAAGAGTTTGAAAAACGTGAACTGCTCCTTCATAAATATGTGTAAAGAAAAACAACTGTAATATATTGTAAAAATAGTCTTTCCTTCCTCTCCTTGATGGGGAGAAACCAAGTTTCTCAAATAATAGATTCATTAGTTTCTAGAAGAAACAAATTCTATCCCTGTAGGTTCTCTTCCTGGTTACCAGTTGCTGATAATGGAAGCACAGTGGCTGGTTGGAGGGAAGGTTTATTGATTGATTCATTGCAACTGTGATGACTGCATGATGGAGTGGTTAATGTGATGTAATGTGAACTCTGTTGGAAACATATATTAGCCTAGCATCATGTTTTTCAAACTTGGTAACTTTAAGATGTGTGGACTTTTTTTTTAATTTGCCCTCTCCTATTGGTCAGCTGCAGCGAGTACTGATTGGCTTGTTAAGTCTGGAGTAGTGAAGAGCATTAAGAATGGTTTGAATACAGTGGAGAAGAAAATGCTATTGAAAAAAAAGAGGAACAGCTGGAAATAACTGATAATAGTATAAGCCAGTGTTTCTCAATCTTAGCAACTTTTAAGATAGACAGATTTCCACAGACTTCAATGCTCAGTGTTCAGAACCATCCGGCATGCTGGTTTTAGCGTGATATAGCACACATTCTGGGAATTGAAGTGCACACATCTTAAAAGTTGTCAAGTTTGGAAAATACTGGGCTAGAGAATTTGTGGGACTGAGAAAAAAAGCAGAGTCAGTGAAAGCTTACGCAAGCAGTAATGAAAGAGGCTATAGTTTGAGATGAAAGGTAAAATGCCTTCCCAAGTGACTCAGCCATCTGGAATCTCCAAGAGACAAAGAGAATGGCTGTCACAGAGCCCAAGAACCAAGAAAATACTTCACTGGGTAAACAGACTGAAAGTGAAAGCAATTTCAAGGAAGAGGGGGGGATCTCTATGTACAGTACAGTATTTAAAGATATTTAAAAGTATTTAAATAAGAGATAAAGCAAAGCAAATAGTAAACAGCAAAGTAAGAGTTTCAAGGAAGGAAAATGTCTACAGTACAGTTCAGTATTTAAAACAGCAAAGTAAGATATAAAAGCAGAAGGTATGTTTTTAATTTCAGTGTACCAAACAAAAAGTATGGGTATAGTCCAATGTGCTATATGTGATGTGTTGATGAAACTTAGAGGGAAAAAGAGAAAACTCTGCAAATAATATAATAGGCTTGTAGCAAATGATCTGGAGCAGGTGGTGTCAAACTTGCATAGCCAAGTGATGTATTGGGACCTTTTCCCCATTCGCTCAAATGGGGGTGGGGATGGCCAGTGCCTGACGCATCCTGCCCATGGCCCGCAAGTTTGACACCTCTCCTCTGGAGTGTGGATTAAGACCACCAGTAAAAATTGAAGCAGCACCAGTGTAGAATAAAACAATAAATAAAACACTTTATTGGATGACCTCTATCTGCTTGTCTGTCCTGACTGCGTCATCCTGAATGAATCTGGGCTCCATTGACAGAGTTTATTAAAGAAACCTGATATGTCATGATAGATCAGCTAAAATAAAAAACAATCTGAGATTTGGATTTTGACAGCCTTCCACTGAGAGGCTGAATCTGCCATTCCCAGGATTTCCTGCCAATAATTCTATGGGGAGAGGAAGGGTGCTTCATAATGAATTCTAATTTTTTATAGTTCAGCATCTTCAAATAAATATATTCTGGTGTAATTCCTCTAGAAATTGGGCTCACAAATCAAATCTGATAGCCAACAGCTTTCCAAGTTATTTCATAGACTTATCGGCATATGCCTCCATTTCACATTTTTATAACCCCAAATTGGAATTCATCCATGTTGCCTTCAGAGCAGGGGTGAAATCCACTTTCCTATGCTACCAGTTCAGTAGCAATGTGAGCATGCACATGTACAGGACCTTCTGCGCATGCACAGAGTGTCAAAATGACATCCGGGCAGGTGGGCAGAGCCTAGCAAGTGATTAAGTGAACAGTGAGGTAAGCGAAAAGCGAGGGGTGTGTGCAATCCTCTGTGCCACATGATTTAGATTATCTAGAAAGCAGGATAAATATGCATACTTTGCAAATTGGAATGAGAACTGTTAATTCCTTTCTCTTGATCCAGTGTTTAAAATGGTGCTTCCATTTAAGCAAAAACTTAATAAACTATTCTTTTATTTTTCCACACATCTGGAAAATGGGAGAGGAAAATTCATGGAGCAGTCAGAAGAAAATTGATTAATCAGTGTGAGACTTTCTAGTAAAAACGAAGTACAGCTTGACTCCTGGTGATTTTATAGAGAGGTTCATTGAGTTTTCTTGGCAACAGTACAGAGAGATTGCCATTGTCCTTTTAATTTTTTTAAGATTTCTGTTTCACAGATAGCTACTACCTGGACTTTAAGTACCCTATTGCTATCTTGCAACCATAAATTACAGGACTGGAGGTAGCCTTCAACAGAATTCAGACCAAATCTAAATTTTGATCATTCAGTGGTAAAATTAGGGAAAGTTAAGGAAGATATCTCTTAGGGCATAACCTAAAGCCTTTATTAAAATGCAATTCACCAATATTTGAGACAGTAGAGCTGTCTACTAGTTTGATAAGTATGGCTGAACCCAAATCTGCTTGTGTGTGCGTATTTGGAGGAGGGATGCTCTCCCAACAGTTGTGATATAGAACAAATTAAAGTAGTGTTTTCCCTTGGTGTCATTTCTCCTCCCACTGAGGATCACTTGTATGTGGTACTAAGAACATCAATTGTCTTCCTTAAAGGGTGATGAGATAATGCTAAGTGTAGCTATGTGGTTTGAATGGTGTGTTTAGCCATCTGGCAAACTCCCATAACTAAGGATCTCACATAAACTGCCAAGAAGCAGTTTGCACCTGCCAAACATTATGCAAGCAAATGCTTCTGCAAAATCTAGTTCCCCCTCTCTTCTGCAGCCCAAACACGAATAACCATAGATTTTAGTGTCCTGAGGAGAGACAGAAGGGCTAAGCAAAGAGGAAATGAGCTGATCTCAATTGATGTCCATGTAATCAAGCACTTGTAGAAGAGGCTTGTTAGGCCATGACCAAGGCAACAGTTGGATGGGGAGAAAAGAGAAACTATACATAAAACTGGAGTAGCTAGGCGCAGAAAAACAATTTACCACCTTAGTGAATAATAACAAAGAGCTGACAATTACGAAATGATAGAAATGTTGCAACTGCAAATAGCAGAGATTGCAATGGATTACTTTTTAATGTGTGACAGACAAAAATATGGAGGTACATTCTTCTGTTCTTTAATGGCAAGATCATGAAAATTTCAACATTTTGCCTTCTTTTAGACATTGTCTTTTTATTGTGTGGGAATTTACTCAAGCTACTTATACCTGTATTATTCAAACTTGCATTGTCACATTGCCCCTCACATAATGTATTGGGACTTTCCCCCTTCTCTAAAATGGGTGGGCATTCCCAGTGCATGACACATCTGGCCCGCAGACAGGGAATTTGACTCCCCTGATATAGATTAATAATTAAGATTGCATTAGAACACTTTAAGATGCAGGAAAGTAACACATAATTTTTATTCCATATATACCTATTCATTGTAGACCACCTACAGATCTTTCCTCAGAGCAGTATTTCCTTCCAGTTAAATTTTTATATGAATGGTAGCATTTTCCCAAGTTTGAAATGACCATAGATAACTTGCAAAATTAGTTTTCCCCCAATTGTTGTGGAAATTTTCTTGCGCAAATGTGATGAAACAACAGTTGTGTATTTCACATGCCCATTAAAGAAATGTTGGGTTCATAGTAATGTTTTTTCTGAAAATTCAGCATGCTAGTCATGCTGCCCCCAGCTGTTTTATAAGTCTGCTTTAGAAACTAGTCTGGATTGTAGTGCATTGGGAACAGGCTGGGCCAATGGGCTATTGGACTGTGGCACTGCAAGATCTCACTGGTCATTCTTCTGTTTCTTCTTCTTCCAAGTCTTGCAGGGAAGGTATGCCTCACCTGCATGAACTGGTCTATTAGCATCCGTTTTTCTTTTTAGGGATTATTCCTTTTTACTAGTTCCCATGTCTTTCCCCAGATGTTTGCCCACATGGATGCCTTCCTCTCCCATCCTACTTTATCTGTTTTGACCCTAAAGCAGATCTCACTTTCCTTTTACCCTATTATAGTCCCATTCCTAACTCTGATGTAGAATAATCAAAGCAACAAGGAACAGGTTGTTCTTTCATTCCTACCTTCTTGGGCAGTACATAGAGAGTTTGTAACAGGGAAGAATTTGATATAATTTAGCTACATAGAAACAAAAGAACAATGTTTCTCTGTTGCAATGTAAGGATGCTTAAAAAGTGGAATAGGATGGAATTCCTGGGAGTATGGAGGTATAGCAGTGATGGTGAACCTGTGAGACACCAAGTGCCCAAGCTTTACTTTACTTTACTTTATTTGAATTTTTATACCGCACCTTCTCCCAGCGGGACTTAGGGCGGTGTACAGGCCTCAATAAAAATCAACTAGTATAAAATCACTAATATAAAACAATTGAAATACAATTAAAAATCTATTAAATAGTATGCCTGAATTTGATAAAAGCCCGATCTAAAACCCTCTCTAAAACCAATTAAAAGCTGTGCCAGGCCAGCCGCACGAAATAAATGGGTCTTCAAAGCCCGGCGGAGGTCAGGGGGTAGGTCATTCCAGAGGACAGGAGCAGCCACAGAGAAGGCTCTCGCCCTGGGAGTCGCCAGCCGACATTGCCTAGCCGACGGCACCCTGAGGAGGCCCACTCTGGGAGCGGACTGGTCGGTGGGAGGTATTTGGCAGCAGGAGGCGGTCTTGCAGATAACCAGGTCCCTTGCCATGGAGCGCTTTAAAGGTGGTTACTAACACCTTGAAGTGCACCCGGAAAGCCACAGGCAGCCAGGGCAGCTCACGCAGGAGGGGTGTCACATGGGAGCATCTAGAAGCTCCCAGAATCCCCCGCGCGGCCGCGTTCTGTACTAACTGGAGCCTCCGGGTGCACCTCAAGAGAAGCCCCATGTAGAGAGCATTGCAGTAGTCCAGGCGGGAGCAAGCGTGCATCCCCAAACTGAAGGGTGTGCACATGTGCATTCTGAGATGCTTGCATGCACAGCAGAGACCCAAAGACCAACTGGCCGGCAGGAGGTGGGGCATCCCAACACCAGCAGTGTAACAAGTGGTAAGATCTTTTTCGTTCGTGAGCTTCTATTTCATCATTTGCAGGAATCAAAAGCTCATGAAAGAAATGCCACGGAGATCTAACCTGGGGTGACGGTATGCGTGCCAGCAGAGAGGGTGCCATAGGTTCACCATCACAGAGGTATAGAGTAGAAAATCAAGGGGAGCATGGTTCATTCAGTCTGGATTGGGGGGGATGTCCTTTCATCTCGCCATTAAGTTGCCCACCAAAATGTTACCCATCTATCTACTTTTGGCCGCCTGCTTTCCAACTGCTGGGTCATAAGACATAGACAAAAGACATTGGGCCCCCTCTCCCATGCTAATGATTAAGACTGAATAACTTGTAAATATTGGCATGACAGAGTAAAGAGAGGATATAGCTAATTCATCATTTTGGGGAAGGCCAAGATAATCTCAACACTTATAAAACGAATGAGGAGAAGTAGGAAATTATGCTAATAAATATAAAAATGTGTAGGCATTTACACAGCAGATAAAAACAAGGGAACTTTTTTCAGTAAGTACATTCTAGTAAAATGTCTTTCCATTCTAAAGGCATATTATTTATGATGAGACATTAATACTCTCAGAATTACTCAAAATCACTTAATATAGATAAGTTACTTCTTGTCACAGTTTAAACAACTGTTTAGATAATCTGTTGCTTTCTTGAGAAATACACAATTACGTCCAACACCAAATAGGTTGACTGCCTTTTAGTCTTCCCCTCTTAAGCTATTTGCAATATGTAGTTTAATGCAATTTTCAGTAAACTGGACAGTACTTGCAGGATTTTAGTTTGATACAGGCTTACCATAAAGTAGCAATTCCGAATGGGATTTAGTCCCAGCTATTGGCAAGAAACATCTTAGCACCTTCTCCAACTTAAACCAGCACACCCATGCATCAAACTCATTGCTGAAAGTTCTGGAAACCAAATAGGATGATATTTTCATGCAAGCTCCCTTGCTTAAAAATATTTTAGTTTAAAAATCTAAAATAAATATACAGTAGGCAAATAAGAGCCAATGCCACCATTTAAAAATCTTTCCCATACAGTATACTGTAGATCAGTGTTTTTCAACCTTTTTTGTGCAAAGGCACACTTTTTTCATGAAAAAAATCACGAGGCACACCATCAACATTAGAAAATGTTAAATTTTTTTAACTCTGTTCCTATATTGACTATATATAAAGTAATTCTCTTGAATAGGAATCAAATAAACACAAAGAAATTATTTTATAATTACTTTATTATGAAATAATAAAGTATTTTATAATTGTTCATATTTGTAAGCCAAAGCTGCATGTTACGGATGAAATTGGAATTTTTCCCACGGCACACCAGACAATATCTCACGGCAAACTAGTGTGCCACGGCACAGTGGTTGAAAAACGCTGCTGTAGATGCATTTAAAAAAATAAAAATAATAATTTAAAATTTTAAAAACAGTAGAGAAGATCAACCCTGACTTCTCTTTAGAAGGCCAGATCCTGAAGATGAAATTCAAATACTTTGGCCACCTAACGAGAAGGAAGGACTCACTTTAGTCTAATGCTGGGAAAGATTGAGGGCAAAAGAGGAAGGGGACAACAGAGAATGAGGTGGCTGGATGGAGTCACTGAAGCAGTAGGCATGAGTTTAAATGGACTCCAGAGGATGGTGGAGGACAAGAAGGCCTGGAGGAAAGTTGTCCATGGAGTCATGATGGGACAGGCGCGACTTTGCAACTAACAACAACAACTATTAATCCTACATGTATGCAACAAGATGTACAAAGTTTTATTTTTAAAAGGACTAAGAGATAAATCCACTCATCCTATGCATATGAGTATCCTAGGTTGAATTGCACCATTCTGTATTTTTATGTTTTTAATATGCCAGTAAGCTTGCTCCATGATATACTGTATATTTTGTGTACTGTATAGTTTAACTCTAAGAATGAGCAAATAACAAGCTGTATCTTTCCCCTGAAATGTTGGGGTTGGATTGACCTCCTTTGCATAATAACAATTTGAACAACTTAATTGAAGGAATCTAGTCACCATTGATAGGGATGCGGTGGCTCAGTGGCTAAGACACTGAGCTTGTTGATCAGAAAGGTTAGCAGTTTGGCAGTTCGAATCCCTAGTGCCGCGCAATGGAGTGAGCTCCCGTTACTTGTCCCAGCTTCTGCCAACCTAGCAGTTTGAAAGCACGTAAAAAATGCAAGTAGGAAAATAGGAACCACCTTTAATGGGAAGATAATAGCACTCTGTGTACCTTTAGCATTTAGTCATGCTGGCCACATGACCACAGAGACATCTTCAGACAGCGCTGGCTATTCGGCTTTGAAATGGAGATGAGCACTGCCCCCTAGAGTCGGGAATGGCTAGCACATACATGTGAGGGGAACCATTACATTAGTCACCATTGAGATGTATGGGGTTTTTCTTCCTCTCCCCATTTCATTCTCAGCAGTATTGTCATTGGGATTGCCTAAAGACTATGTACATGTATTTGTTTGACTCTGAGGGGAAACCTCATAAAACTGTGAAGCCTGATTCATACCTCCTTTATAAGTCATTTCTTGTTTAAGCATAATAATTACCTAATTATTCATTGGGTTCACAAAACATTCTATATCACAGTTTGCTTGATCCCTCATTTATTGACTAAGTTCCAATTGTAGGTAGGTAATATTCACAGGTTCCTGAATGCTAAAGATGACTAGATTGAGATTCATGAGAATGACCAAGGGGTGCCCTAGGAAATTAATAAAATGTGTAGCCCAGGGAAATTAATAAAATTTATTGACCACTTTGTATCTAAGTTTCTTCATAGATATGTTTAGCTGCAATATTATCATCGTGCAATTCAGAATATTTTTTAAAAAAATCATTTTAAGATAAATTTAGAATAATTAAATATATTTATGTATTTCATGTAGCATAAAAATAGGCATTTGTGCATTTTTACTAGGAGCACAAAGGTGAGAACAATTTCCTCTCCAAACCTTGAGCAAGGGAAGCACTGAGCAATTGGATAAGATCTACAAAATATTGGGAAGAGAGGATATGGAGAATATGAAACATAAGACTTGCTGTCTCAAAGGAAAGCAGGAAGAAAAGGAAATTTGGTTTGCACATTTCAGAAAAAAAGCCACAAAGCTTTGCAACATCATAAGTCACTAGATTTGCAGCCTATATTTAAGTTGCTGCAAACCTAAATTGGCTTTGCTTCTCTTGATCCCCCTAATATATTACTTATACTTTGGGTATAGAAACCCCTTGCTCTAGGGAAAAGTTTGAATTTATTACAGGTGCTTGCTCATTTTTGTTCCACTCTAGAAAGACCACAACGAACTGTGCTTTCTGGGTCTAGGAATTCTTCAGCCATACATCTTTTGCTTTTTGCTTGCTGCTGTCTCTGCTTTATAGTTAAGGAATCTCAGGATGTGGCCAAGTATTAACATTTCCTCTGTATACAATAGACATATATTTTAGCATTTAAGCCTTTTCAGTTCCTAAGCTGCCAACCACAAGGCACCCACATAATCAATATTATTCAAGAGTTGAACACCAATAAATTATGGTCATCGATCCAATGGGCAGAACCTTCCTATCTAACTTCACAAAAATAATTTTCTTACATTTTTTTTGTCAAGATAGAAATGCTAGTATAAACTTGAGCTGAGGTGCCTCCTGGACAAAGGAGGCCTGGGTTCAAGGCCTTACTTGACCATAGAGCTCACTAGCTACTGGAACGTTGGGCTAATTATAATCTCTAAAGCTACTTTGTCTGGGGAAATTGTGAGGTAAAGGCACAACCTGTATGTCAGCTTGATCTAGAGGAAATAACTCAAGTAAATAGTTAAAATTAATAATTTAAAAAGTTAGTGTTAATGTTTTAAATATGCTATTTTATATTGTGTTTTGTAATATTGCAATAAATAAATAACTTAGCAAGTCTTAGTGCATGTTGGTGCAATTTTCAACTTACTAGAACTGGGCTGGAACGTTGGAACATACTTCAGCTTTGGAAGTTATCTACTACCTGCCCACTATATTAGTTAAATTTGGCAGAATAGGCTGTAATGCAGGAAGATACAGAAGGAAAAAGAAGTATAGGATGATTACAAGTAAAGTGGTAGACTCAGTTACTATGGCAGTACAGTGCATCATTGGAAGAACTAAAGGACCAGGTTAGAGATGATCATGAAGAAAATCCATGTGGTTGCCAGGAGTTGAGATTAACTTCATGGCACATAATCAGTCATCCTAAGTTACCTTCTTGTCCTGCTTCAAGTTTCAAACTTGCACTGGCCTCGCTAGGTGAAAGTAGCAATTTACTCAAGGCTGAAGAGACAACAGCAGACAAGGAAAGGAATGTAGATCTAGGTCGTTCCGCCCCAGGCGCCTGATGGACCCTGATAGGTTCCTGGCGGAGCTTGGCCATTCCCTGAGGCTCTGGCTCACGACTTGGCTGGAGAACTGGTGGCCGCATGGGACAGGGCAGCCGATGGGGCTCTGGACCGTGTCGTGCCTTTGCGGCCTCTGATCCGGTGCCGAACCCGGTTGGCTTCTTGGTTCTCTGAGGAGCTGAGGGAGATGAAGCGCTGGAAAAGACACCTAGAGAGCAATACAATACAATAGCAGAGTTGGAAGGGACCTTGTAGGTCTTCTAGTCCAACCCCCTGCATGGGCAGGAATCTTATAGTTGAATATAGCAGTTGAAGGGCCAGCCGTTCCGAATCTGATCGGACACTGGTGAGGTCTTATATCAAGACCTACCTAGTGGCGATAAAAGCAGCAAAGTCTTAATTATTTTTCCTCTCTTATTGCATCTGCAGATAATTGCCCAGCTGCCCTGTTTAGGGTGACCCACTCCCTCTTACATATGGAAGCGCAGGAGGACCCCTTACAGGGTAAAGATGAGCATTTTGTACAATACCTGCAAGACAAAATCGCTCAGATTCAGGAAGGGCTGGACTCTGACTGGGTAGGGCTAGATGGGGTGAGGGAGGCGGGTCTTGAGAATGTTATCTGGGAGGAGTTTGACCCTGTGACTCCCGAGGATGTAGACAGGATTTTGGGTAGGCTTAGCACTGCCACATGTTTATTGGACCCATGTCCCTCCTGTTTGGTGCTGGCCACCCGGGAGGTTACACAAGACTGGATCCAGGGTATTATCAACGCTTCTTTGAGAAAGGGTTTCTTCCCCACTGCTTTGAAAGAGGTGGTGGTGAGGTCCCTCCTCAAGAAGCCTTCCCTGGATCCGGCGCTTTTGGCAAACCATTGTCCAGTCTCCAACCTTCGCTTTGTGGTGAAGGTTGTTGAGAGTGTGGTGACGCGACAGCTTCCCAAGTACCTGGGTGAAGCTGTCTATCTTGATCTGTACTAGTTGGGTTTCAGGCCTGGGTACAGCACAGAAACGGCATTGATTACATTGGTTGATGATCTCTGGAGGGCTCGGGACAGGGGTTGTTCCTCTGTCCTGGTCCTATTAGACCTCTCAGCGGCTTTTGATACCATCGACCATGGTATCATGCTGCAGCGGTTGGAGGGGTGGGGGGCACTGTACTTCGGTGGTTCTCCTTCCTCTCTGACTGTTCGCAGTTTGTGTTGGCGGGGGGGGCAGAGGTCGTCCTCAAGATGCCTCACTTGTGGAGTACCCCAGGGGTCAGTCCTCTTGCCCCTTCTGTTCAACATTTATGTGAAGCTGCTGGATAAGATCATCCGGGGTTTTGGGGTAAAGTTCCATCATGATGATATGCAGCTGTATATTTCGTCCCCAGACCACCCCAATGTTGCCCTTGACGTGATGTCCCAGTGGCTGGAGGCCATGCAGATCTGGATGGGGAGGAACAGGTTCAGGCTCAACCCTCCAAGACCGAATGTCTGTGGTTCCTGGCGTCCTGTTACAGTCAGCTGGTTCCATCGCTGGCTATGGGGTGTGTGTGAGACCTTAGCCCCCACAGGAAGGGTTCACAACTTGGGTGTCCTCTTGGATGCACGGCTGTCCTTGGAAGATCATATGACGGCTGTCGCCAGGGGGGCTTTTTATCAGGTTCGCCTGATCTACCAGTTGCGTCCCTTCCTGGATCAGGATCATTCACACCCTCATCTCTTCCCATCTGGACTACTATAATGCTCTCTACATGGGGCACCCCATGAAGAGCACCCAGAGGCTCCAACTGGTCCGGAATGCGGCCACGCGGGTAATTATGGGGGTGACGCGATGCTCCCATGTAACACCCCTCCTGCGTGAGCTACACTGGCTTCCGGTGGTTTTCCGGGTGCAATTCAAGGTGTTGGTTACTATCTTTAAAGCGCTCCATGGCTTAGGACCTGGGTACCTACAAAATCGCCTTCTGCCACCGAGAGCCTCCCACTGGCCAATACGCTCCCATAGAGAGGGTCTCCTCATGGTGCCGTCGGCTAAACAATGTCGACTGGCGACACCCAGGGGAAGAGCCTTCTCCATGGGAGCACCTGTCCTCTGGAACGAATTGCCCCCGGAGTTAAGAACTATCCCTGACCTACGCACCTTCTGCCATGCTCTCAAAACCTTTCTTTTTCAACAAGCTGGGCTGGCATAAATATGAATTTTTATTAATTTTAATCGGAGTTTGTTTGGTTTTTTAATCTTATGAGAGGCCAAATTATTTAATATGTTTTTAAATTGTTTTTAACTTTTATATATCTGTTTTACTTTGGCTGTACATTGCCCTGAGTCCTTCAGGAGTAGGGCGGTATAAAAAACAAATAAATAAATAGATCAAAACAGAGTCTCTGGAAAAGAAAGCTTGTCTGAGGGCTTTCACTTTCAACAAGAGCATGCTAAAGAGTAGTCAAAATCCAGTTCAAAATTCAGAGAGCTCAATAGGGTTTGTCAACAGTCCAGGGTCAGAGTTTCTCAAGCAAGATTCACAGAATAATACCCCAGAACTGGAAATCAGGAACTCATTTCCAACATAGATCAGGGCTAGCTTTTAAATGAGGCTATAGTCAGCTGTTGTTCAATGAGGCAAGGAGCCTCATTGAATGTCTTTATTTTGCTGTCGGAATCTAAGAGCTTTGATGCAAACCATCCTCATTTGACTTCTCCAGCTGCTCTGTTAGTGCCTGTGTTGACCAGGTGTCTTACGAGGCTGACGTTCCACTGGTTTAGCTGGACCCTTTCTTCAAAGTTTGAGTCCTGGGCCACAATAATTGCAAGGGAATAAGCCTGGTTATGGAAAATGCAATGCTTTACATATCTTTCAGAAGGTTCCAATCTGTAGTTCAATTTTGGGCTTAATTTAAAAATGTGTCAGAGTCCTGGCAAAGGTGGGGGGAGGGAAGATATCTCCATTGAAATGTTTTGGGCCCACTTTCCCCAGGTTGGTATATTAACTTATGCTTGGCTTGCATTTTGGTCTCTCTTGGCTCAGCAGTGTATAACTCTTCCCTTTAACATTATTGGTCATATGGGAGAGAGCGGCTATGTTGATTTGAACTGCTGAGAGCCTCATCAACTTTTGAAACTGATCACCTTGGGAAATACAAGGTAGCATTAAAGAGAAGATAATGCCTATATTTCCAGGAAATTCTATCCCAGCCGTTTTATCAGGAAGGAAATCCTTCTCCTGAACAATTTGCCAAAATAAATCTCTGATGAAAATGAATCACAGAGGGCATTCCTTTCAGCTTATTCTTTGACAACCTGGCACTTTAAATATGTCAGAGCCAAGAGTTTGGTTCCTATACTCCAGACATATGATTCTGTGGGTTTCATATAGTCCCTGTCAAACATGAATCTATATAATATTCCCAGACTGCAGAGGCTGTCATACTCACATTTTAAGTCATCTACATAGTTCAACTTTTAACCCCCTTGGCTTCCTTTTTGCCATTTGGAGAGAGAGGGAGGGAGGGAGGGAGGGAGGGAGAGAGAGAGCCTTGATATAAACAGCAACACCTGATCTCCTAAGATAGCAGTCTTAGCACCAATTAAGAAGACCGCACTGCCTATTTTGATTGGTTTATGACAGGCATGTCCAAAGTCCGGCCCGGGGGCCATTTGCGGCCCGGGGGCCGGTTTAATACGGCCCTCCAACAGCCCTCCCTGCTCTATGTAAATGTGGCCCTCCCTTCCTCCCTCTGTCTCTGGGGCTGTGTGGCTGGGAGGGAGGTGGACGTGCGGCCCCAGAACGTGCGCTTGGTGCCTGCCGGAGGGAGCCGCGATGGAGACGCGACCGGCTTCCCTGCCTGACGCCCCAGCCGGGCGACCTGCCGGGCGACAGCCTCGGTGGTGCTTAAGAATGACGGTCGCCTTGGGTGCTCGCACAAGGTCGCCCGGCAGGTCGCCCGGCAGGGGCATCAGGCAGGGAAGCCGGTCGCGTCTCCATCGCGTCTTCCTCCCACGGGCACCAAGCGCACGTTCTGGGGCCGCGCGTCCACCTCCCTCCCAGCCACACAGCCCCAGAACGTGCAGCTCCCGCCGCACAAGGTCGCCCGGCAGGGGCGTCAGGCAGGGAAGCCAGACGCGTGGCCTCAGAACGTAAGCCGTGGTGCCTGCCGGAGGGAGCCGCGATGGAGACGCGACCAGCTTCCCTGCCTGACGCCCCTGCCGGGCGACAGCCTCGGTGGTGCTGCGGGAGGAGGCGTCCGTAACCTCCGGCATACCGGCCCTTCTGCTGCTTCCCATGGTGGGGGAGGGGAGGAGAGGGGAGAGAGGGAGTGACTGACAGACACAGAGAGAGACAGAAGGGGAGGGAGGGAAAGACAGAGAGACAGACAGAGACAGAGAGAGAGACGGAGAGAGACACAGATAGAGAATGATACAGGGAGGGATTGAATCGGAGACAGACGGGGAAAGAGGGAGAGACAGACATACAGAGAGAGGGAGGGAGAGAATCAGAGAATCAGAGAGAGTGACACACAGAGACAGGGAGAGACAGAGAGAGGGAGGGAGAGACAGATAGATAGAGACTGATTAAGTGAGTGAGAGACAGACAGACAGACAGACAGACACACACAGAGTGACAGAGAGAGAGAGAGAGAGAAAGAGAAAGAGAGAAAGAAAGAAAAAGAGAAAGAAAGAAAAAGAGAAAGAAAGAGAGAGAGAAGGAAAGAGACAGAGAGACAGAAAGAAAGAGAAAAAGAGAGAGAAAGGAAGAGAAAGAGAGAAAAAGGGAAAGAAAGAAAGAGCAAGAGAGAGAGAAAGAAAGAGAGACAGAAAGAAAGAGAAAAAGAGAGAGAGAAAGGAAGAGAAAGAGAGAAAAAAGGAAAGAAAGAGCAAAAGAGAGAGAGAGAAAGAAAGAGAGACAGAAAGAAAGAGTAAGAGAATGAGAGAGAAAGGGAGACAGAAAGAAAGAGAAAAAGAGAGAGAGAAAGAAAGAGAGAGAGGGAAATGAAGAGAGAGAGAGAGAGGAAGAAAGAGATAGAGAGAGAGAGAGAAAGAGAGACGGAAAGAAAGAGAAAAAGAGAAAGAGAGAAAGAGAGAAAGAGTGAGAGAAATGGAGAGAGAGAGAGGAAGAAAGAAAGAGAAAGAGGTAGGTAAGTTTTTTTAAAATTTATTTTCAATACATTGTGAAAACTCAACTGTCAGTTGATCTTAATGTTATGAAATGAAAAGTATGTCATTTGCAATTAACTTGGCATAAAATAATTTATTTGCATTTAATTGTAATGGTTCAAAGAATGTTCGGAAAAATGTTTGGCCCTCCACCATGTTCACTTCATCCAATCTGGCCCTCTTTGAAAAAAGTTTGGACACCACTGGTTTATGATATACTGACTGAGAATGCAAGTTTTGCAGCAAGAATAAAGAAACTCTTGCCTTTTAGATGGTGCTGAACTACAGCTCCCAGAATTCCTCACCACTTTCGATGCTTAGTTGAAGCTGCAGCAACACTTTGGGAGGCCATAGCATCCTGATCTCAGTAGATATATGCACACTTACCTTGTAGGAAGTCCTATTGGACATAGTAGTGAGCTTTCTTTTATTTATTTGTTCAATTTGTAGGGGGGGGGGCATCTCATCAACATGATTCTGGGTACCTCACGACAGTTAAAAAATAATGAATGAAATACAAATGGAAACCAACATACAAAACCATCATCTTTATTAAGCCATATTTTTAAAAATTGACAAAAACATAATTGGTGACATTCTTAATAATTGCCAAGTATGTGTGCATTGGGACATGCAGTTTAATGCAGGCATGCCTGTTTAGTGGCATTTACAGGTAGAAATAACAAAACTTTAGATTCTAGATGAATTGGAAGAAAAAAACATTTTGAAAAAAGGATTCCCCCCCCCCCTCTTTTTGATCAATGAGATTGCAAATTATTTGGTCCTGCTGCATTTTTGTAATAGGAGACACAAAAATACTTCTAATGATTTTCAGTAAATTAAACTGTATCTTGTTAGATATATTTTTCACTCTGTCCAAACATTTTTATGTTTATCACCCTGTAGGGGAAATAAGCAGCATAAAGTTTAATTAATAAATGAAATAAACAAAAGCATTCATTTGGCTCACATTTTGGCAACTTTCACCCTTTTTGATTGAATAACTTGTTAAAAAGCACAAAAGTGAAGAATGAATGCTTCAAGTTAGTTAATTAAAAGACTTCATAATATGCCAAACTGGTAAATAATATTTTCTGTTGTTTTCTTCTCATAATTAGCTTCTGCAAACGATTGACTAACATAGATCTTTGATGATGTCACTGTTTTCATTTGCGGGGAAGGCTGCGTCTTCTTTGCCATCTTGAACAATTTTCCTAGTTTATTTATACTGTCACGATAAGGGTACCTTTGAAAGCAACACTCTCTACTGGTATTCTAGGCATTCTACTGTTCTTTTATTAAAGACTTCTTCATTTCTCTAAAACAAAATTCTTACAATAATAAATCAGCGACACTTTAAGGCCGTGCCAAGTTAAATATATATGGTTCCTGGCTATTATGTAATTTCCAAATCTGCTACAAGGGCTGTTGCTGATAAGTCAATTGGGGTGGGGGGGGGGGGAGAAACAATGTTCCAGACTGATCTTTGTTATACTGTGTCCTTCACTGATGTATGTAGACCAGTCTTTCTGTTCACTGCTCTTTTCTTCCCTCTCTCTTTTTTTTTTTAAGAAAGGGGGTGCAAGAGAGCATAATTGCAGCTTTCCTCTCTTTCGAATGACTCTTCATCATAACAGTTTATATCTGGAAAATATCACAGGAAATGTGAAATGGAGGTAAGTTAAAACCAAGAAATCAGACCTCGCTGTTATTAGCAGAATGGTTCAAAAACATTTCTTGGGATGTGTTTGTAATAGTTCTGCCTCGTAATAAAACTCAACAGTGATATATTTCTCCCCTTCTCAGGTTGATTTGGCATTAAGAAGCCAGACAAAAGCAATTTGTAATAAGGTCCCTGATCCATGCCTGTAACATGCAGAAGGGGCTCAGAGGGCTCCGTGCTCATTTAAAGCTCTTTAAAATGATTAATAGCTAAAATGCATTGCAAATTATCAAGTGCTTTCCATGGAGAAAACAGGGAGCTTTTCAGGAGATTGCCATAACATTTCTTCTGCCAGGAACCAAGGGTAAGAAATCAGACAAAATTAGCAATTGCAGCACATGAATGAAACAGAGCATTCATTTCAGAAGTTAATCCAATGGTCGGGTGGGTTGGCTTCCCCCCCCCCCACTTTCTCATTCAGTATTTTGTTTACTAAAGACTCAGCTGTCATCATCCGCAGATGAGAAAGAACTTACAACTACACAGAATGAATGAATAGCTCACGAGACAGAAAAATTAGCTGAGCTGTGTTTTATTTGAAATTGGTGGAACTTTAGTTACAGAGAAATCTGTTGTGGGATGAGGGGGCTTCTGAAGCTCAGACCTGCCAGAGGTCTTACTAGAGGTTCCCAATCTTTCTAGGCTGATGGAGATTTTTGGATTTAGGAAGCATGTTATGGACACTCCTATGGGTGACAGCCATTGCGGGAAGCAATCAGGCATAAAACACCTATTTTAAAAAAATGCAAACAAGTGTGGTTGCTTCCTGTCATCCTATTTTGCTTCTTTACTGCTTGCCTTTTTGCTGGGCAGGTCAACCTATTTTGAAGGAAAATTTTGGGTTGCACCTTTGATTTTCTAAGAGTGCCCCTGAACATAGGTGGGATTAGAAGAAAAGATGCTCATGGCTGGAACTTATTTTGCAGCATGCTAGTTAAGTAAGATAAAATAATGAAGTGGGACAGAGAGTGTCCAAAGGTGGTGGCCATTCCTGATTTTAGTGAGGAAGAAATAGCACTATTGCAGGAATCTAATCCAAGTCTGGGTTACTCCAAAGTGGTCTTTGTGGGATGGGCCTTGGTGATGGTCCAGAAATTGTAACTAGTCCAGAAAGCAGCAGTATAGGTGACATCCATCTTGCCGGCCTGTCCTAATCCACACTATCAAGCTTGCAGACTGAATGCTAAATTGTTTTAATTTGGATTTTAAGGGGTAGAGTTTTTAGGATTTTTAGCACAGGGTTATTGGTATTTAATTGTTTTTTAATATTTATTGTTTGCTACGTTTTATATTTTCCTATTTTAATCTCCTGTGCACCGCCCCGAGTCCCTTCGGGGAGAGTGGCGCGGTATATAAATTTAATAAATGAAATGAAATGGATCTACCATATCATACCTCTGTAAGAAACAGCTATCTTACTTGCCAGTTGTTTTTCAAACCCAGTCAAGGATGCTCATTATTGGCTACAGAGATTAAGGCCAAATTACCTACAGGATTTTCTACTCATATCCAGTTTGTCTGTGTCTAGTTAAATTTTCTATAGATTCCCTTCCCCCCCTCCACACACACGTTTGCAAATCCTGTCATAATTGCATCTAACACCATGAGTGAACTTTTCCATTGTGGTGCCCATAACTCTGTAATACATTGCGACTGGAATTGTGGCAAGCCCCTTTTTCAGCCAAGTTTAGGTTTAAAATTACTATTAATCCTAATATTATTAATAGTTCAAATGTTTTTAGAATTTTTTGATATGAAGATACATAATTTTGTAAGTGTCACCAGTCAGAGGGCCAGAAAGCATATTACCCATATCTGGGTATCTGGGTGCGTCTTATACATCGAATGCAGCATTTTTTGCCTCCCGAAACCCCATCCCCTTCACCAAAATGTCTGTGCCTAGCCTTATGGAAGCTTCCAGAGAGCTCCTGGGGGCCGGGGAGGGCATAAAGTAGCCTAAATCGGGGTGTTTTTTGCCCCCCCCAGCCCCCAGCAGCACTCTATAAGCCTCCATAGGGCTATGCATGCAATTTATTTCACACAAAAATGGTCCGTTTTTGTGATAAACTGGCCGGTTTTTTTGCTCATTTTTCACCCCCCAGGAGCACTCTGCGAGGCCCCCCCAAGGCTAGTCATGCTTTTTATTTGAAGAAAAATAGCCACGTTTTCGCGGAGAAAGACCAGTTTGGGGGAGGTATGCAAAGTGCAAAAAAACCTTTCCCCCCCCCCCTTTTGGAAGGCTGTTTAGTTACTTGGCAACTTTAAGACTTTGGACTTCAACTCCCAGAATTCTCCAGCAAGCATAGCTTGTGGACCTAGCTGGCTGGAGAATTCTGGGAATTGAAGTCCACAAGTCTTAAAGTTTGCACATTTGGGAACCCCTGAGTTAGAACACTTTCGGAAAGCTCTTTTGGAAGGCTCTTTATCTGTTTCTGTGCCAGGAGAAACAAAGTTTTAAGGTTTGTCAGCTATTTCCTTCTCCAGGACATGGATAAATACTCCTGGAAACATCAACCTACCTACCTACTCTCTCTCACTCTCTACACCTACCTACTGTATTTCTCTCTCTATTTCTCTCTCTATCCTTCTACCTACCTACCTACACACACTTTCTCTCTCCCTACCTACCTACTGTATTTCTTTCTCTATTTCTCTCTCTATCCTTCTACCTACCTACCTACACACACACTCTCTCTCTCTCCCTACCTACCTATTTCTCTCTCTCTATTTCTCTCTATTTCTATCCCTTTATCTACCTACCTACCTACCTACTCTCTCTACCTACCTACCTACCTACCTACCGTATTTCTCTTTCTTTCTCTCCCTCTCTCTCCCTCTATCTACCTACCTACCTTTTTTTGTAATTTGCCTCTTCAAAACCTTGGTGCGTCTTATACTCTGGTGCGTCTTATATTCTGAAAAATATGGTAATTTTATTGTCAGGAAGAGGGAAAAAGACATGCAGCCTTTTCTGCCTTAATGTGTAAATTTTCTCCTTGAGTTTGAGTCCTCATGTGCACACTATATGGACCTATGCATGCAGTATTCTTGGCAACAATCAAAAATGGTTTTTTATTGCCTGCTGTACATTTTTTCATAGTTTCATTTAACTTATAACTACAAAATTCTCTGGTTATCTCCCATTTAAACAATCACTAGGCTTGATCTTTTATATCTTCAGAATCCATATAAAGGCTCTGTCTCCTGTTTTCTTCCTCAGATGATGAAATAATTGGATGTTGTGATCCTTGATGTCATTGAATAGAACTATTTCCTGCTTTAGGCAATACAATGTTTTGGGGCAGCCCTGTTTTTAAATTAAGAACATTTTTTTTTAAAAAAACTTTCATGGTTAGTTATTTCATTAGCATAGCCTGATAGCTCCAGTTTTATCCCCATCCATAAGCCATGATCTAAACATTCTTATTCTCTTCCCTTTTTTTGAGCCTACAAATGTTATATAGCAGCAAAACATAAAGAGAGTGAGATGGCAAACAGAGTCAAACAAAGTATTATTATTTATTAATTTTGGTAATATTAATTATTATTATGATCAGTAGGTGATATTAAAAATGATTAGAAGGGATAGTTTCTCATTTACAAATAATTTCACATTGTTTGCAATAAGTTCCTTTTTGTATTTTTAAGCAATAATAATAATAATAATAACTAACAATAACAATAATAATAAAGAATAAAGTACACATTGAATAAAGTAGCCTATCATTTTTGGATAACAGTTTCAATATTTAAGGGCCTTGTCACAAAGAAAAGGAGGTCACTATTTTCCAAACCACCTGATGTCAGGACAAGAAGCACTGGGTGGAAAATAATTAAGGAGAGAAGCAACTTAGAACTAAGGAGAAATTTCCTGACAGTTAGAACAATTAATCAGTAGAACAACTTGCCTCCAGAAGCTGTGGATGCTCCAATACTGGAAGTTTTTAAGAAGATGTTGGATGACCATTTGTCTGAAATGTTGTAGGGTTTCACGCTTAAGCAGGGGGTTGGACTAGAAGACCTCCAAAGTCCATTCCAACTCCACTATTCTGTTAATAATTGTGGCACTTATGGAGACTATGTTGGATTGTTTATAATAGAGAAAGCAGGGCTGTACAGTTATTTCTATTCGTTCCCCCATTCCCATTTCTCCTTTTACTCACACTGGGAACTTTGACAATATAAGTTAACCTGAACCAATTTCATCATCTTTCCAAACTTCAGAGTAACAACATTTTGGAGGCAAAGTAGCCCCATACTATATGTGCATTCCAAGATCATTAATTTTCCTAATAATCCCCTTTTCTGGATTTCATCATCTTTACAGCAGTTACACAATGAATTGAAGTTTTTACTGAGTTGTCCAAGAAGATTTCAGGTCGTCTTTGATTTGTCTCTCTGAGCAATGTCTCCCTGCAGAATGTGTACTTTAATTTCATCTCTTCTTTTTTCTTCCCTCTCCAGTGTATATCTCTTTACACTGACTAAAAATGAGCTGTATTTGTCTTTGGTAAGTCTCCCTTACTTACTTTGGAAAAATGAGGAGTTCCCATCCTACTGTTTTGCATACCGTAATCTGGTGTCATTGCATCTTGTTTAGATGATATTGAACTTCATCTCCAAAAAGCTCCACCCAGCAATAAAAGGAGCTGAGGCTCTAGTTCAGTAATATTTAGAAGGTCACAAGTTCTTCATCCTGGTCCATTCTTAAGATTAAACAAGATCCTGGTAACATAGCTAATGATTAGGGGTTATGAGAGTTGTAGTCTAAAATATCTGGAAGAATCAAATTGCCTTTGAGCGTGTACCTGTGTACTCTTATATTCACAAAATGGTATCTCTTCTGTTCTCTCCTTCCTTTCTTCTATCCCCCTATGTATGCAAAGGTCAAAAGGGGATGCCAAGACCAAATCACAGGGGATGCCCTCTTTTACATGGCCAATTTTCAGGAAACCCCAGAGCTTCAATCAGTGTTCTCCTTTTATACTGAACATTCTTCAAACTGGTCAACAGATGATTTTGCAAGTAAAGTCATGGGAGTTTTGAGATTTAAAATAGAATTTTAAAAAGTTTTGACTGTGACAGACATATTTTACACTTTTAAAAATGGGGAATTTCAGGATATTTGTTTGTTCATTCTGTGTGAGAGTCCTTGTGCAATTTAAGACATTTTATTCTCTTCCATACAGGACAGATGCACCTCTCATAAGAAATCACGTTGACCTCTGCTGCCCTGCTCTGAAAATCCGATGTCTCTATAGTTAGGGGACTGCAGAGAGAGAAGTTCTGCTCTCCCCCCCATGTTTTCTGTCAATCAAAGAATAGGTATCACTTGTATAGTATTTCATGGATGAATTTGTCTCCCTTTCTTGCATATGAGAGTTTGCATTATTACTGGAGGAGATTTGCAACTCACCTATCTCCCAATTCCTATTCTTTGACCAGGGTGGCTGGTTGGCTGGACTAGTTTAAAAAATGCTCAAATGCATCATATTGGTATGCCATTATCAGTAAATGTTAAAAGAGTTCAGAAGCTTGCTATCATATCTGAAATGATATAGGGCAGGGGTGTCAAACTCAAGGCCCATAGGCCAGATCTGGCCTGTGATGTGGTTGGATTCGGCCCATGTGGTTATCCTGGAAATGGTAAAGGTCTGGCTCGCATTGCTTCAGCCCATCCCATCCTGGCTGTTTTTGCTTGCGGTTGGAGAGCAGGTCACCACTGGTCATCTCCTCGGCCCCCTCATGGCTCTTCCCTTTGGTCTACATGTGGAGTATGTTCCCCTTGCACACCTGACACACCTTGACACCACTGTGGGCCACTGCCACCACCAAGGCCATTGGCAGCTTGCGCAGGTCCATTAGGCCACTGCCATCACCACCTGGAGCACCACGCCTGCCCAGCTCGAAGGAGGCGAAGCAGCCAGCTAGAAAGGCCGAGTACAGGTGGTAGAACATGCCCAGGCCCAGTAGGCAAAAGTGGCTACTGTGAGTGGGAAAAGCCAGATCCCCATCGGTGCCATGGCCAGCCAGGCCCAGCTGGGATTGCATGACTCCATCCCATCTCTGCAGGGCCTGTGTGGCACCTCTACTTGGCCTTTCTAGGTGGCCGCTTTGCCTGCTTTGGGCTGGGTGGGTGTGCTGAGTGGCGCCAGCAGCACCTTGCAGTATGGCCAAGGTGCATTGGGTATGATTGTCCATGTGCAGGCCAAGGGCAAGACCCTTGAGGGGGCCAAGTAGATGACCAGCAGCTACCTGCTCTCCAACCACAAACCAAAACAGACAGTGGGATGGAGTAAGCGCATCCAGCGGTCCACATGGACAGCCAGGCTGGTATGGCAGCAGGCTCCAGAGCTGCAGTGTGCACCAGCTAAGGGGCTGGCATGCTGCAGCTACATCCAGAAACCATGCTCCCCCGCACACAAAAGGTGGCAAGCACAGGGTGGACAACCATTTTGGATTGTAGCCGCCCCACTCCCTGCCTCGCCTCACCTCATCCTACAGGTTGAATGCAAATATAAATATGTTTCTTTCTATTTTGAAGATGGGAAAAAGGTGTGTGAACTTTGGGGATGAGGGATGTGGAATACAATGCAATCAGTTAATGATTGTTAGCTGAGCACTTATTGATTGATAATTCATCTATTATCTATATAGATAATTCAAAAACAGTACTCATCTACTGGTTAAAAAAAAAGCAAATGTTGATTGGTGGAAGCTCTCTACTGATTATCATGCTCAACCTTCATAGCATGTTATATTTTTGTTGTAATGTCCCCAGATATATGAATCCTTCATCAGTCTTTCCTTCTCGAGGCTAAATATGAAAAATCCCTCCAGCTTCTCTTCTTAGAATACTTTCTGATGATATCTGATCATCTTCAGTGAACTTGTTCAGGTTTGTCTCAATCTTTCTTCAAAAGTGCGATAAAGGGCTTGAGATGGTGTTTGTGTGTGAGTGCAAAAAGTAAATTAGGATTGTTAGGTCCCATGATTTACATTTAAGATCAAACCATACCTTCTCAGGCTTAAAAAAAATGTACTAATAACAAATAATGTATGATACCCAGAAGTGATTAACCTTGCCAATAACCATGTCAACAAGCGTGGTAACCCAGAAGAGCAAACAATGAAAAGGCAGTTTCATATCTTTCAAAAAAGGTTAATCTTTAAACATTTTGATGGTTTTTATTTCACAAAAGGACATTTTTCTTTGTTGTTTCTCCACAGCTTTAAAATAGGTTCTTTCCTGAAGAATTCAGAGATTGCTGGACTGCTTTTTCTTCTACCCCTGTTTTAAAAAGAGGTGCAGGAGTAAACCTTCAAAGAGGCATTTCAGTAAAGCTCTTGAAGCTGCCTGGCTAAAGCTTCATAGAAGCAGCAACGGTTGAAAAGGTCTCCCTTTAGTTTTCTTTTAAGCATGAAATTTCATTAACTTTACCAGCAGATGCTTGCTGGCCTGAGTGTGGAGCTCTCAGACGGAGCTTTGTTGCACCCTGGAATCAAAGCCCTCTTTTCTGGATGAGTTGCAGATGGAAAAGGAACAATTTGTAAAAATCCTGCTCTTTTTTGCCTCTTCCAAATATCTTTCCTACTTTCTGCAATGCTATTCTTTTTCTCTTCCCTCGGATATTGAAAGCTCCATTATGTCACTAAGCCACTTATTCTGTTTAGCCTCTTTTTAAGGTTACATTCTGTAGAACAGGGCTGGGCTTCAAAATTTTTTAGCAAGGGGTTCTCTGTCTGGTTGCTGGGTGGGCGTGGTCATGGTGGGCAAGGCCTAGTTGGCCTCCTATATCACAGTGGTGTGTGTGTTTTTGCCCTCCCCGGGCTTCATAGGCTATTCTCAAGCTTCCGGAAGGGCAAAAACGGCCTCCCCAGACTCTGGAGGCCCTCTCCAGAAATGGGCCCATTTCCAGCCTTCCTGAACTTCCAGTAGGCCCATTTTTCACCCTTCCTGAGCCTCCATACGTGCCCTCCTGTGAGGGGCAGGGTGGGGTGGGTGGGGCCAGCCAGGATGGGATTTGGTGGTTTTCCAAACTGCATGTAATCTTAGCTAGAGCTTCTCCCGAATCCCTGCGAATCTCCAGCAGTCCAACCCTGCTGTAGAACCTTATTTTTCAAAATGAAGGAGCAAAAGGTTACTCAGCCTTGTTACTTACAGACTTTGGTTGGTTCACTAGTTCTGGATGGCATCTTTTCACTTGATTGAAAACACCAAATCTGCACCCACCCTAAAAATTATTTGAAACAGATAATATAAGGGATAACATTTCTGGGACTTCTTATTTCAGTTTAAAACATTAGCCTCTCTATTCTTCCTGTACTGCAAATCAATAATCAGCCTTTTAATATGAGTGATGGTAAACGTGAACCCTTGGACATGTTGTTAAAATGGGTGAAGGAAACTCTGGGATTGAGAAGGCTAGTCTTGGCTTTGTTTCTTTGTTTAATTGAATTTGTAGACCTCCCAAAAACTCTGGGTGGTTTGCTGTTTATAGATACACCTGCTGTTCAGATACATGGAGAACAAGCAGCATGGGAGATGGCTCTAATGGTAACAAGGGCTATTCAGTGCATGAAGAAAGCTGAGCCTCTCCTCCTCATGGTCCCCCTCCCTGATCTCAAGTCATCTGCTTCCATACATTACTGTAGGGAGACATTTTATTTTGTAATTTCTCTTGAGTTTCACTCAACTTTGATTGTCAAGATTAGAATGATCCATACATACGTAGTTAATTTCAATGCACTCTTCCTGATAAAGAGTTTTAGTTTTGGGAACTTTCTAGTTGCCTAAATTGATAAGTTAATAACATGCCATTATTCTCCAAGTTAAATGGCATTGTTCTATCTATAGTGTTTTATTGAATTAAAGTGGCATTCATGGTGTTGTCAAGAACATTAAAGATCATTAAAGTATCTGCATTACAAAACCAGGGTACCTCCAAAGTCTTGGAAATTGTACAAAGAATGTCCCAGGTTTCATTATGATGAATACATTAAGGTGGAGTCTTTAAATAATTTGAAATGCTTCTTCTCAAATTTCTTTGAGAATGATGTTCTGTTTATGAGATAAACTACCAACAGACACATCTTCTGCATCTTGATAGTTTATGTTTATGCTCTTTTCCATTCCTTTTCCAGTTTCTCTTATAAGTTTACAAAGATTCTATGCTTTAAACAATAATGATAAAATAGCAATGAAAAGCAATTTTAAAGTATAGATTCAAACATTTGCCTGAAAAGATTCAGCAGTGCTGGCATTGTCAAGAGTGATGCTACTGATTGGATAAGACATTGTTTTTGTATATGAAATTGTTCTTTTTATTGTGGAAACAAATAGGCATTCCACCAAAGTTGTAATAGTTTTCCAAGACTGCATCCCCAACTAAAAATTCATAATCCCTTTCTTTCTATTCATTTTATTCTATTTTTTTAAAATGCCTCCTTTATTATTTTTATAAATAAGGTGGCAGATGTGCCTAATATGTTTTCCTTCTCCCGTTTTTCTCATAGCAACAGCCCTGTGAAGTGGGTTAGGCTGAGAGAGAGAATGAGAGGTCCAAAGTCACAAGGCGCTTTCATGTTTAAGGTGGAACTATAACTCACAATCTTCGCCGGCCTGATGCCTTAACCACTAGACTAAATTGGCTCTTTCCATTCCATTCCCTTTTCAATCCCATTCCAGTCTTCCCCTGATTCATTTTAATATATAATTTTATTAAATAAAATTTTGGAAGAGTAAAACCCAAATAAATTTTGAAAGAAGTAAAGAAATAAAAAGGTAATAAGTAAGTAAAGAAGTGCAAATAAAGAAATAGAGATTTTGGGGAAGGGGGGAATGAAAGGAAAGCCTAGAGTCATATATGAAATGGGTGATGTGTGATTCTATATGCTGAAAAAATTAATACAAAAATGTTGCCATCCTGTTTTCCATTTGAGTGGGCTTTCCTTTTCCTTTAGCTGTGTACCCAATAGATACACTCATTGGTCTATCAGTGGGATGGCATCATATTTCTCAGTCCCATGCAGGGGTAGGCTGCTGTGGGTTCCCATGGGTTCAGGTGATCCTCTAGCTAAGGATCTGCCCAGTTCAGCGAACCTGAAAATCCCCCTTTGGCTGGCCATGCCCTCTCTCCAACCCCTCCCAAGAGTCTCCACATGGCCCATTTGGGATGCCAGATATGTACAGGCCCATACGGAGGCGAACAATGGGTCTGTTTCCGGCCTTTGGAGGGCCTCCCGAGCCTTGGGGAGGCTCTTTTTGCCTTCCCAGAGGCTCGAGGAAAGCTTCCAGAGCCCAGGAAGGGTGAAAATTCCTTCCCCCACTGTGGTGTAAGAGGCTGACTAGGCCACATCCACCATGGCCACGCCCACCCAGCAACCAGGTAGAGAACCCGTTGCTAAAATGTTTGAAGCCTACCCCTGGCTCCATGTCATATAGGATGGGATGGTTTGGACTGAAAAATGTATAATAGTGTTGTTTAGATGTTGGTACTTCTGGAAAATATTGGTAGCCCAGAATGAGGCTGAATCAAGATAAGGTATTTAATAATAAAAAAAATCACTCTCATTTAACCCTCTCATTTTAATGCCCTTATTTTCATGGTAAATAAGGAAACACTAATCCTGGAAAGTAGCCAGCCTGCCTCACTATATTTTTCTAGGATGAAATAGTTAAGCAAGTTAATTATATGATCCACTGTGCTATTTACATTTACTGGAGAACAATTTGCCTTGGATGAGGGACCATCAATGTTTCAATGTGTGTTTGGAAAGTTTGCTTTATTTATGCTACACAGGCGAAGCAAGTAGAGGCAAACAGGCTTTCCTTCAGCAGGCAGAGGTCCAATCCTTAGCTGCAACTTCAGGCAACTCTCTAACATCAGCTAGTACCGTATTTTTCGGAGTATAAGATGTACCAAAGTAAAAGATGCACCAAGGTTTTGAAGAGGCAATTTTAAAAAAAACGTAGGTAGGTAGATAGAGGGACAGAGAGAGAAGTACAGTAGGTAGGTAGGGAGAGAGAGTAGGTAGGTAGGTAGGTAGGTAGGTAGAGGGATATAGAGAAATAAATACAGTAGGTAGGGAGGGAGAGAAAGTAGGTAGGTAGGTAGGTAGGTAGGTAGGTAAAGGGAGAGAGAGAGAGAAAAATACAGTAGGTAGGCAGGGAGAGAGAGGGTAGGTAGGTAGAGGGATAGAGAGAGAGAAATACAGTAGTTAGGTAAGGAGAGAGAGAGAGTAGGTATGTAGGTAGATAGAGGGATAGAGATAGAGAAATACAGTAGATAGGTAGGGAGAGAGAGAGAGTAGGTAGGTAGGTAAATAGAGGGGGGAGAGAGAAAGAGAGAAAAATACAGTAGGTAGGTAGGTAGAGGGATAGAGAGAGAGGGAGAAATATAGTAGGTAGGTAGAGGGAGAGAGAGAGAGAGAGAAAGAGAGAGATACAGTAGGTAGGTAGGGAGAGAGAGAGTAGTTAGGTAGGTAGATGTTTCCAGGTGTACTTATCCATGTGCTGGAGAAGGAAATCACTGACAACCTGTAGCACTTAACTTTGTTCCTGCAGGCACAGCATTTGATCCACGTAATTCTCATCAATCAGTTAAAGAGCTTTCCAAAAGGGAGAAAAAAACCCTTTTTGCACTCTGCAAACCTCCCCAAAACAGCCCATTGTTCACAAAATGGAGGGTTTTTTTTTGAAGGGGGTGGGGTTTTAGGAGGCCAAAAATGCTGTATTCGATGTATAAGGTGCACCCAGATTTTCAGCCTCTTTTTAGAGGAAAAAAGGTGCATCTTATACTCCGAAAAATACGGTAACTAGAAAGTCTAATCTCTTTTCTGCTTTCCCCCACATCTCTCAGACATTTTCCTAACTTGGTGGAATGTGCTGGATGACATATTTCTGAGCCAGTGGTCACACTATAGCAACTTTGTGGGTTGACATCCAGAACATCTGGAGGGCAACTGATAGGGGAAGCCTGGGGGGGGAAAGAAATCTTTCCCAGCTGAATTGAAGTCCTTTTCACTATGAAGAAGAAATAATTGTTCCAACATAATATGAAAAATGTCAAACTCTTGATGTGCATAAGGATTCATACCCGCTTACCTCCCATGTTTGTTTCACCTCTGCTGAAAATGCGACTTTCAGCAGAGGTGAAAATTTGATGAAAAGCTTGCAATTCTTACATATGGACAGAATGACTGGGATGTCTTTTCTTTTCTTTTTCTGATATTAAACTGTCCTGTCCTAACTTGAGTTTCAACAGTTGTAGCCTCAATGTATTTGAAAGCATTCTATTGGACAAGGGTATTTTAAGCAAGGCACCACATTTAAAGTGATTTTGCTTCCTTTAAACATCTTTTCAGAATGGCTCCGTACGTCGTTTTGCTGTGACGTTCTCAACCTCCTTTTTAAAAGCAACCGAGATGTGTGTAATAAGTTGCTTTTATATGAAATGAAGAGAGGACAGGAAGACCACCCAGCTACCTCATCAACTGGAATCGGATCCAAACTTTTTCTACTACCACCCTCTCTCTCAATCTTCGGATTTTACCCCTCTTTATATCCCATAGAAAGTTCAAGCAATATGTGTGGTTTAGGAAAGCCATAATAACACAACTAATCAACCACTATCAGTAGCCTAAATGGGTTCATTATTCAGTATTGTGGTGTGGATCCAATTTGGGTAATATTTCTCAAAAATATAAACCGAGAAGTGCCAAAGTATATAGGATGAATTCCGGTCCATTAATAATAAAAATATTGCTGAACAATGTACAATTAGGAAACTCCTACATATCACAGTTGGTCTCTTGGGAGAGATGCAAATTTTCAGAGGATGTGCCATTATGGACTTAAAAATGAAAACATTTTCTCAAGAGTCCCATACATTTTTAGTAAATAGGTAAAGTACAAACTGAATTTATAAATATTAAGATGTATAGAAAAAGACCATTGTACCAAGAGTTCATTATTAGTAACCCACTCCTTTTTCTTCTTGTTGTGCTATATTCTCATCAGACGTTGGCGATCATGTTGACAATCATGATTTTTGTCAACAGCCACATGAAAAAGTGCTGCTGAGTTTTGTCCAAATAAGTCCCTTAGGTTTTGAAGCTATGATGTTCTTCTTCTGCCTGGACCTCCTTTGCCTTCAATCTTTCCCTGGAGGATTAAGTGAAGTATGCCGTATTTTTCTGGGCGTTGCATCACATGTCCAAAATATTCTAACTTTCACTTTTTAATTGCTTTGATGATTTCCCTCTGCTTTCCCAGGCAGCTTATCACGTCTGCATTTGTGATTTTGTCAACCCAGCTTGTACGTAACAGCCACCTGTAAATCCACATTTCAAATGCTTCTAGCTCCTTCAAGTGGTTTTCTGTCAGAGACCAACTCTCCACTCCATAGAGGAGGATAGAAAAGATATAACATCTGACAAGCCTGATTTTCAGTCTCCGGTTTAGGTCATGACTGCAGAAGACCTTTTTCATTTTGAAGAATGCTGTTCGAGCTTTCTCTATCCTTGCCTTTATTTCCTGATCATGTCTCATAAGTAACTAACTTTTTTTTTGCTTTTTGTAATTCGTGTTTGTGATAGTAGGTAATGAAATATTTTCTCACAGATTAGAATACGTTATGAAGTATAAATCCATGAGTTAATCAGCAAAACATTGAAATACGTTTCTTACTTCTGTTAGGGATAAATGGTTTCAGCCACTTTCTCATTTGGGAACTGGGAAAGGGAGACTACACATAGATTCACATTCTTGGTGTTTTTTTTCCTCCACATGTAAACCTTTCCCAGGGTGCAGAGTTGTGAAAGTTGTTTTTTAGTTTGAAACATTGCTTTTAGGTATTTCTTATAATATCCATTTTGGTACACATTCTTGATTTGGAACACTCTGTATATAGTGGATATTGGCATGCACATCTGATTTATGTACAGGCTTGGGATTAGCAGATTGGCTGCATTTATATATTCAAATATAAACCTAAACTAAACATATTTCTCTTCTGTCCTTATTTCAGGAGTTCCCAAACTGTGGGTGGTGACCTCTTAGGGAGAGGGTCACAAGCAATTTTGAAATCCTGCAAGCTTGTGTCATTAGGACAGGATTGATGTCAGAAGCTGTTTTTACTCTGCCCAAACACAAGGTTGTCCAGGCAGAACAAGAGTGGGATCCTGTTCTAGATCCCATCAGGGTCCACTCTGGTCTTGCAAGGATCCATTCCTGACAGTGGTGGGTTTTGGATTCCGTTCCAGCCAGTACTTACTTATTACCTTCTACAAGCCTCCGTGACACTCCAGCTACTCAGCAGAGCATTACTGTACCCGCCATGCATGTGCGCGGAAGCACAAAAAGCATAAAACCCCAGTAAGGAACTCGGGCGGGCGGGCGGGCACTCTGCAGCACCGTACCGGAACAGTATTTGGTGCTCCGGGCTGGCTCCGGTACACCTGTACCGGGGCGTATCGCCTGCAACCCACCACTGATTCCTGAGCATCAATGCCATTTACACCTGTGGTTGATTTGCTGTGTATATGGGGAGGGGCAGGAGAGCATGGACTTGGAAGGATTCAGCCCAAAGATTGAGCTTATGGGTTTGCTGTGGGCACCCATGGAAATTAAAGTATACTTATATCAAGAATGTCAGAGTCTTGGCAGCTGGACTAGTATTATGAGATACATCCAGGAGCAATAACACAGCACACAGAGCCTTAAGACAATTAGCAGTGGTTTATATACAACTATATACAAACATATTACATGCAGGAGATAAATTCCCTTACCATTCACTACAGACACAAGGAGAGAACTGAATATAAGCTGAGAGAGAGAAACACCATCTAATTGCCACCTACATATAGACGCCTCTTAAAACAGTAAATGACTTGTGTGGACCTCACCATCAGAGTCTTAAAAGGGTTATAATGAAATCAGCCTCATTGCATCAGCCTTGCTAATTGCAGTTTACAACCTTTCATCAGCTGGCAGCTATTAAATCCTCAGTACCTTGACAAAGAAGAGATGACATGTTTATTTCTTGCACAGCCCTGTCCTCCTCTGAAGTCATTGGTTGATGGGATGAGGGGTGGGGTGAGAGTCACACATTTATTAATTGGGGAGGCTGCAGCAACATAAGGTTTAAACCTCTTTCTTTCAACCAAGGTTTTTTCCTTGAACATATTCTAAATATTTCTCTTATAATTAATGATAAGCTTAAAATAATGCATCTAATATGTTCTTTTTGCCGAAAGAACACTAATCCAGGGCTAATTCTGTGACTAGAAGCCGAAGGGCATTTGCTTTTCAGATATTTCTCTTTCTTCTGAAGTCCTATGAAATGGTAACATCGGGTCTATATCAGACTGTTCCAAGATACACATATAGAACTGGGTTCTGTGGCAGTGACTTGCGGTAATGTATGCTGTAACCTCTCAACTGCTTGTAACATTTCACTGATAGTTTTTATCTTCTACTTGCTCAAAGATAGTTAGCATATAAGACTCACATTCCTTTCACCACCATGTATCTGCATTGCAGAAGGAATGGAAGATACCAACATTTTAATCTTAATTCCTTCTACTGTTTGCATCATGAGTATCATTTGGGAAGAAAGGGAGGATAAATATCACTATCACTCACCACCACCACCACCATCCTTGGTTTGCTTTTTTATATATTTTGGGATCCATCTTTTGACTTCTACACACTACCGTTTAAAAAAATGTCTTTCCTTCTTCCTCCATTGTATTTCCAATATTCTGGTCAGCTTTGGTTAAATTGTGAACTTCCCCTTTAAGCACCAGATACATCTATTGGGGCTTCTGGGTTGAAAAATTAGCAGGTGACATCACTGTTGCTTTAGGGATACCCATTTGGGGGCTCCTTTCAAGTCCCTGGCAGGAGCTGGAGTGAAGGACAAGAACTCAACTCCACCTCCGGCAGTTCTTGGGTCACGAACGCAGACTTGCTAACCTCTTACTCAGCGAACCAATGACTTGACCCACCATGCTCCTTCCATAACCTTCCTAAAACACAGAGAGGTGACACCCAATTGTTGGATGTTGTTTTCACTTTCTGTGAAAAAAGTTGGCAACCACTCAGTCATGGGTTCTGGATCCTGTTGCAACTGGTATGGTGCAATGGGGCCAGGCATGCACCACATGAATGCATGCAGCACATGTACACATGCACGCAGCGCACGCATGCATACTTACTGCCCGCGATGTTCCGCGATGCCACTGTAACACTCCAGCTGCACGTGTGTGGATGCCCCGAACAGCTCAAATACAGGTAAGGAGTGCGGGCAGGCGAGTGGCCCCTCTGGAGCACCATACCAGAACAGTACCTGGTGCTCCCAGCAGGCACCAGTACGCCTGTATAGGGGCATACCGGTCATATCCCACCACTTCAAACTTATTAGCCACTGACACGGGCCCATGTTTTCTTCACCCCATCTTGCACTTCTAAGTATGTTTATATGCTTATGTCTGGTGGAATTCCACCCTTTGGTGTCTGAGGAAAGCTCTTCTTATGAGTTGAGGGAGATGTGAGAAAATCCTGCTGTTGTTAACGTCTGAGAGAGTTTATTTTCAGGGTCAGTGGGCAGGCAGGGCTCCAAATTATAATCCCACCAGTTCTTCATCCCTACGGAGATGGCTGTCTCGAATCTTCAGTTGTGTGGTCTGGAGCATACGGACCTCCTGCACATTGCTAGGACCGGGACCCAAGGAATTATTTCTGTAGTTTAATAAAATGCTGAAGTATAACATGACCCATAACACAATCCAAGTACATATCAGCATGATGTTATTTTAAATATATCTAGCAAATCAGGGGAATGGAACAGCCCAGCTGTCTTCTTATTGCCAATGTTGTGTGAAAATAATAAATAAGCTTGGAAAAAGACAGAGGGTCTCCCCCACTGCACTTCCCCCCCCTCCAGATCTCAATATTATCTCAGGCTAAGAAAAAAGGATGATAAATTTGTAAAGGATGCTCACCAGAGAGCCTGCTTGATTGCGATCTGGCCTTGCTCTCAAAGAAAACACAGTCCAATTCTCATCAGGCAACAGGCCTTTTGGAAGCAAAAGGAATTTAAAATAATAGCACCTCATTACATTTGAAAAGGTTGCAAGGAATAGAGGAAAGGAAAGGAAAAGGAGGAGGGAAGTAAAGCCCGAGAAATGAATGCTGCAAGAAACACAATCGGGAGACAATTCAGCAGGGTCCAAACGAGACTGAAAACACCACAAAACCAGAAGATCTGTTCAAATTTCAAAACAATTTCTGTTGATCATGTTTGATGTCATGTGGAACCCTGCAAAGTGAGAGAAGTGGAGAGCTAACGTGTCTTGGGAAGCCCCCCAAGTTCATGCCAGAAGGCAGAACTAAAGTCTCAGGGTCAGAAGCATCAGGGGAGAAAAATGGCCCATCCAGAGTATTTATGAAACACCCATCCAGACATGTGCATCTCATATAGCCACCATTGAAGAGTAGATGCTGCCCGGCTTTCATGTATTTGAAGATAACCACAGTTCATTCCTTTCCTTTGGCCACACAAAAGTGTGGGAACTGCTGACAAGTCCGGCTGTAGCTGTAAATGATGATCATAGATGTTGGCTAGCATTCCTCAGAAACATAACAAAACAAAACTGCCGTAGATTATTACAACTCCAGAATTTGTTCAGCAAGCAGATGATGTAAAAGTAAATAGAGTCTATTGTGGCATCTTCCTAACTGCAAAGAATGTATATGTATAGGAATTGATCTTGTCACTAATTAGATTTCAGAGATTACCGTATTTTTGGGAATATAAGATGCACTGGAGTATAAGACGCACCCAGGTTTTGAAGAGGCACCTTTTTTTAAAAAAGTAGGTAGGTAGATAGAGGGATAGAGAGGGAGAGAAAGAGAGAGAAATACAGTAGGTAGGGAGAGAGAGAGAGAGAGTAGGTAGGTAGGTAGGTAGGTAGGTAGGTAGGTAGAGGGGGAGAGCGAGAGGGAGGGAGAGAGAGAAAAATACAGTAGGTAGGTAGGGAGAAAGAGTGTAGATAGGTAAGCAGGTAGAGGGATAGAGAGAGAAAAATAGAGAGAGAAACAGAGAGAGAGAAATACAGTAGATAGGTAAGGAGAGAGAGTAGGTAGGTAGGTAGGTAGATGTTTCCAGGTGTATTTACCCATGTGCTGGAGAAGGAAATCACTGACCACCTTTGGAACAAATCTTTGTTTCTGCAGGCACAGTACTTGACCAATGTAATTCTCATCAATCACTCTAGCTAAACAGCTTTCCGAAAGGAAAAAAACAACCCTTTTTGCACTGTGCAAACCTCCCCCACATGGCCCGTTTTTCGCAAAAATGGGCTCGTTTTTTTCAAATAAAAGGCATGAACAGCCTTGGGGGGAGGCTTGCAGAGTGGTCCGGGGGGTGGGGGGGCAAAATGAGGAAAAACGGCCCGTTTTGTTTCGTGAAAAAGGCCCATTTTTTGGTCAAGAAATAGCATGCATAGCCTTATGGAGGCTTATAGAGTGCTGCTGGGGTCTTGGGGGGCAAAAACGCCCTGTTTTTTGCTCATTTCTGCCCTCCCCAGCCCCCAGGAGTTCTCTGGAAGCCTCCATAAGGGTATGCGCACGGCCATTTTGGTGAAGGGGCAGGGTTTCAGAAAGCAAAAAATGCTGTATTCGATGTATAAGATGCACCCAGATTTTCAGCCTCTTTTTAGAGGAAAAAAGGTGCATCTTATGCTCCAAAAAATATGGTACATTTTTATTACCTGACTTTGACAGCTTTCCAATAGCATTTTTGCTTATTGTAACTCAATAGACACAGCATAACTACAATCTAAGGAGAAGGACTAAAGTGCAATTATTAAAGGTAAAAATCCTAATTTACAGGTGATTTTTGATAATATTGTAGATATAATGTTAACAGAGCAGAGATAGGTGAAGTATCAAAAAAAGCGCTGAAAATGGGCAGCAAACTCTCTATTTGCTGGGTTAGCCCCACAAGAAACAAAACAAAATATTGACCTACAAGCATAATGCAGTCTCTGAACGATTGGCTAAGAGAATCTTGTGCTTATTTGGTTGAAGTAGGACTTTTATAGCCATTAGCTCAGCTAGGGAGATGTTAATATTTACAAACATTTGAATTGCTCCAAGTTTTTTTTAAACTATCCAAACATAGACAAGGCTAGAATGATGTACTTTTCAATGGGGTAATTGACTAATGAAAGGAATATGGGTTAATGCTGAAATGAGTGGGCACCGTAGGTAGCTAAAGGAAATTTCCAGAGGTTAGTAGCTTCATCCATCCACCCATCCACCCATCATTTATTTTAAGCTAGCCAAAATTTCATGAGCAATATTATAATCAAATAAAATTCCTGAAGAAGGTGAAGTCAGTACCTGAAGCCCATTTCATCCTTTGGGGAGAGTGTTGTTGTTATTGGATATTTGAACAAACTTCTTGCATTTCTTGCCAGAAATGGATGAAGAATTATTCCATCATTCCCTGCAAGTTTGCCACTGAATTCCGGCACTGTGATAAATCCTATTGATGAACAGCTGAAATTGTATGTGATAAAGCCCACTGTTAGCCTGCATCTTCCATGGACTTATTTTATTGGCTCTCTTTCCTGCTGTGACATCCTTACATGACAAATTCATCAAAATGTATGTGAGCTAATTTCTACATGCTTAATAGAACTTTTTCTTCTTTTCCTGGATCCCTCTGATACTATGTCAGAACAAAGATTGGAGTCTATATATTACAGAAATTCTCCCCAATTGTAATTTCTTCCATCTTCATATATCAAACTATCTCTCAATTGGCTCTACTCAGATAAACATAACCAGTTTTCTTACTGTAGGAAATTATCACCCAGCCCTCTCCTAGAAAAATGAAATATCCTAGGAAATATTGGAAAGGCAGAATATTACATTTCCCTGGATGTAATAAGGGAGAAACATGTTTTAATTCCTGCAGCTTCCTGCCTACTCCCCTTTTTGTCAATGGGCCATTAAGATGCCAAGCCAGTCTATTCACATAACAAAGACCCCTCCCTGTCAGCTCCAGGGTGATGGAATCAAGGCATGCTAGTATTAGACCTTTACTGATCACATGGCATCGGAGAACTCAACTAAACCTGGACTCAGCCTAGAGAGTTGGCCCTGCATGGCCCCATGTGAGTTTGACAACCAATCAGAATACATTTCTTACACAGAAACAGGAAACAGACAGGTGGGTCTGAACAAATTATAAAAAGTCTAGCAAGCCCCTCCCTCTCCTCCTCCTCCTCCTCCTCCTCCTCCTCCTCTTCTCCTCCTCCTCCTTCTCCCAACACCTGGAAACATGTGATCACCTTTTCCCCAGGACCTCAAGCCATGTGGTCCTGTCACCATTAAACCATCTTTCTAAGCAGCCTCCATATCTCCAATGTCTTTTTTCCCACTTGGAGCCGAACCCAGAAGGAGATTTCCTCCTACCATTATTGTCCAGTGCAAGACTGAGATTCCAATTTGTTAAGCAATCTCAGTGATCATCTGAATCCTTCTTAAAGATGGTGGCTAGAATGAAACCACCTTTTTATGTAATCTACAATGCCTGAATAAAACCTATAGAGTGTGTGTGTGTGTGTGTGTGTGTGTGTGTGTGTGTAACCCCATTATGGTGGGAGGGGGTTGTAATTGCTACTTGGCACAATACTCTAGCCCCTAGATTTGTCACCTGCCTAAGCTCCTATGAATCGGAAGAGAAGCAGCAGAGTAGCAGTTGGGGTGGAGGCCATCCCATCTAGGATTTCACTTCCCTTTTAACTGCAGCAAGAAAAGACAACAACTTCACAACACCACCTGCTGTGCTGCCCGTCTTGACCTGACCCCTTTCCACTTCTCTTGTTATTATAAACAGTGAGCCCTTTAAGTAAGCACTGTTTAAAGGACTGGGGTCCCTAAGTGTTCCTTCCTGGAACCAGATGCAGGGAGAGGCTGGGGAGCTTTTGATCTCAGTTTTATGAGCGTCTGATGAATTGCCTCTGGCACCTGGCAACTGAAATTTCACTATCTGGAAATGTCCTCTTCTGTCAAACAATGTGGCAAATCTCAGAGTATGAGTTACACTAAGCTACGGTTATTTTTCTTCTTTGGATTTTAAGGGTATGGTGCTTTCCAACTTTGCCCACATTTACATACACACACTGCACACACACACACACGCTATATGCTATGACTAGGTTTCAGGAGAAATGAGCATGATTATACAAGTCGTTATTGCGGTCTTTCCATGCTTAACTCAGTGGGTTTGGCAGTGCAAGTTAACCGTCTAGCTTTAAGACCAAGAAGCAATAGGTTGGGAAATATGGGAGATGGAATTCCCACACAGATGGGGGGGAGGGATTGTTGGGGGTTTGAAATCCAACACATTGGAAAACAGGCAATTGGGAAGACTGCCTTAGCTGCTTCTGACTAGTTCACATGGCAAAGTATCCAAAGCCAAGAGGAAAAAAATGTCTGTTACTAGACAGACATACTAGCGGGAGCCTGTTCCCAATGTGTGCATGTGCAGAGCTGCCAGAAGGCAAGAACAATTAAGAAAAAAAGGTTGATTTGGAAGTAAGGCTCAGAGATGATTGATCCATCCCATACATCATAAAAGAGGAGTGACCAGGACGTGAGTTTTTGCAGGAAGCAATTAGTTCATCTGGTTGGTTCAAGCTTTGAAAAATTCTGTTCGACTCTGTGCTAAGTTTGGCCTTGCTCTGCATTTGGCAATTAGGTCTCTGGCAGCATTCCAAGGGAGATAAGGTGGGTGTTTATGAACATTCCCCTGAAAGACTGTGGTAACTCAAGCAGACATCTGTTGAAACCTTCACAGACTCTTTGTGAAGCCTTGTGGACTGTTAATGACCATAATTATACAGCCGTATAATTAAAAGGTGTTGGGGACTAAGATTGGGATTTATACTTTCTCAGGAAGCCTAGGTCAGAACACACTCATATAAGCTTTTATCTTTTAATAAAATAAGATAGCTTGAAAAGATGCTACCAAACTCCTCCCAATTTTCTGCTATTATAGCAAACATGGTTCTCCTTTACTTTTCTACTACTAATTTATCTTTGAACAGAATCCATATTTTAGTTCATTACTATCCCATTGTGTAATTAAAAATACCACTTTTTAATATACAGGAAAGCTTAAATCAACATAGACAACCCTAGAAAGTCAATATTTATTAATCATATGAGGGGGACCTGATAGGGTGACCCCTAGATTGGCTGTGAATTAATTATGAGTTGTATACTTTAAAAAAAAACCTGCCATGCCCTTTCTTCCTCTTTTAATAGATCTTGTATGATCCAACCAGTGATTAGGGGGGCACTGATACAACAACATAATTTCTGGATCTCATTGAGTAGTTCTGCTTACCTTTTAAATGTGAGAATATATTGTCCAGTTCTCCCTCTTGACCCCTGGACATCCCCCCCCCCCCATTAATAGAATTGTATTTGATAGTTCATCCAAAATTATAACAAAATATTGCATTTGTTAATGCACAGTTCATAACTCTACATGGACATCTTGTTAAGTATAAACACTTGATAAGCAAAATAACAAAAAAAAACAGCCTTTCTGTAAATTATGCTGATGTATAATTGATCTCACTCAAATAAAAAGTACCGTATTTTTCAGAGTATAAGACACATCTTTTTTCCTCTAAAAAGAGGCTGAAAATCTGGGTGCATCTTATACATTGAATACAGCATTTTTTGCCTCCTGAAACCCTTCACCAAAATGGCCGTGCGCATACCCTTATGGAGGCTTCCAGAGAGCTCCTGAGGGCTGGGGAGGGTGGAAATGAGCAAAAAACAGGGCGTTTTTGCCCCCTCCAGCCCCCAGCAGCACTCTATAAGCTTCCATAAGGCTATGCATGCAATTTTTTTTTGACCAAAAAACGGCCCATTTTCACGATAAATGTTTTTTTGCTCATTTTTAACCCCCCCCCCCGGAGCACTCTGCAAGCCCCCCCCCCCAAGGCTATTCATGTCTTTTATTTGGAAAAAACGGGCCCATTTTCGTGAAAAACGGGCCATTTGGGGGAGGTTTGCAAAGTGAAAAAGGGTTTTTTCCCCCCTTTTGGAAAGCTGTTTAGTTAGAGTGATTGATGAGAATTACGTTGATCAAGTACTGTGCCTGCAGAAACAAAGATTTGTTCCAAAGGTGGTCAGTGATTCCCTTCTCCAGCACATGGGTAAATACACCTGGAAACATCTACCTACCTATACAATACAATACAATACAATACAATACAATAGCAGAGTTGGAAGGGACCTTGTAGGTCTTCTAGTCCAACGCCCTGCGTGGGCAGGAACCTTATACCATTTCAGACAAATGGCTATCTAACATCTTTTTAAAGACTTCCAGAGTTGGGGCATTCACAACTTCTGGAGGCAAGCTGTTCCAGAGGTTAATTGTTCTAACTGTCAGGAAATTTCTCCTTAGTTCTAAGTTGCTTCTCTCCTTGATTAGTTCCCACCCATTGCTTCTTGTCCTGCCCCCGGGTGCCTTGGAGAATAGTTTGGCTCCCTCTTCTTTGTGGCACCCTCTGAGATATCGGAACACTGCTATCATGTCTCCCCTGGTCCTTCTCTTCATCAAACTAGACATACCCAGTTCCTGCAACCGTTCTTCATATGTTTTAGCCTCCAGTCCCCTAATCATCTTGGTTGCTCTTCTCTGCACTCTTTCCAGAGTCTCCATGTCTTTTCTACATCGTGGCAACCAAAACTGTATGCAGTATTCCAAGTGTGGCCTTACCAAGGCACTATACAGTGGCATTAACACTTCACGTGAACACTTCACACCTACATACTCTCTTTCTCTACCTATCTAATGTATTTCTTCTCTCTCTCTCTCTCTCTCTCTCTCTCTCTCTCTCTCTCTCTCTCTCTCTCTCTCTCTCTCTCTCTCTCTAACTTTCTACCTACCTATCTACACACTCTCTCTCCCTCCCTCCCTACTGTATTTTTCTCTCTCTCTCCCTCCCTCCCTCCCTCCCTCCCTCTACCTACTCTCTCTCCCCCTACCTACCTACTGTATTTCTCTCTCTTTCTCTCCCTCTCTATCCCTGTATCTACCTACCTACTTTTTTAAAAAAATTGCCTCTTCAAAACCTGGGTGCCTCTTATACTCCAAAAAATACAGTAAGTAAAAAACAACAACCCTGAATCACTCATATAATGAACTGAAACATGCTTTAAATTTTTCTTAAGTTCCATTTTTACTTTTTGTTGCATAAATACAACATTATATTGTGTTCAACCTCGTACTTGATGGTAATTAGAGAAATTACTTTTCATTTTAACATCCAAAAGAGAAAACCTTGTGATCCCACCTACCAAAAGATTACTTTGCGTAAAGCAGAATTTTATCATGTTCCAAATACTTTTATGTGGAGGTCTGAAACATACATTGTAAAAGAAGCTCTCTGTCCAAGTGGTCAGAAATTCGGAATCCAAGAACAAACTAACATATTGTAAAACATACAGGGAACTTCCTTTCCCCAGTTTGATGACCTCCAGATTTATTGGCTTACATGTTAGTGAGGGCTGATGGGAAATGGAACCGAGCAACATTTGGACAGACAGAAGCTCTTTTCAAAAGAGTTGTGAATATTTTAACCTGGGAAGTTGGCTTGCCTCCCTGTCACGCTGTCACTGCAGGCAACAGGCTTGTTTTTGCGATGTTTAATAGCTTAAATGCAGTTAGTTTGTATCGCTGTCAAGATATTTATACAACCGTCTCTACCAAGTCATCAGAAATCATCTTCAGGTTTGCCTCTTCTTTGAAATGTAGCATCACAGTTGAAGATGGCTAAGAACAATGTTTTTCTATCTATTTACAGAGTAGAGAGTTGGTCTCTGACAGAAAGCCACTTGAAGAGACTAGAAGCATTTGAAATATGGATTTACAGAGTTCTGTTACGTATAAACTGGGTAGACAAAATCAGAAATAAGGAGGTGATAAGCCACGTGGGAAAGCCAAGGGAAAGCCATGGGGGAAAGCCAATCAAAACCATTAAAAAGCAAAAGTTAAAATATTTCGGACGTGATGCGACACCCAAGAAAAAAATGCCATACTTCACTTAATCCTCCAGAGAAAAATTGAAGGCAAAGGAGGTCCAGGCAGAAGAAGAACATCATGACTTCAAAACCTAAGGGACTGGTTTGGACAAAACTCAGCAGCACTTTTTCATGTGGCTGTTGAAAAAAAATAGGATTGCCAGCATAATCGCCAACGTCCGATGATAGATATGGCACAAGAAGAACAAGAACAATGTGCATCTTCTTCACCCATTGGTAGGACCCCCTCAGGGGCTCACACCCAGAGCTTTTCATAGGTTCATTTGGAACCTGCTGAATAAAGGATTGGGAGAAGATAAGGCTAACACAGATTGTTCATTGTGGAAAGGATCCTGGTAAGTTATAATAATGAAATCCAATACAAGCTGAACTCTGAAGGCTGAAAAGATCATGTGCCTTCATGGTACTTCCCCCGCCCCTGGCTCTTGAGTTCCTTATATGTAGTTTGTTGGCAGCTGTTGACAATAAGATCCAGAAAGCACCCTGTACTATGAGAGGAGCATTATATGGTAACTTCAGGCCACTTTTGCAGCAGGGGTGAAGTGCTACCAGTTTGGACCAGTTTGCCTGAACCGGTAATAAAAATGCTACTGGTTTGCCCAAACCGGTAGTAAAAAAAATGCTACCAGTTCGGGCAAATTGGTATTTCCAACAATCAATTGTGATGCATGATTTGTATTAGTTACAATCATTGGATTTCCTGCTTTCTAGCTAATCTAAATTGAAGTGATGTCCCAGTGTCTGGAGGCCGTCTGAATCTGGATGGGGAGTAACAAACTTCGACTCAACCTGTCCAAGACAAGTGGCTGTGGTTTCTGATGTCCTGGTACAGCCAATTGATTCCATCACTGGCCATCGGGGGCGAGTCATTAGCCCCTGTGGAAAGGGCGCGTAACTTAGGCGTCCTCCTGGACTCTCGGCTGTCCATGGATGACCATGTGACGGCCGTGGCCAGGGGGGCTTTTTACCAGGTCTACCTGGTACGCCAGCTGCGCCCCTTTCTCGACCAGGATGCCCTCTGCACTGTCACTCAAGCACTTGTTACGTCCTGCCTAGACTACTGTAATGCTCTCTACATGGGGCTCCCCTTGAGGTACACTCGGAGACTACAGTTGGTACAGAATGCGGCCGCGCGGGGGATTTTGGGAGCCTCATGGCATTCCCACGTAACACCTCTCCTGCGCGAGCTGCACTGGCTACCTGTGGCTTTCCGGGTGTGCTTCAAGGTGCTGGTAACCATCTTTAAAACGCTCCATGGCACAGGGCCTAGGTATTTGCGGGACCGCCTCCTACCACATACATCCCTTCGGCCGATCCGCTCACATAGGGAAGGCCTTCTCCGGGTGCCGTCGGCCGGGCAGTGCTGGTTGGCGACTCCCAGGGGAAGGGCCTTCTCTGTGGCGGGCCCAGCCCTCTGGAACGACCTACCCCCTGAACTTCGGACCACCACAGACCTCCGCTTCTTCCGCTAACGTCTTAAGACCCACCCCTTTCACCTAGCCGGCCTAGCCTAGACCCCGTGACCATTTTTACAGACTGAGTTTTAATGACTTTTAACCTTTGGTAACTTTTATTATTTTAGTGGTATTTTAGCACAGGCTATTTTCAAATTTAATTATATTTTACCGTTTGTAGTTGTATTTATTTGTATGTTTGCATATCTTCATTTTTAATTTTCCTGTGCACCGCCCTGAGTCCCTTCCGGGAGATAGGAGCAGTATAAAAATGAAATAAATAAAATAAAATAAATTGCCTGGCACAGCAGATTCCCCCCCCACCCCGCTGTTCTACTTACCTTTTTAGGTATGCTTGGTAGCAGGCTCATCCCTTTTTGACGCACCTGCGCATGCGTGGAAGGTCCTGCACATGCGTGGAGATGGCACGGGCACTCACATTTGCGAACCAGTAAGAAAGGTAAGTTGATTTCACCTCTGCTCTGGAGTCTTTGATTTGGTAAGACACAAGAAAGTCTGCCTTTGCTCTCTTTTCCTCTCCTGCATTTCTTCCTTTTCGCCAAGAAAGGTGTTTGAACATGGGCAGTTAGGCAATACGCTGTGCGAATTGCAAATAATGCTGGTGGCTTTTGATGAATTCCGCAACTTAAAGTCATGAGTTAAATACATACATAAATACATACACATTAAAACATGGATTATTATTTATTTCACTACCGCCCAGTGGATGAAAGAGTGATTTCAAATGTCCTCTTTTTGCTAGAACCAGGAACACAATGGATACATCTGGGTGCTGAGTTCAAGCAAAGTGCAGCCTTGTTATTATTTTTATTCTCAATCTCTCTCCCCTCTTGCTTTGGAGTGTCAGTGGTCTCTCTCATGTAACTATGATATATGATAAAGTGGAGGGTGAGGGGGATTGCAGCCAAACTTTGCTGTGTTCAAAGCAAGGTGCTAGTGAGAGGAAGGGATGGAAAGTAAGCACTAATGGATTAATGGCCCATGATAAATGCTTTAGCTAGTGAGTGATTAGATAATTCTTGCTTCCAAAAGTAGGATTTAAATATTCCTGTCTGGCAGGCTACCAAAGTAAATAAATCACTTAACTATCTAGTTTATATGAACATGCATATTCATACACACACACAGACACACACACACACACTTGAATAGGGGAAAAGTAATACCGTATTTTATTTTCTACAGTAGTTGTTAGAAATGCTGACAGCCACTTGCATCACTACATGTTACTGTTTAGAACTGCTGTGACATGACAGAGATAGACAGAACATACATAAATACACACCACACAAATACACACCAGAGCAAAGGGGTGTGTCAGTGTGTGTGTGCCTGCCTCTCTGTGTGTGTCTGTGTGCATGCGCACATGTTTGAATGAATTGGTTATATGAATTCTGCAGATCCAGACTGCTTGTTCGAATGATCTCACTTGCCTTTTTCTACCTGTTATAATAAGAAACAATTAAGAAGTCTTACCCCTTTCCTGCTCAAAAAGTGGGCTGCAAAAGGCAAGAAATACATCTGACCATATACCTCAGCATTCTCCAATGGCTGGTCCTTGGGAAGATTGCAAAACGTATTGTTGCTTGGCTCACAACACCCAATTCCCACCTACCTCTTCTGACGGGTTTTATTTCTTTATTATTTATTTTATTGATTCATTAAATTTTTATGCCACTCATCTCCCCTCAAAGGTGACTCTGGATGGATAGCAAATAAATATATATATACATATATGCAAATCTATAAATGTTCCACAACACCCTGTTAGGGCCCCAATTAAGGGAGGAGACATATTGTTTCCTTTTCTGCCTTTCGGCTCATCACCAGAGACCATCTAGACAGAAAGCCATGAATTCCGTTGTGTAATTTTTTTTTAATATGCGTGTTAGTTTTATGAGTTGATCAATAAATAAATTTATCCTAGTCTCTCTGATTTATTTATTGATCAGCTCATAAAACTAACATACATACATACATACATACTTGTTTTCGTAGATTTTCACGGATGTAGGTATGCTGGCATTGCTGGCTTTGGGGATTTTCCTGTGTATAAGGCATGGAGATGTTTTTGCTCACTTTCGACAAGATCTCACAGAAGCCTGCCTGATGATGACAAGTGAGATCTTGTCGAAACGTTGCAATAACATCTCCATGCCTTATACACGGGAAAATCCCCGAAGCCAGCAATGCCAGCATATATATATATATATATGTTATATATATGTTATATATATATGTATACATACACATACATACATACATACATACATACCTTCATTCATTCTGGTTTCTGCAAATGCAGGGCTGGATCGGCCATGATGCCCCTGAAGCTAGCAGAGCAGCTCCAAAGGCTTATCTGATATTTGAAACTCTATGTGCCCAAACTCTCCCAGTTGGATTTAAGATTCAAAATGTGGAAGAGATGTATCTTGATTTGCACTCATCCCATCCAAGCAGCTTCTACATAGTGTCCTCTTAAAAGTAAGCCACGTTGAGATGAATTTGATTTATTCTGAGGGGGGAAAAAAGGAAGGAAGGAAGGAAGGAAGGGAAAAGAAAAGAAAAAGAAAAGAAAAAAGAAAAAAGAAAAGAAAAAAGAAAAACATTCCATAGGTGTCATACAGGATTGCCCTTTCCCCCCAGAAATGAAGCCATAACAAAAGAGGGCTACATTAAAGGCTGCCCTGCCAGAAGTTAAACTATCAGAATGATTTCTTAAAGGTTTACAAATGCCATAAAAACACATTGTTAATGAAATAAAATTATACAAAGCACATTCCTGTCATTCTCACAGGCTCTGGTCTGCAGCTGCATATGCTACCCCCTAAAGTTAGATTAACAACATTCTGAATTTCTTTATAGTTTCTGTGGGTAGAAGCCACGATAAAGCTTGAATGCGGGAAAAAAAAAGATCCAGGAAGCTCTTTTGATAGATTTATCTCTGTTGCAATTTCATTGGCTTCACTCTGGAAGACGGAAGAAGAAGGTTCTTTCTCCCAATGGCTGGACACAGTAGGCCAGTTTTTCTCAAGGCTCGACCTTTGCCCTTTTTCATTTGAAATTTTGGAGTATGAATTAATTAACAGGCCTCAAGATATTGTATACCCTTTATGACTGTTTACTGTGAGTACAATTTCCCCCATGTTGGTTACAGTCCACATTATTTATTTATTTCATTGGATTGATTGGATTCCCTGATGTCTCAGAAGTGTACATATCCGGGGGAAACACAACATGCAGGGGAAAAAAAAAGAAAGCAGGGAACCAAAAGATCCAACAAGAACAAAAAACCCACTTTTTCTATATGTGGTGAACATGCAATGAGGCAAAAAGATATTGGAGAATGGCACAATTATGGCTGGAACAAATGGTGGGAGATCAAATTCTGTTCAAACCAGAAATTTTCCTCCTAGGTATAATACCAGTGGGATATAAGAAGGATGTGCTTTATTTAGTTATCCATGTATTGACAGTGTCACGAATAACCTATGCACAGTACTGGAAAAAAGAAAGTATCCCATCAGAGTTAGACATAATTAGAAAAATCTTGGCCTGCATGGAAGCAGATAGGCTTACCCTAGAATTAAAAAATAAAGGGGAGTCAGAATATGATGAAGTTTGGAACAGATTTTATTATTGGTATAAGACAAGGTAACAAGACTAGAACAAATTGTAAATAATGTATTTGGATAGAAGGATAGATAATGTACTAGGTAGACTGACAGTTAATGGATGAGATTATGTGTATATACTGATTATATGGCATAACGGCTTTGCTGCACTGCACTATTTTAAATGCAAAAACAATAAAAATATATTAAAAAAGAACAAAAACCCTGCCAACGGCTTGGCAACCACCTGAAGCTTATGGCTGGGAACAAAGCCAGGTTTTCAAAGACTTAGAACAAGGGTGGGAGCAGTATGGATCTCAGTGGAGATGCTGTTCCAGGAGTCAGATATTACACAAAGGACTTCCTGAGTCCTGATAAATGACATTCTTTTAATTGAGGGGAACTGCCATGTACCCATTTGTCCCATTCTTAATGGGTGGGCAGATCACTTCGGATAACTTCACCCCTAGGGCATAAACATAATTGATTTATAATAGTTTAATGTTGCTTTTTTTTAGTTCGGAAGCACTCAAAGCAGATAACTAAATGTAAAATACTCCGCACCCACGTTTAAAGCTGCAATAAAGATCATGCAATAGGTAAGCAGTTTTTGTTGTTTTCAAACACACTTGTTTCAGCGTAAAAACATGCACAGCAGTGGTGGGTTTCAAATTTTTTTAGAACCTACTCTCTAGGTGTGGCCTATTTTGTGGGCGTAGCTTGGCAGTCATGTGACAGGGTGGGAGTGGCCAACTTGTAAAATGTGGTGAAACTCATTTAACAACGCTCTTGCTCAGCAACCAAAATTTTGGGCTCAATTGTGATGATAAATTTTCTTTCTTTCTTTTCTTTCTTTTCTTTCTTTTCTTTCTTTTCTTTCTTTTCTTTCTTTTCTTTCCTTTCTTACTTTCTGCCTTCCTTTCCTTTCTTCCCATTGGATTACTGGCAGCGGCAGGCCAGACTTACTTCTGGGTCCGCCAGTGGAACCCCCTCTCACCGGCTCTCTAAATTTCACCATCCAGTTCTTGCGAGTAGGTGCGAGCCTGCAGAAACCCACCACTGATGCACAGTGAAACTAAAAGTAAGGGGGCCTTGTGTCTGGTAGCTGGGAGGTTAGCATTTGGAGCAATGGTCATTCTCTTCCCATAGTGGCAATCCATTCTGTGTTTGCTCCTCTTTCTATTTGCTTAGTTGTGGCAGTTCTCTCTAGGTTGGCTCTGTGAAAAGAGTCCATATGACTCACTTCTGATAGCTGGCTTCATGCTCTTCAGAGCTAGTGACTTGGCAATGGAGAAGTTGTCAAGGGTATGTTTGAACGACTGCAGTGCTTGGCAAATGGACAGAACTGGTCCAGGAGGCAGACTAGAGAAGCTTAAAGAAGGAAGCGTTACAAATCCTCTTTATAGATTTATGCAAATTATTGTGGCCTTTAATAAATTTCAATCCAAATTACAGAGTATTGTTAGTGGTTGGGCATGACACTCAATGAAATGATAAAATTATGCCTAATTCATATCATACTGAAGGTATAATAAGAGCTAGAGAAAATGAGAGATTATGCCCCTTATACAATGTGGATGGATATGTGGATCCTTCACATTAAACAAAAGAGTCTAAAGTTTGGTGTCTACAGTTATTATTTTAGTCTAACACTATCTAAAAACCTTGAGTTCCCAGTGTCTATGGAGATTCTCGGCCATCCAGGTCATGGTTGCCCCAAAGGTGCTTTTTTCAAGAGGCAACTGGACTTCCTTGTTTTTCTCTGAAGACGTTTTACTTCTCATCTAAGACAGCTCTGACTGGGTGGTAGGGAATGGGAGGATATATGCTCCTTGCAGACAGCTGATCAATTGCATTATTTTAGAGAGTTGTTGAGGCCACCTGGAGGTTTATCCATGTAATCAGGGTTACCGGAGTAGTGCAAATGGATGTGGAGCCTTCTTGGAACTGTTGAAAGGACTGTGTTGTAGACTGGAGATAAGATAATGTCATATCCCTCCCCCTCTGTTGAGAGAAGGCAATTCAATTTTGGCATAGAAGGCCTCTTTGACCTCTCTTTCAAACCAGCAGGTCTCTCTGTCCAAAATGTGGACTTTGCTGTCTTCAAGAGGGGTCTTTGTCTTTTAAATGCAGATGGACTGCTGAATCTTGTCCTCATGGGTTTGTTTTCCTATGTTGTGCCTCTTCATAAACACATAGCACAACATAGGAGAACAAACGTTTGTGTGCGAGAGCAGGACAGCCATTATTTCTTCCTTTCTTGTGAAAATATCATTTTTCTTAAAAAAAGGAACCTTAGGCGCCTAATAGCTGCTTCAAATTATGTTCCCTCAGATACTACAGTTTTATGGATACACTAGACTTTTACACTAGCAGCATGCCCTTGCCCTCTAAGGTATCACCCATCACTTCTTTGACAGGTTTGCTGGGAGGGGAGAAAGCTTTAGCCCTCCCACTCACACGCTTGCAAATCACTGATCTCCTCTGATGGCATTTTAAGAGAAATAACTGAGAGAAAGTCAAGGGTCTCCTTCTTTCCCCTTCTAGAATTTTTATTCTGTGTCTCTGCTTTCCTAGGATTATTTCTGGTGGTGATTAGTTATCGGACTGAGCTGCTAGCCGCAGGGAAAAGAGAAAGAGTTCTTGCAGCTCTGTGGTCTGCACTTTTTGGTAATCAGATACCATGAATCACCCACTGAGTTCAATTGTCTTCCACTGGTCACAATTTTATCATTGGCTTGTAAATACAATTGACTGACATGTTTGCATTTACCAAGATCCAGGAACAAAATTTGCTTGTCTGACCATGTTTTTCTGTAGTCACTTGTTAATGAGATACTTACAGGGGTGGGCTGCTACGGGTTTGCCCGGTTCAGGACAACCCATAGCTAATGTTATGGATAGCCGGTTTGGAGAACTTCCAAATCCCACCCTGGCTGGCCCCGCCCACCCCTCCCCTCCCAGGAGTCTCCATGTCAGAGGTGGGTTCCTACCAGTTCGGCCAAATAGGTAATGACTCGGCCTGCCACGCCCCCAAACTGGTTCTCTCAGCGAATTCAAAAATTTCACCAACGGATTTTCTGCCCAGTTGCTGGGTGAGCATGGCCATGGTGGGTGTGGTCTCATCAACCTCCTGCACCACAGAAGGGGGGGGGGATTTTCACCTTCCCCAGGCTCCGGAGGCTTTCCTCAAGCCTCTGGGAGGGCAAAAACTGCCCTGATGGAGGGGCTTCCATCAGTGGGAAGTGCTTCCATTAGGGAAACACGTGGTTGGATTTTAGCCAGTGTCTTCTGCAGCCAATTACTAAGTGGGTGCTTATAGGCCCCACTGGCCTCTCCTGACAAATATCTCACAATGGCACTTCCAGGTGCTGTATTGTTAATATCTCCAGGAAGCAACCTTGCAGATTGTGTCCACCCACTCCAGATCGCTCTTCCAGCTGTGCAACAGCATTGCCCTGGTGGGTTTTGGACACAGGCCAGAGTTTCACCCAAAGTAATTAAACTCTTTTTATTGCTTGACACAAAAGCAGAGGCAAAGTATGGAAAACATCAGCCTTCTTTTTAATGTCAGACCAAAAGAGGTCAGAGCAGATGTTTTTAAGTAAACATGGGCTCTTTTTGTCCATTTTTGAGAAGCTAAGAGGAGCTTTAAAAAAAAAATCAGAAGCCAGAGAAGTCTGCAGATTTAAAGGTGTTTTAAACACTATACTTTCCCATATAGCCATAAATTACTGGGAAAATGGCTGGGAGACAACCACAGAGGAATGAACCTGAATATATTATGGCTCAGTTTCCCAATAAAAATGTCAAACTGAAATCAGAAGTGGGCAGAATTAAAGTCTTATATGGAACACTTTTTTAAAAAAAATATCCACAAAGAATTTAACAATCTATCTATATAAAAATGGCTGTGTGTGTGTGCACACGTGCGCATGCGTGTGTGTGTGTTTGTCCATTTATGTATATTCCAGCATAACTCTGGAACAGCTTGAGCAATTTCAACCAAACTTGGTACATGGCTTACTTGCTCTCTGGAGAAAAATACTGTGGTGGGTAAGAAAACCCTAACAACCCTTGGGGTGTGTTAAGATACAGCCTGTTGTGCCTTTAAATGACTTCTGCTGTACTACTGTAAAATAGCTTCTACTGTAAAGCATAGTGGAGTTGCGATGGTAACGGCTTCACAGTACTCCACAAGGGGGCTCCCTCTGGTAAGGGGGAAAATCCAACATTAGAAATTACATTTGGTCCAGATATCCCCCCCCCCCTATAAATAAATACCCGGGCAACGCCGACAGAACCCACTCCTCACTCCTTGCCCTGACTCTTTCATGCTGCTCCCCACTCCTGTCCCACTTGGGGACCCCTCCCCCAGTGCCTTTTCTTGGTGTTGTGCTCCACACAGCTTTGCCTACTTGCCTGCCTTCTTTCGCCTGCCTTTATGTGAAGACAGGCCTGGAAGATGTATATTATCCAGAAGACCCTCAGCAAGGTGACCATGGATGAGTACTTGAAGAGTCAAGGGCTTTACCACAAGCTCATGGCCAAGACACCACTTGCTTCTTCCAGGGCATTTCCAAGGACCTTTATGCTTTTCAGATCCATCACATGACAGTCAGAAATGCACATTTCCTTCATGAGGAAAAACCAGATAAATTTTGAGCTCTATGTGGAAAGATCATTTGAAAAATAGCAATAGCACTCTAATTTATATACCACCATAGTGCTTAACAGCAGCCTCTGGGCAATTTACAATATCAGCATATCTATGCCAACAATCTGGGTCCTCATGTTACTGACCTCAGGAGGATGCAAGGCTGAGTCAACCTTGAGCCCCATCAGGATCGAACTCCAGGCTGTGGGTAGAGTTTGTCTGCAACACTGCATTCTAACCACTGTGCCACCAAGGCAAATTGGAAATCCCAAGGAAAGTTCTGGACAGCTAGAGATCAGTCACTTCACCCTGATCTATAACTGAGACTTCATTCTTTATCTGCAAGCAGAAATAGTGTTAATGGAGAATACCATGAAGATTATCTGTATACTCCTCTAGATCCAGATTGCGAAACAACAATATTCAATGCATCAGAGTCTACCGCAAATTTGTCTCTGCAGGATGCAGGACCAAATTGTGTTACATCTCAAGAAGGAGCTACTTCCTACAGCTACTCCCAGAAGCAGAGGGGAAAAAAATGAAGTAAACTTATTTGGCAGTAGAATAACCACTAACAACGGATGGGAAATTCAAAAGAAGCTTGGAGACTGTGTTTCAGAGGAAAACCCCAAAACCAGGGGGGCAGGGGAGGAGGAAAAGGAGGAGGATGTTTTAATAAAATTACTATTAGTATTTCTCTGGACAATTTCACATACGGATGATGACACAAACTTCTGGCAAACTGGAACAATCAGAAGAGAAAACTCACATTTGGTTGTTAGTTGGCCAGAAACCTGAGATGAATTTCACTCCTTATCACCATGGATTCTGAGTGAAGTGACTGAGCTAGGTCTTTCTGTTCCACATCCAAAGTCAGTGAATGATTAAGAAGTAAAAGTGTAGGAGTCAGAAAAGTCCTTATTATTTTACTTCATTCCATGTTATTGTTTTTACTCTTTTGCATGAGATATTTTAAGCAATCTATACGTACACGATGAGTGCAAAGAGCTTTTCCAAATAGATGGTTTACAACAGGGGTCTCCAACCTTTGCAACTTTAAGTCTGAAGGATTTCAGCTCCCAGACTTCTCCAGCCAGCAAAGCTGGCTAGAGAATTCTGGGAGCTGAAGTCCTTCAGACTTAAAGTTGCAAAGGTTGGAGACCCCTGGTTTACAGCAGTGTTTCTCAGTGCTGGCTGAGGAATGCTGAATGGTGAAGCCCACACAGGTTAAAGTTGCCAAGATTGAGAAACACTAGCTTATAACGTTTATCAGTCATTTTCAATTATTCCTATTTTCTTTGTAGCATTTCCACGCTCTGCTTCAGGGGTGTCAAACTTGATTGCATCACGTGATGAATCATGACCTATCGGGACGTTTTTTGCCTTTGGGGAGCCAGGGTGGGCATAGCCTATGTGTGACACATCCAATCCGTGGGCCACCGGTTTGACACCCCTTCAAAATCAGACCATTTAGAAGCCAGCTGTGTAATACCAATTCAGTCAATAGTTATTGCAACTAACCATAGGAGAGTGCAATAAATAAATAAATAAATACATAAATAAATTTATGCTATAAATCCCAATTTATAGCAGATCCTGAAGCCACAGAAATCCATAGGCCTCTGGAACAGATTCTGGAATGGTACAAATGTTTCATACAAGTACCTTATAAATCTTCTAAATTGCATACATTTCAAGTAAATTTTGAGCTTCTGCAACTGCCCATGATTGGAATGGGCAGAAGAGGCAACATTTGCATGTCTTAAAGGGACGTATCCTACCCCATACATCCCTTCGGCCGATTCGCTCACACAGAGAGGGACTTCTCCGGGTGCCGTCCACCAGGCAATGCCAGCGAGCGACGCCCAGCGGTAGGGCCTTCTCTGTGATGGGCCCAACCCTCTGGAACGACCTACCCCTGGATATTAGAACGACCATGGACCTCCGCGCCTTCCGCCAAAAAGTAAAAACCTATTTGTTCCATCAGGCCGGCTTGGCCTAATTTATGCTTCTCGCCCCAGTCTGTTTTCTCAAACTGTCTATTGGATTTTAATGGGTAGTAATTTTAATGTTTTAAATTCTTAGTACAGGGTAGTTTAATTTGCTTTTAACTTTGTGTGTATTGTATGTTTTTATATGGTTTTTTAATTTTCCTGTACACTGCCCCGAGTCCCTTCGGGGAGAGGGGGTGGTTTATAAATGTAATAAATTATTATTATTATTATTATTATTATTATTATTATTATTATTGTTATTATTGTTATTATTGTTATTATTGTTATTATTGTTATTATTGTTATTATTGTTATTATTGTTATTATTGTTATTATTGTTATTATTATTAAAAAAGCATTCTGAACACCTGTGTGCAAGTAGGAGCACAAATTACTTCATATTGGGAGTCTTTTTATACAGTTTAATGTTTCAAAGTTGAATGTCTAGATTCAGAATTTAAAAATTCTAGCCAAGTTTACCTTTCTTTGTCAAACCCCTCCCCTCCCCTTGCAATTGTAATGTTCCTGAAGAAGAGACAGAAAAAAGGGTTGATGAGGGGATGGGGAGAGAGTGTGTAGGGCAGGGAAGTGATAATTCAGTTTATATTCATATTATGCCTTTTTCTAAGGACTTATACAGCTATTTCACAGTGGCTGGGGAATTTCTGTTGTCTGAGGAATCCCTATCTAAACTCAGTTTTATATTATCTATTTCTCTCCTTTCTTTCAATACTCCAAACTGAATTAGGACGTGGGAGCCATGGAAATTGTCTCACCCATACCTATAATTAATGTTGAGAAAATTCTCAGTTGCGCCAGCTGAAGAGTTTCCCACGTTTCATACAAATATTAGTTGCATCTCTAATCCAAACTCAACCTTTCCATGGAAGATCAGAAGAGACTATTCATTGTGGTCCTGGTTGAGAACCAATCCATATCTGTGCTTACAATAAAAAGAATGTGTGAGGGATTTCTTTCATATAATAAAGTAGTGATGGGTTCCTACAGGTTCGGACCGATTTGGCTGAATCAGTAGGGGTGTGGCAGCCTAGGTCGCTGGAACTGGCAGTGACCCAGGCCTGCCACAGCCCCAACCCGGTTCTCCTGTAGGCGCCGCTATCTTGTTTTTTGGTTCTGCGCATGTGCAGAACAATTTTAATTGTACTGTGCATACACACACAGCGTGTATGAAGCACGCACACATGCACAAGTATGGCGCACACAGGAGCGAACTGGCAGTAGTGCCTGCCAGAACCCACCCCTGAATTAAAGGGGAATGCACTTATGGGTATACATAAGTGTTCTGACTCCCTCCCTTCACAAGATAATTAACTAGACGGACTGCTACTTGGCAGCTTGCCTGAACTAACCTGAACTAGACTGAAAGATTACACGACACAATTCTCCGACTCTGTAGCTTCTCTGTTGTTTCCTGCAAACCTACTCTTCACAGAGGATTTCTTTTAAAGCCTCTTGGGAAGGGCCAGGCAATTAGGCAGCTGATACTGATTATTTTTATTTTATTTTTATTTATTTTATCAAATTTATATACCGCCCTCTTCTTCGTTCTGCTAATTGCCTCCTCTCAATCCCTAGCCTGACATCTGGGACAAACTGGGTTTCCGACTCTAGAGTCGACTCATAGGACTCCTCACTAGAAGAATCCATCAGCAGCTCATCCAGAGCCGGCTGGGCCACAACACATAAGTGTGTGCGTTTTTCTGAAGTACAGGTGGGTAGATGGATATTCTGTATGTTTGAAATTCCTAATATGTTATCCTCAAAGGAATGCAAATTTCAGAAACTGAGTGAGGAAGATATTTAGTCTTTGATTTATGGAGAAGAAAGATTTAGAAGAGCAATATCTCCAAATTTATAAAATGTAGAGTGAGAGTTAGGGAGAACATTACGGGGCTTATGGGAGGTACATAAACCTATTGCAAAGATATTACTTGTTATTGAATGAAGAATGGTCAAAGGAAGAATGCACAGCACAGTTTCTCTGCTGTGCTGGGTAACAATTAAATTCTGCACAGAAGGAGCGAGGGAAATGGAGCTGAACATCAAGAATCAAGGAACTTTCTGGCCAAAATAATCTTTTGACAGAAGTCTGAAGTTGCTCAAGATTTCACTCTATGGCTTATATAGTTTAATAGTTAGCCTGGCAGAGCAATGGTACAAGACATGTATTTTGTATGCCTCTGGCTAGCTGCAGCAACCCAAGTAAAGGAGAAAGCCACAAGTTTGCTAGTTAATTTGCCAGAAACCTGGGCTCAATTTCTGCCTTTAACCACAGACTTCCCACGTGGATTTAGCCAAGTTACTTGGTTTTTCTTTGGCTGATGTCCAAAGTTTGTCAAAGTTAAGAAGAGAAGTCTTAGATGGGGAAGAATCTTCTCTCCCTCCCTCTCCTCCCCAATATTCTGTGAAACCCAATTTAGTCAAAGGGTTTGGGAGGTATCCCAAATGTGGTAGAGATAAACCATATGGAGCACTTTTGATGCAACCAAGCAGAACAAAAGCAAACAATGGAGTTGGCAGGCAAATTTCTGAATGTAGGAGGGTTAAGAGGTTAACTCTTTCACATTGATGAATGTTACCAATTTCATGTTAAATGTCAGTATGGAACATGAATTGATGATTCTGAATACCATGTTTAGTCACAGAAAAAGCATCAGAGTCAGAAAAAGGATCAGCTTCCCAATTGCTGGAAGTCACCTCTCCTCAAAGCCTCAATAGATGGCTGTTTATTTGTTTATTTGTTTTTTTATTATTTTATTATTTTATTCATTTAAAACTTTTGTGTAGCCTTGTACATCTTGAACAAAACCCTGGGCAACCCCCAAATAAAACAATATCTACACTCGTACTATACTCCTCTGCTCGCAACAAAATACCCTACACCACCAGGCTTGAAATTTTGGGGTTGGACAACCTAGAACTACGCCGCCTATGGTCGGACTTAACTGTAGTACAAAAAATTATTCGCTACAACATCCTACCAGTCAATGACTATTTCAGCTTCAACTGCAATAATACAAGAGCACACAACAGATACAAACTCAAGGTAAATCACTCCAAACTGGATTGCAGAAAATACGACCAATGCCTGCAATGCACTACCTGACTCTGTTGTTACATCTTCAAATCCCCATAACTTTACTACTGTCTACTATTGACCTCACTCCATTTCTAAGAGGTATGTAAGTGGCGTGCATAAACACACCATCGTGCCTACCATCCCTGTCCTACTGTCCCCATTTATTCGTCCCCATTTCATTCATAGTCATGTTTATTCTTATACCTATTATCTTGTAAATGATTGGCAAATCAAATAAATAAACTATCTATCTATCTATCTATCTATCTATCTATCTATCTATCTATCTATCTATCTATCTATCTATGTAATTGTTTCACAACAACCTGTTATTAGGCCCCAATTAAGGGAGGAGACATACTGTTTCCTTTCCTGCCTTTCGGCTCATCACCAAAGACCATCTAGACAGCAAGCCAAGAATTACGTTGTGTAATTCTTGTTTAGATATGTGTGTTAGTTTTATGAGCTGATCAATAAATTAAATTAGAGAGAGACCAGGATAGATCTATTTCGAGCTTATTAGCTCTCATCAGCTGGCCATACCCCTTACTGGGATTCGAACCGGGGCTGTGTTGCATGCTAGGCAAGGAGCCTGGCACTTTAGCCAAGCCGGTTCCCCTTATTGCATCAGCTGAGACAGGGTATATTAGTATATGTAATTGTTTCACAACAACCTGTTAATAGGCCCCAATTAAGGGAGGAGACATACTATTTCCTTTCCTGCCTTTCGGCTCATCACCAGAGACCATCTAGACAGCAAGCCAAGAATTAAATTGTGTAATTTTTTTAGATATGTGTGTTAGTTTTATGAACTGATCAATAAATTAAATTAGAGAGACCAGGATAGATCTATTTCGAGTTTATTAGCTCTCATCAGCTGGCCATACCCTTTACTGGGATTTGAACCGGGGCTGTATTGCATGCTAGGCAAGGAGCCTAGCACTTCAGCCACGCCGGCTCCCCTATTGCATCTGCTGAGACAGGGTATATTAGTATAGGTAATTGTTTCACAACAACCTGTTAATAGGCCCCAGTTAAGGGAGGAGACATACAGCAACATACTGTCTCCTCCCTTCAGCTCATAAAACTAACACACATATCTAAAAAAATTACACAACGGAACTCTTGGCTTGTTGTCTAGATGGTCTCTGATGATGAGCCGAAAGGCAGGAAAGGAAACAGTATGTCTCCTCCCTTAATTGGGGCCTATTAACAGGTTGTTGTGAAACAATTACCTATACTAATATACCCTGTCTCAGCTGATGCAATAGGGGAGCCGGCGTAGCTGAAGTGCTAGGCTCCTTGCTCCAGTTTTCTTACAGCTGATCTTTACCTTTGCTATGACAGTACAGCAGCATGTGGCATTTCCTTATGCTTGAAACATGGGGTAAGGGGCAGAATGAACAAGGCAATTCTGAGAATCCAATCATTGGTTTGTTCATTTGGGAGTTGTAGTGGCACAGTGATTAGAATGCAGTATTGCAGGCTGCCGACTGCCAGCAGTTTGGCATTTTGAGTCTCACCGGCTCAAGGTTGAGTCAGCCTTCCGTCCTTCTGAGGGTGGTAAAATGAGGACCCAGATTATGAGGGCAATATGCTGACTCTGTAAACAGAGAGGGCTGTAAAACACCATGAGTGGTATATACCGTATTTTTTCGGAGTATAACATGAGGGGGGGAGAGATGAGGAAAAAACGGGCCCATTTTTTGTCAAAGAAAGTGCATGCATAGTCTTATAGAGGCTTATAGAGTGCTGCTGGGAGGTGGGGGGAAAATGCCCAGTTTTTTGCACATTTCTTCCCTCCCCAGTCCCCAGGAGCTCTGCAAAGCTATCCACGGCCATTTTGGTGAAGGGGTGGGGCTTCAAGAGGCAAAAAAAAATGCTGCATTCGGTGTATAAGACGCACCCAGATTTTCAGCCTCTTTTTTTTTTTTGAGGAAAAAAGGTGCGTCTTATACTCCGAAAATGCGGTAAGTCTAAGTGCGATTGTTATTTATATAGCTTCCCAATAATGTAGCTGAAGTGCCTCTACTTTTTATTCAAAGTCAGATGTGTCCAACCCATGGGCCACATGCAGCCCTGGACAGCTAATAATGCGACCCCACAAGATCGTAAAGTTTTAAAATCATTATGTGATTTTTAGCTTGTTATTTATATACATTATATCATATATTTTATATGTGGACCAAGACAATGCCTCTTCACTCAGTCCAGGCAAGCCAAAAGAATGGACACCCATGTTCTAGATAATCAACAGAGGACCTTCCAGTGGAAAGCCATGATGATTAGCAACTTCTTTTTCCAGACACCTGGTTTGTACTATCATATGTGGTGGATATGTCAAAAAGCAAAAAAGTATTGGGCAAAAATGCATACATGGCTGGAAAAAATGATAAAACAACATGTATATTGAAACCAGACACATTTTTGTTGGGTATTTTACATCAAAGAGAATGTATATTTGATTTTACATGTATTGACTGCAACTAGAATAGTATTTGCATAAATACTATTGGAATTTGCACAAATACTAATGGAAAAGTGAAGAGATCCCAACAGATGAAGATGTGATTAGAAAAATATTAGAATGTGCAGAAATAGATAAGCTAACACAATTAAGGAAAAGAAAGAAACTGAATTATTATTATTTTTTTATTGCAAGAGTTTTATTAGTTTTTACAAATTTTTTCAGGTAGGGTAAGGTAAGGTGATACAGAAATATTTTGAGAACTTTCACGTCGAGATCATTGGCCCCTCCAGGGCTTCATCATAAGACATTGGTAATACATTTTTCAATAATACTACAAGGTGGAAATAAATGCATACATCATAAATTCTAAATTCTATGCTGGCAATCATATAATAATAATAATAATAATAATAATAATAATAATAATAATAATAATAATAATAATAATAATAATAATTTTATTTTTAAACTCGTCCGTCGCCGTCAGAAGCCGGAACCGGAAGTCTGAATTATTTTTTTTGACTTGGGACTTATTTTATCAATGGTTAGCTGACAAAAACAGGAGCTAGAAATAGGGAAACATATGGAAGGATCACTGATATAAGGAAGGTATGTTAACTTGGTTAAATAAATATTATGATGGTTATTATTAATATTATAGCTGATATTAATGCAATGAATAATGTTGTAAACACTTTGGTTATTAGTTCCTAAAATAATTTGTACTCAGACAATACAATGTTCAATTGAAATTGGAATTTTTGTATGTTATAAAATAAAATAAAAACTTACTACGAAAAAAAGCAACTTCTTTTTCCAAATAAGCAAAAGAATCAAGTCTATCACCAGAGATGAATTTCTGTAAGGAAGATATACATATTTTACATTACCTACATTCCTTCCATAGAGGGCAGAAATAACTATTTTATGTGACAAGCATTTGTGTGATAGGTAGTTCTTTCTTTTAAAATAAAGGCTCTGATGGTGAATTCCTACATCTAGAGACTAAAAATATGGGGAGGAATATTAAATTGTTACATGATTTTTGAAGACACAGAGTTCAAATAAAAGACTGATGTGGCAGGATGCATAAGCAAAATCGAAGTTGAATATATTGCTCTCCAAGAGTCTTTATATCAAAGCCAAGAATGCCTATAAGAGTTAGAAATGTTTTTTTTCTAGGCAAAACTCCAAGAATACCTTTTCTGCCAAAGATATTTTGTGGATAATATTATATGTTTCCATGTATAGTTGAAAGCACTTTGAAGGGAGGAAACCTATGTAGATATTTACTCATACAGTTGAAAATTTGGATGTCTCTATAGACTGTTCTATATAAGGAGAATTTTAGAAATTCAGTCATCTTTTTAAAAAAAAAGGAGTATAGCTTCACTGAATTACAAGCACAAGTAGGAACCTGTCAGTTTCTACATTATAATAGATAGAATTAATGACATTGTTAATTAAACAAATGTAAAATTTGCTTCACGGCTGGTGTCTGCTTACCTGCCTACCTGAGCCAGCCCTATAGAATTCAGTATGATGAGTAGGCAGGTGTAACACACATGATAGCATGAAGAAGAGACAGTGTACTTCAATTCTAAGAGTTGAATAGGCCCTACCATAAACATCAGGAGCCATTGGGGGGTCAGTGATTAGAATGCATTATTGCATGCTAATTCTGATGACTGTCAGGTGTTCGATTCTCATCGGCTCAACGTTGACTCAGTCTTCCATCCTTCTGAGGTCAGAAAAATTAGGACCTAGATTGTTGGGGGCAAGAGGCTGACTCTAAATCGCTTAGAGAGGGCTGTAAAGCTCTGTGAAGTGGTGTATAAGTCTAAGTGCTATTGCTAATGCTATCTATATTTGCCAGTTCCAAAATATACACAAGTTCTAACATCATGTGTTAGAATTTTGGTCATGATTCTGAATTCCGATAACTGAGAATGAAATCATTGGATAGAGTTGAATCTTAAAAAAAGCTAAGGGCTGGAAGGAATGACTTCTTAATTATATTATGTGCTCTGGTGCTCTGACTCATGTTCTTCCTTGTGAGATTGAGTGGCATTCAGAAAAACATTCCATTTCATCCCCAACTCTAAGAGTATCCTGAAACAAATTCTCCATCTGTTTTTCTTCTAGGCAGGGAAGGCATCTGAATAATATACTTTTCATTAGGAAGAATCATCGGGAATCACTTCAATATATCCACTTTCAGATTTCACCCCTTTTCATTTTACATTCCAAAAGAAATTTCCCTCCACCCCCTTGAAAATACAAATCATTCTATTCTCCTCCCCCCACCCCCGCCAAAAAAAATCTGGCATATAAATGTTAATAATATAATGGTCTTTGCCTAAGAAAGCATTGTACATCATTAAATCAAGGGGAGTTACAGCGATATGATTTGTTTGGGCATTCACTCCTGGAATCAATTACCTATATATTTTGGAGAAACACAAAATTTACAGACTTTTCAAATAAGGCATGATGGTGAGTTGAAGGAAAACACAGATGTTTCAGAGTGGTGCAGACACAAGAAAGAGATCAATGGAAGTCTAAGAAGGGGAATTATTAAAGGAAATAATAATTCCAGATTGATGTGTCATATTATACAGATCACGGCACTCATGGGGGTTATAATTCAAATGTTTGTGGAAATAAATTTTACCTTTTTCAGAGGTACATATTTATCAGACCAATTTCCAAAGAAAAAGATAGAGTATAGAAGGTAGGAGGACCAGAAGCTTCCTTAAAAATGAAAAGCATTGTCTTTGATCGTGCTTGAGTCTCATTAAGCTGCACTCTCACTTTCAAAATAATTGAAAGTACATAATTTGTTGTAAAGGTTAAGATTGATCCTATTTCGAATGGAGTTGAATTGTGTTTTGAAACAACCAGATTTACAATGCTGAGGATGCTATTACGTCCAATGCTACCTCTGAAGATTCGTCCTGTGGCCAAAGGGCTTTCTACCAGCTGAGCTTGGCTGTCTTTTTAAAGCCTTACTTAAGGCTATAAACTTAGAGAAAATCATGTCTTCCACCAATGCCCCGTTAGGGATATCTGCAGGGGAGATATTTCATTGGCTATAAGAGAACCAGGCTTCCAAATAACAATGCAGAATCCTTGTTCTCTTGAAATCCACATGCCATCTTTGTTGGGTGGAGAAAGTATTACATTTTGGATTTTTAATGCCTATCTGAGGCTTTGGTATTCCAATACCTAAGGGGCTTTGATAAAGAAGAGTGGGGCAACTTATTCTCTAGGACAGTGATAGCACGGGTTTTAGGTTAATTTAATATGCTTTTAAGAGTTTGTATTGTTTTGTAATGGTTTTTAATAATGCCTGTGCGCCGCCCTGGGTCCTAACATTCGAAAATAAATAAAATAAATAAATAAATGGCTAACCTTTTTTTGTTGTGTGCCAAAAGCGTGTGTGCGCACCCATAATGCAATGCACATGAGACCCCCACACACACTCTCCCTGCCCCTGCATATGCATGCACAACCCTGTGCATATGTGCACATCTCCTTCATGTGCCCCACCCCCCATGCATGCATGGCAGAGACCCAAAAACAAACTGGCCAGTGTGAGGCATGCATGCATGCATGCATGCACGGTGGAGCTGAGCTCTGCATGCCACCTTTGAAACACATGCCATAGGTTCGCCATCATGGCTCTAGGACAAGGCAGGACAAGAATTGCATTCTTCAACTGTTTGGAATCCCCACCATATATCTGACATCAGTACAATTGAGCGGGTTCAGAAATATTTCACGAGAAACGTCTTGCACTCTTCTGTACACAATAGAATTCCCTATGCTAGTAGGCTCAAAGTTCTCAGTTTGGATAACTTAGGACTGCAACACTTATGGTCAGACCTAGGTGTAGCATACAAAATTATACATAATAATGTTTTACCTGTAAATGACTTTTTTTGTTTTAATCGCAATATATACACACTAACACCCGCTTTAAACTTAATGTAAATCATTCTAAACTTGACTGTAAAAAATATGATTTCTGTAATAGAGTTGTCAAAGTCTGGAAAGCTCTACCTGATTCCGTTGTTTCAGCTACACATTTTCACAGTTTCAGTCACAAATTGACTTCTGCGGACCTTACATTATAGTTAAGTGGTCGATAGAAGGGGCATGCATAAGTGCACTAACATGCCTAGCGTCCCTGTCACTGTCTTTTTATTCTTTTATTCTTGTTCTAGGTTTTGTTCGAGAAATTCTAATAAATAAATAAATAAATAAATAGCAAGGGATGGAAACTAATCAAGGAGAGAAACAACCTAGAACTAAGGAGAAGTTTCCTAACAGCGAGAATAATCAACCAATGGAACGGCTTGTGTTCAGAAGTTGTGAGTGCTCCATCACTGGATGTTTTTAAGAAGTGATTGAACAGCCACTTGTCTGAAATGGTATAGGGCAGGGGTGTCCAAACTTGGGAACTTTAAGACTTGTGGACTTCAACTCCCAGAATTCTCCAGCCAGCTATGCTGGCTGGGGAATTCTGGGAGTTGAAGTCCACAAGTCTTAAAGTTCCCAAGTTTGGACACCCCTGGTGTAGGGTCTCCTTCTGAGGAGGGCTGGACCAGAAGCCCTCCAAGGTCCCTTCCAACTCTAATATTTTGTTATTCTGTAATTCTGTATTACAGACTAAGTAATCGGAACTTGAAAACATTGACCAAATCATTTCAGGGGCTCCAGGTCTGCTTCAGGGTAGAGTTCAAAATGCTAGTGTTTTCTTAAAGTTTTCGGTGATTTAGGGCATAAATAATCTTTGCCATCCTAAATACATCTCCCCCCTGGAATCTAAAGTGAGACATACGATAACTAGGAAAGTGACCTTCTCAGAGGCGTAGCGTGGGGGGTGCAGGGGGTGCCGGCCGCACCGGGCGCAACATCTGAGGGGGCGCGCTCGCACCGCGCACCCCGCCTGCCTCAGGCCGGCCTCCCGCCTCAGCCCCGTCCCGCCGCCGCCGCCGCCGCCGCCCCGACAAAGTTTTGACACTCGCGGGAAGGGAGGCGGAGGCGCCACGGAGCTTCCCCTCCTGCGGCGTCGAGGGAGCGCGGAGAGGCGAGAAAAGGCCAGGCGGCGCCGAACGGGGAAGCCTGGGCGGAGGCGGCGGAGAGAGCCCGGGTGGAAGTCGCTCGCTCCGGTGGCCGGAGGGGTCCCCTGCTGCTCAGCCCACCCGGGGAGGGTCGAGAATGCGAGCGAGGGGCCGGGAAGGAGGAGGCGGCGGAGGAGGAGCTCCCACTGCAAATTGACACCCCGGCCGAGCAGGAGGAGGGGGGAGGAGGAACGCCCCCCCCCGCCAGACACCCCCTTCCGCTCCTCATTCCCCTCCGCCCCCACCCTTTCCCCCCAGGACCCTCCAGCGCCGCGCCCCTCCCTGCGCAGGGCGTCCCCTCCCGCTCCCCCCGCCCCCGATGCGCGCACTTTTCCGTCTCTTCCCACTTTTATTGTGGTTTGAAAACGGAGCGAGGGACTATCTGGGGGAGGGTTAGGGGGCGCAAATTACTTGCCTTGCCCCGGGTGCTGACAACCCACGCTACGCCACTGGACCTTCTCAAAGGTGTCTTGTTAAAAAATTTCTCAAAGAATGCTTAGCTGATAACCACAGATGCATTTGGAATGACCTTTCTCATTTTCTCTGGTCTTTAATAAATTTCGGCCTTCTCCCTTATAATAATCATTTCGCTTCCTTTTTTTAAAACTATGCCATCAATGTCCTTTTATAAATCCCTTTACTTACAATATGCCAGCTAGGTATTGAAAGATAATTATTTATGCCATTCATTTTTTTAACCTCATTTCCTCTGGCTGCTCAAGGAAGCATACAGACCATTTACTTTTCCAACTTTTCTATGAAACATCCCTATGAAGTATGTAGGGCTGAAAGAGCCTGACTGATGGTATACAATATATAACCATGATAAAATTAAAGTTTACATTGATGGTTCCAGGATCAATCTTGAAAGGTCCTCTGGAAAAGCCGAACCGTTACAATTTTCCTGGAAGGCCCATGGGTGCTCCTTGCATCAGAACATAAGCTGCTCCATAAGAGGAAAACTTGCACAGAAACTTCAGGGCTCTTCCCTTTGCACATCCAGGTAGATGGGGACAGATATTCTCTGTCTGAATTGGTTCGGCATATCTCTTAAGGGAAAGATGCAGAAGTGATATTCATCCGATTCTGACTGGTTCACCTGAACCGGTAGTGAAAATTATGCCTGTCGCCCCTGTCCCTGTATTTTTTTTCCTTTTATTCTGTTCTAGTTTTAGTTTGACAAATGCAAATAAATAAATAAATAGGCTCTATGCTGTCCTATTTAGGCACAATTTCAAGCCAAAGTGCATGTGTGGAAGGCCGAGCGCATCCATGGACGGGGCGCATGCAAGCAAAGTGAGTGCTCTCACGCGCTCACATTTGCAAACCGGTAGGGAAAGTAAGTGAATACCACCCCTGGAAAGATGGCTTCATAAACAGCTGAAAGGCCTTAAACCAATTCCAAACCAGTCCTTGGAATTGCATTCAGAACCATACTGGTAGCTCATGCAGTTCTTCTAGCAACATGGCAAAATTGAGACTGACCTGTAACATGTGGGCTATTGCAGTTATGACTGGATTATACAATCTAAAAATATTGGTGGGAACTAACATAAAGCAGGAAGGATCAGGAGTTCTTTGGGAGGGTGTTCAGTTTGGGTGATAATCATGGTTAGGATGACAGGTTGTTCCTTACTGTTTATATTCTTTCAAGTCTTTGTTTTACACTTGGATTGTGGATGCTTTATGCATTGTTCATCTTTTGTGAAGCATCAAAATCTCTTTGAAATTGTGGTACAATATAGATAGATAAAGGACATGGTGGCTCAGGGGCTAAGATGCTAGCTTGTCAATCAGAAAGGTCAGCAGTTCAGCGGTTCGAATCCGTTGAACTGTTGTACGAGTGAGCTCCCGTTACTTGTCCCAGCTTCTGCCAACCTAGCAGTTTGAAAGCATGTAAAAATGCAAATAGAAAAATAGGGAGCACCTTTGGTGGGAAGGTAACAGTGTTCCATGCACCTTCGCCATTTAGTCATGCCAGCCAAATAACCACAGAGACATCTTCGGACAGCACTGGCTCTTTGGCTTTGAAACAGAGATGAGCACCCCCCCCTAGAGTTGGGAACAACTAGCACATATGTGCGAATCTTTACCTTTAATAGATAGATAGATAGATAGGTAGATAGATAGATAGGTAGGTAGGTAGGTAGGTAGGTAGGTAGGTAGGTAGGTAGGTAGATAGATAGATAGATAGATAGATAGATAGATAGATAGATAGATAGATAGATAGATAGATAGATAGATAGATAGATAGATAGATAGATAGATAGATAGATAGATATCCTAACATTTAGTGTGCAATTCTATTTACTCTTACTTGAGTATATATTTACATTACTTGAGAGATATGTATAGTGCTACATTTTAATTTTCCATCAAATTAAATGCAGAGCCATTGGGCTTCTTAGGTTTTTGAGTGATGACTGCCAATGCAGTATATTGACAGCAGGGCATTTAAAGTAATCCGGACTTATGGTTTATGGGATTGATTGTGAAACAATACCCATAAGAAAGCAAGTGTTCATTAAGAATTACTGACACCAATTAATCCTACAAAGGTATTACGCAAAGAAGGAACAAATTGCCTTAGAGTTTAGGAAAAGTAAAACTTTGCTCTGGGAGGCTGAAGCATCAGTTCAAAAGATTTAATTCTAAAACATCCTGAGCTATCTCCTGAAATGGCATTGTCCAGCGAAGGCTCAAAAGTTGACTCAACCTACTAGCAATACTATGTGCTGGATGTTAACCACTTGATATCATGGTTAGACTACTCATGATAGACTTGTTCCTTAATTAAATTGAAACTAATTTAATTACATTGAAACTAACCTGGAACTAAGGAGAAATTTCCTAACAGTGAGAGCAATGAACCAGAGGAATGGCTTTGCCTTCAGAAGTTGTGGGTGCTCCGTCACTGGGGGCTTTTAAGAAGAAACAAAAATTGTCTGAAATGAAATAGGGTCTCCTGCTCAAGCAGGGGGTTGGAAGAAGACCTCCAAGGTCCCTTCCGGCTCTGTTATTCTATGATATTTAATCTGAGCTTATTGGGAGTCATTGAATCTCAGTCTGTATCTTGAAAAAAGTTTAAAAAGGAGAGTCCTACTGTTTCAGTCTACTGGCTATTTTAAAATAATTTTTATCCTTGACAGTTGATTAGTCTACATAAAACTGGGGAAAATCGAGGCCATGTGCATTTCTAGAACTTCAGGCCCCTTCAGGGAATTCACCAATACATCAAGCAGTCAGTGGTTGGTAATTCCCCACTCGGTTCCACTGCTCAGCCGGCCCGATGGGATATGGCTTTCCTAAATAATGTCTGGCTTGCGTAGTCTTACTTTCTCAAAGTGCTGTAAGAAAGATTCAACATCTCACAAGAGTCAAGTCAGCATTAAATCAGTAGGAGTGGAAACATGACCCTGGCTATGATCTGAACGTTTCACTGACGTGCACTCAGAATCTACTGAAAACAACCCTTTGCTTTAAATTTGTTTCTACATACATCATACATCCCCTTTCTCAAGACAACGGTTTTGCTCACCAGTCTTAATGATTAAGCAAAGTTTTTGTTTCTGTTTTGAGAAGATTGATTTGTTGTTAGTGAGATGTGCGTGTGGGTATCGGCATAGCCTGATCTCAATTTTTATTGTGTTTGTAGCCATACCAAGGACTCCCATTTCCACTGTGGGACTCTAGTCTTTCGGTACAATCTGTCCTTGACAAATAACCCTCTCTCGTTACATCACGTAGCTGAGATTTCATTATGGTTTTGAGAACTTGCCACAATCTCTATGTTTGTGCTTGATAGGGAAACCCTGTCCCTGAGAAGCAAAAACCAAGTGTCAATAGGGAGTATTGAGTATCGTTTGCAATTTTTTTTAAAAAAATAAATGAGCTGCCAAGTGCAAATGTTTAAACTGCAAAAGAAATTCAACCGGTAGTAGTTTTCAGGCTTTTTGCTTCTCAACAAACACGGCTGGCATGTACGCTGTGGTGTGAAAACACTGATTTGTGGTTTGCTAGGCGTGTTCATAAAGCTGAAAGGGGGTGGGGGAAGCTGCAGTTAAAAACAGCAAATTGACTGAAAGGGAGCAACGCATAATAAATAAATTGTTCAAATGCAAACAATTGTTCAAATGCAAACAAACACATACCTTAACATGTGTAGAAAAACATTTCTACACATGTTAAGGTATGTACAAAGCGAGTAGGACTGGAAAGGTGTTGCTGTGCCAACCGTCTTATCCATTTGAAACCTCTCTTCCTCCACCCAGTGGATGCCAATGGATAAGAAGGTTGGTACAGCATGTGTGTGTGTGCATATTTTTTATTTTTCAACATATAAACATTTCATCTTTCCTTAAACAGTGTGTCGTCTGAGTACAGATATCTCTGTGCAACAGCTTTCAGCATTTACAACATCATTCACATTAATATTAATTCTCTAATCTTAAAATTGTAGTATATTGAACAAATGAACACCATTAACCTATTCATTTTCCTCTTAACATATCTTCTAATAAAAATACAATAATAACATTAAGCATAATTATCTTCCTCATCATAATACTAACAGTTATCATCTTGTTTAGACCTCTGTCTTAACATGTTTTCTATTCTTCTTTAATCTTCTTCTTTTATTTCCAATCTCCTCCTTTCCCCCCCTCTAACCATTGATAAAATACTTCTCAATCATATAATTTAAAATATTGAGCTCATGTTGTGGTCACTCTCATAAAGTGGCTGCAAAGGAATATTATTTCATCATAAAATGGCAATTAAAGACATATATTCTATCAGAAAGCAAACTGATGAGTTGCCCTTAGTCTTCTGATTGTTATGCTATCTAGTATGCTGTCTGGACAATTGTCGTACTTCTAAACAAATCACCCTATATTTTATTTTCTAAGAACTTTTGTGGGACCTTTTTAGAGACTAAAGGCATTTTTTTTCTAATTAAATGACATTCAATGTGTTTTATGTAGCATCATGCCATCTTCTCATGTCATTTTTTCATTTAGATGACTCTAACCCCAATGCTTCAAAAAATGTGTGTATCATCCTTGTGCAGGGGCCACAATAATCTTCCCTGTATCATTCCAACAAAAATTAAGAGTGCCTGGACAGTTCTAAGAAAGATTCCTTCAAAAGTCATACTGATCCCATTAATTGTTGATTTTGAGTCAATATATAGGACATTTTAAGCCAGTCATGCCAAAATATTTTCTGAATTTTAGAGAGGTTTTTTTTCTTTATCATAAGCAGAGACTTATTTATCTTATATTAGGGAGATGCCAGGGAAGAAGCATCCATCACAGAGGTGGTATTCAGTAGGTTCTGACTAGTTCAGAGAACCTGCAAATACCACCTCTGACTGGCCCTGGCCCCCTCTATTCTCTGCCTCCCGAGTCCCAGCTGATTGGGAGGAAATGGGGATTTTGCAGTAACCTTCCCCTGGAGTGGGGAGGGAATGGAGATTTTACAGTATCCTTCCCCTGCCCTGCCTACCAAGCCACGCCGACCAAGCTGCACCACACCACACCCACCAAGCTACAACCACAGAATTGATAGTAAAAATGTTTGAATCCCACCACTGATCCATCAGTGTTGGAATAAGAATATCATCACAGAAAGCATTATGAATACTCAATTAGTAAAACAGAATTATAGAAAATCAAAACAAGGTGGGAATAAGGCAGCTTGTGAACAACTTTTTAATATAGGGAGGTATTCAAGGAGGGAGAACTTTCTCTAAATGTCATCTTCCAGTTCACAGAAAATGGTAGTCCACCAGGGAAAATGGTTTTATGTAAGCTATGTGTTGAATCACTGAGCTATGGACTCCACCAAACAAAGTAGGCCTTGAAAAATAGGCCTACCTCATGGCCTACTGTATTACCATTTGCACACTAGAGGATTTTTTTTTAAAGTAGCTGCGCATCAGTGCAGGAATGATGTCATTTATTTATAGAGTCCCTGTCCCCCTGAAGTCTTCATGCTGAAACAGATGTGGAACGCAATATTTCAGAGACTGAAAAGGCAAGTGCAAGTGGGCAAAATTATTTCATTAAGTTAGACTTCACAGGTTTCCCAACAGACATTTGAGGGGTTTTTTAAACCCCATATTTAAACAGTTATAGAAGTGAACATGCGGCTTTTGGATGACAGCATGCTCCCCTTTTTCATAGAAAAGATTCCCACAAGCCTTAAAAAAGTGTTTTGAGAGCCCTACTGCATCTCAGATGGGTAACTTTTAATATGAGAGGGTTGGCTGGCATTCGGTTTCCTCTGCTGTTCCTTTACCTCAGAAGCGGTCCAAACTTACTTAGCCTTCCACATTCTTTGCATATGTAACAGGCATAATGGACTTGTGTTTCTTTTCCACTGGACTCATGAGAAAAGGAGTCTCTGAGAGATCAAAAAGAAAGTTCAAAGGTAGTATTTTTTTTTTCTGGGCAAGCAGTCTTCCAAGAAAGACTCCCTTTGGAGGGTACAAAAATGCCAGGGACCCCACAGAGTGAGACTGAGTTGCAGAGGTCAGGGTTGTCTATTTTTCCTCAAGAATTTCATGCAAAGTATTCATATCAATCACATTTTTTTAAATTCTCATCTTTCCTTGAAATGAATTGTGAAATGATTTTTAGGCATCCTCCCTATTCATATGCTTTTGCTGGTGATTGACTTCTTGTTGAAATTACAGATTGCTACACCTTGAAAGGTCTCAAGCCAAATACAACCCATAAATTGGTTATGGTGATCCACTGTACTATACTTTGCTCTTTGCAGTGGTGCAACTAGAATGGACATCTGGGCAAAATCCTGTGCCCCATAACTAAGACTCCCCAAGCAGCAGCTAGTAATGGAGTTAGCAACCAAGAGGTTCTACTTGAGCCAGAAGGACAGGTGTTACCTCACAAGAATCAGCACTGTTTGTCAGTGTGTGAGAGTTCATGATTTGGCAGAGACATGGTAACAAGGTCAGCCAATGAATAGAGATGGCAACTGGGTCAGCAAATAAGGGCTGTTTGGAAACTGAAACATTTTGCTGTGTGAGCAGCAAGGAGACAGCAAGGAACCTGGGCGTGACTTATCTTATCTTCTGTACTAAAGCTCTGAGTCTGTGCTGAGCTCTAAACTAGTCTGCTGCTCTGAACTGAAACGGAAACTGTTCTCTCCTTCTGCCTGTGTTTGCTTGTATTTATTACCACGTTGGAAAAACTGCTTTTGGTATTGTATATTTACTTCATGTGTTATGTGATATATAAAGAGAAGTTAATGAATCCTGCTGAATCAGTTGCCTTTGTGTGCTTTCTGGATGTGATAGCTGCAACAAACTCTGACACTGTTGCTCATTACCTGGTTACTTTACAGACAGAGGCAGTCAAGCAGAGTTTGTTTATGCATTCTCATTATCTCTAGTATGCTGAACTGTGGTGGCACAGTGGCTAGAATGCAGTATTGCAGGCAAACTCTGCTCACATTGCCAGGAGTTTGATCCTTTCGATCTTGACCAGTTCAAGGTTGACTCAGCTTCTCATCCTTCCGAGGTGGGTAAAATGAGGACCCAGATTGTTGGGGGCAATAGGCTGACTCTGTAAACCCACTTTACGAGACCTGTAAAGCACTGTGAATTGGTGTCCCCATTTTGTTTGATGATAGATAACTTGCTTTCAAAGAAGTGTGCTGTTCTTCCATTTATTTAGTTACAAGATATTGTGAGAAACTTTGTCTCTATGGCCCTTTTTTAGATGAGAAGGTGTGAGCAGTCAGAGAGGCTACTGCAATACAAGGCAATGATGAAAACTGGAGAGTGAGTGAGTAAGTAACTGAGTAACTGAGTAAGTAAGTAAGTAAGTAAGTAAGTAAAGTAAGTAAGTAAAGCATCTCCTCTAGGAGGCAACTTTCCCACAAGGATCCCAGCCCCACTCTTGTCCTTCCCTTGAGGAAAGAGACAGCCTTTAATAGCAATAACCATTGTACTTAAGTTTATAGAATGCTTCCTAGTGCTTTACAGCCCTCTCTAAGCAGTTTACATAATCAACATTTTGCCCCCAACAATCCCGGTCCTCCATCTGACCTGGGAAGGATGGAAGGTTGAATCAACCTTGAGCCGGTCAGGGTTGAACTGTTGGCATTTGGCAGAGTTAGCCTGCAATCCTGCATTCTGATCACTGTGCTACCACTTGTCCAATTAAAGGGGATCAGGACAAGGGCAATATGAATCTTTGAGAGAAGTTAATCTAGATGTCAAATGAAAGAAGGCCCAGTTCCTTAATCTAGTGGTGGTATTCTCCTAGTTCTTACTGGTTCAGATGAACCAGCTCCGCTCACCCGCCCCAATGTAATGCACATGCACAGAAGATGGCACGTGCAAGTGTAGTGAGCACGCGTGCGAGCATGCTCACATTTGCGAACCGGTAGCGAAGGTAAGTGAATCCCACCACTGCTTTAATCCCATCAGATGATACTGTTTAATTGACTGGACCAAAGCATGCCAACTTTTTTGGTACAAACAGAATGGGCAGGCATTTGAGGAGACAGACAGTTCCTCCAATAGCTAGGCCATATTATTATTATTATTATTATTATTATTATTATTATTATTATTATTATTATTATTATTATTATTATTATTATTATTATTATTATTATTATTATTATTATTATTAATTGGATTTCTAGACCGCCCCCTCTCCCCGAAGGGACTCGGAGCGGTGTACAGGTAAAAATTAAAATTATGACAATCAACCATACATATAAATATGCCATAAAAGACTTCATAGTGATAGTATCTTCTTGTATTGAAAGCAAAGCTAACTGGTGAATAGTGTAGTAGAGTGGAGATGTCACAGAAGCAAACTGTTGCTTGTCCATAACTCTCTCTGTGTTGCATTCTAAGTAGCCTTCAAAGTAATATTGCAATATTTGGGAAAAGGTGACATTCAGCTGGGTTTCGTTTGTGTATTAATCTCATCAAATTGCTTCATACAAGAATTTACAAAGATCAAGTGTGCCAATATGCACTATCATTATTCAATTAAAAAAAAACAACCCCAAAATTGTGAAAGCTCATTTATGTGGTTAGAATACGGAATATTCTACCAGGAGAACTCCTACTTTATAATGCATTCTAGGACTATTTTTCTCCTCTTGGGAATATGGCAGGCGAATGACACTTACAGTGGTTTGGTTTCAATTTCAAAAAATGCTCCTGTGGCTGCATTTAGACCTCAAGGAGCTTTGTTTCTTTACAAACAGAAGCCGTGGTATTAAAATAAGACTGTAGTTTTCTAGTTATTGATGCAAATCAGAGAAATATTTCATCTGAATGGGATGGCAGGCAAGTTAAACAAACAGTGTTTGTACCTCTTAAATCATAGGTCCTTGTCCAAGCATTGGTGACAACTAGTGGGAGCCGTGTGGGAGTTTCTGGCTATAAACTGGAAACTCTGAGCAGGAGTAATTCCATAACTAAAATATTATGGTATGTGACATGTTTACACGAAGTGGGATCAATCCAAGTCTCTGGTCCAAAGTCCACTGAGATGAGTTGAATTCTTTCAGAAAGTGGTAGAAATGTTGGACCAGCTATGGTTCTCGGGGGAGCTGTAATAACAAAGACATGGCGGGCTGGAGGGAGGATTCACACAGACACACACACATGCGAGGTAATAAAGATAATTCAGAAACTGGAATTCTTCAGAAGGAAAACTTTAATATCTCTAAAGGAGCAACTAATTAGAATTCCAAGCTGGTCATGAATAATGTGAGAAAATGTTGCTCTTTCCAGCAAAAACATAGCAAAAAATAATAATAATAATAATGTTCTGGATTATTTTAGAACTGAAATTGCAGTCCAACTATTCTGTGAGATATCTGGCTGAAATGAAATTAATTTAGCCTAGATGGTTGAACTAAGTCAGGGGTGTCCAAACTTGGGAACTTTAAGAATTGTGGACTTCAACTCCCAGAATTCCCCAGCCAGCCATGGCGGCTAGGGAATTCTGGGAGTTGAAGTCCACAACTCTTAAAGTTCCCAAGTTTGGACATCCCTGAACTAAGTAGTAATCATCTGAGAACTAACGGAGGAAACTACATCAGATGAGGCCTAGTCTCACTCACCTGCAGATACTGAAGGTCGGAAATGATATTTTTCATCCCCTTCTGAATGGCATTTTTCACAAAATTTATCCTCCCAGATGTTCCTTCTGAGACCCACTCAGCTATGAAGTTCCATTACAATACTGGCAGTACTCAACTTATGACCACAATTGAGCCCAACATTTATGTTTCTAAGTGAGAAATTTGTTAAGTGAGTTTTATCCCCATTTTATGACTTTTCTCAATTTATTTGTTAAGCGAATCACTGCAGTTCTTAAATTAATAGTATGGTTATTAAGTTAATCTGGTTTTCCTATTGACATTGCTTGTCAGGTTGAAAAGGGGGAATCACGTGACTGTGGGACACTGCAACCGTCATAAATGCAAATCAGTTGTCAAGCATTCTGAATATAAATCTTGTGACCATGGGGGGGAGGGGGTGCTGCGATAGTCATAAGTGTGAAAAATGGTCGTAAGTCACTTTTTTCAGTGCCATTGTAATAACCATTTTGAACGGTCATTAAATGAACTGTTGTAAGTCGAGGACTGCCTGTATATTGACTTATGTGATTGAATCAATTCATGTACCTCTTGCTAGGTAGATATATGGATAAATAGTTACATACATGAATGGCATTGATAGAGATTTTTAATGGAGATTAGAAATTACGCGATGCTTTCCAGTGTGGAAAGCCCAATCCAATATATTGGTGTTTTTCTAAAAAAAAAACTAAACTTCTACCATAGCCTCATATTGCATGCATAAGAAAACTGCCAAGAGAATGTATCTTCCTTAAAGCCTCCCAGATGTAACTTGCTACAGCTGATGCAATTTCAGGAACATAAGAACAGCCCTTTGGGTTTAAAATAAAGATATGTGTGAACTAATATTATTTCCAGTAGAAATTTGTAACCATGATTATTTTCTTTAATGCGGATTTATTGATTGATTTATAAGCTCTGTATGGGAGCTTATCTTAAGCACAATTCCGGGCAGCTCATAGCAACAACAAAACCATAGAATCATAAAAACACAAAACCGTGAAATAAAACCCCAAATCCGGTGCCCCAGATAATTACCTGCGATACCTCAACAACCAACCCCATTGGCCTGCTTTTACAATGTAGTAAATCATAATGTGATTTCTTCAGTAGTGGTTTGCATTAGTAATGGTATCCTCTTATCTTCGCTACCGGTTCGGTAGCGGTAATGGCAGCACATGCGCAGAAGGTCTGTGATGACATATGGGTGGACAGAGCCTTGCGCTGCCACCACTACCGGTTCGCCTGAACCGATGCAAACCGGCAGGATGCCACCTCTGGTTTGCATGTTGTGGGAACTTAGCCTTTGTGATGTATTCATTAAACCATAGTTAATGTGAATCCTACTAGTGATTTCTGGATTTATGATATATTTCCCTCCATCTCTCAGTTTATCTGACTTAAATTATGTTCAAATAATGCCTGAAGCAAGCATACTATAAAGAAGAGAGGAAAATGGCATGAATGCATGGGTGGAGGTAGCTCACAAATCCTTTCAACATTGTCCATGCTGTTGATTTGTACATTCATGCTTAATCTAGGGTTTATAGGATGAAGACCAAACAACAAGAACACCAAGGGAGATGCTAGGATGGTAACAAACATTAACAAACAAACAACTATTCCAGAGACCATCCTAGTCCAATCAGCTAGGATGGTCTCTGGAATTCAAATCACAAATTGATTTGATTATTGGGTACATTCTACACCCTTGTGTCATCTCTTTCTTCTTCCACTCCTAAAATTCTCAGCCATCCAGATCATGGTTGTCCCAAAGGTGTTTTTTCAAGAGGCCACTTTCTGGTGTTTCCTTTGAAGATGTTTCACTTTTCATCCAAGAAGCTTCTTCAACTCTGGTTGGATGTTGAGGAATGGAAAGATTTAGCTGGTCATTTGCAGTCTTTTAAAGAGTCATGGGGGCCACTTGGAGGTTTATCTGGGCCCTCAGGGTCAGCTGAGTAGTGCAAATGGGCGTGGAGCCTTCTTGGAACTGCTGAAAGGACTGTGCTGTGGACTGGAGATAGATTATGTTGTATCTCAGTTGCCAGTGGGCCTCTTTGGCCCCTCTTTCAGTTCTCTCTGTCCAAAATGTGCTGTCTTCAAAATAGTGGCCTTTGTCTTTTAAATGCAGATAAACTACTGAATTTTGTCCTCATGGATTTATTTGTTAACGATTCTCTAAAAGGATGCAAATGACCAGCTGTCTGCAAAGAGTATAAATCCTTCCATTCCCCACCATCCAGTCAGAGCTGAACAAGCTTCTTGGATGAGAAGTGAAACATTTTCAAATAAAAACCAGAAAGTCCAGTTGCCTCTTGAAAAAAGCACTTTTGGGTTCCACTCCTAAGTTTGGGAGTTGTTTAGTTGGGCATCAGCAAAGGAAGGTTATATATTAACAAGTAAGTACTAAGTGTTTAATGACAAAAGAGGGAAATACTTGTCTGACTGGGGTTAGACTAGAGCAATACATTTGTTGCCTCACAATTTGCAAGAATAAATTATCTGAGGAGCCTTTCTTCTGAGTATTAAATGAAAAAAAAAATGCCGGTCAATCCTAGGACATGGATGAACCTTGGCTATGTTGGAAACTGTTTTTTTCCAACTGCTGGAAGGCCACATGTTCCCCACTCCTAAATTAAGATGATCAAGAGAGACATGAAAAAAAAGGTCTGCACAGAACCATCAGGCATTTGTTGCGCATATCATACTTTGCAAGTATTCTCAAAAATGCCACTAAAATAAATTTATTTCTCACAGAGATAGCACGGCGGAGACACAAGTTATTCATGAGACTTGACTTCAGACATAAGACAGCTGCAGGATGGACAGAGTGTGTTCTGTCTCTGTCTGCTCTTCATTGGATGACCAAGTTGACTAGAGCCGGACTTGAAAATGGAATGTGTTTATCCTGGGGATCGGTCTTCCCATGTCTTCCTTCCCCTCCTCTGTGATCCTCCCCACTGTGCATATGAACATGTCTTTGTTCCTGCCAGACACGCAACTGAAAATTCTCATCTCTCAAAGCCAAGATTGTAGCAACTGAATATGGCAATGGTTTCTACAAAGGAATGCCCATGATTAACAGCTGACATTTCCCTTTTTCCAATTCAAATGGGTAGAATAGTATACTGAAGTAGAATTCAGTCATCTTAAAGAGATGCTTTTGGTGGCACTTCTGGGGACCCTCCCCTCAACTATTTTGGAAGAAATGTGGTAGGAAAGAAGTAGCGTATAAGATGTTCGTGCCGAAGGCTTCCATTTAAGCATGATGCTTCTCATCCAGAAGCAGAAGCAGACAACAGAGCTAATTTTCACCACTTGGTGCAACAACACACCTATCTCTAAGCACTCATATCTCAGGAAAAGGCATGTGTGTATACATAAGAGGAAGATGAGTAGGGTAAAGATTAGGTAGACCTACCTCTGCATTTAGTTATCCTGTAAATCACTCTAACACAGATGCCATGAGCTGTTCCTATATCTGCTCAAAAACCTTGGCCATTCAAGAGAGTGAGCAAATCCCAACAGAATTCTAATGCATTGGATAAATCTATCCAGAATATTTTCCCAGAATCTACACCCCAAATCTGGCCCATTCTGAGCACTGGATGCATTATCCCTTCCTACGTATATGAAGAGAACATTTGTAATTAATCACGTAAACACACTCTTTTTCAGCCTGACTTGTTGGATATTCCTTAATTATTCAGTTATTTATTCCTTGTACTACCCATAAACAATTAAAGGGTTCTAAGGGATAGATTATAGGACCTACTTTTTAGCAGATTAGCATACACAACATTTGCCTAGCTTTGTATATTTTCCAGAGATAAAACTATACTTTCATCATTTCCAAAATAAGTGTAACAATCTCACATAATATGAGTTCAGGGAAGTTACAGTCTTGATCTATACTTACCCAATTTTTTTATTTATGAAAATGACTATTATCATCAAAGGATAGTTCAGTTCAGCTGATTGATATTTCCAGTTCTGCAAGTAAATAAAACTATGAGTTCCTTTGATGATGGGATGACTGTATCTTTGTGTTGACGAGCTCCTCATTTTGGAGAGCAGAAATTCTGGGATTGCCTTTGCTCTCCAGGCCAACCAAACATCCATCGTCTTTGCAATCCATCCTCAGATAGTATTTGAAAATTAGCTGTCACTGTATCTGATAACTAATTTTACAGAAACCATTGTGATTTCTATTTTGTTTTAAGAGGGTTAGCAAGGCATTTTCCTGGATTGGTTTCTTAAGCTTGTGACTTTATACCAATCAGATAGGCATATTTTAGTTGAAAACATAAATGTAATTTGGAGTGTTATTATTCAACTTCACAAATAGTATATTAGTTGCGTAAATTTTTCTTTCCTTACTAAAGGAGGCCCCTGCATTCTTCATGAGGTTCAAAGAAACCTTAGTTCAGAAATGAGCTAGGAGAGCAACAGAAAATTCTTTTTTTTATTAAGGTTTTTTTTTTTTTTTATGAATGTATCAAATCAATGCTTGAACAGTGTGGCACCTGGGGATCCTACATTCTAATACAAATAAAACTAATAAAGTTAATCATAATTGTTACATTCAGACAACTTATATTTCAAATAACAATACACATTTATATTAGGTTGCAATCTATCATTGTTCAACCATTCTACATTTTCTTATTACTTTCATTTTATTATATAAACATTTATAACTAATATTTCTCCTTCTCTTATTTCTATCACTTATTCCAGCTTTTAATCATGTCACCCTTTACTAAAAGACTTCTCCTTTCTTTCCTATCTAACTTTTAATCATGCCACCTACCTGAAGAAAAGAAACAATAAGCAAAGAGAGAGAGAGAGAAAAGGAGAGCAACAGAAAATTCTTAAAAACCTTTCGGGTGCATTACAAGGTATTGACGACCATCTTCAAGGTGCTCCATGGCATGGGGCCTAGTTACCTGCGAGACCATCTGCTGCCCCATACGTCCCTACAACCGATTCGCTCCCACAGAGAGGGTCTTCTCCGGGTGCCGTCGGCCGGGCAATGCCGGTTGGCGATGCCCAGGGGAAGGACCTCCGCCTGTTCCGCCAGCGCTTAAAAACGCACTTGTTTCATCTAGCCAGCCTGGGATGAACTACCCGATACCAAACTGACTATTAGCTGATCATAGTTTTAATTTGGGGTTTTGATTATGTTTTAGCGCAGGGTTGGGTTTAATATGGTTTTTAAGAGTTTTTGTATTTTTGTATATTTGTATATTTGTATTTTTTAATTTTCCTGTGCGCCGCCCCGGGTCCCTCTGTGGGAGATGCTAAATATAAATATGAATATATAAATATAAAAAGCTCCATGGCACTTGGCATAAAACCAAACAAACTACCACTGACCTATGTGAAAAGTGAATTTTGCCAGATTTTTAAAATCTTCCTTTATCCTCCCTGCAAGCTTCACCCAAACGTTTTGTAAAAGTAAAAGTTTCTGTTCTGCTCAATTGGGAACCCCAAACCCTAATGAAATTTCCTGGATGAAATAAAATGTTCCTGTAGGGCAAAAAGGCAATGAAGCAACAAAGACTTGTGAACTTGGGAAATGAAGACTCATCTCAAATAAACCAAAACCCAAATGAATTTCTTTAAAAAAATAAAAATAATTGCAGCCTATATTCATAGAGTAACAAACAGAGAGAGTTTGGTAAGATGTGTGTTAGTACTTTCATTATGTATTAGCTGTTGCAGCAATGGAGCTCTTTCCTTTTCCTTTACTCTTAATTTTGAAAATCTTTTCTGAGATGGTTCTGACACCACTCATATATACAACTGAAAATTAGGGGCAAGGAAGGATATCCACAAGCTGTTTAGACTAGTAGCTGGCTTTTTCAGGCCCCGTTTAATGCAGCACAAATGAAGCAACAGACTGTTCTTTCAGGAAGCCAAGTTGTTTTTAAATGTTAATCTGTTTATTGACTAATGCTGGCAGTGTCAGGATGAATGTTTGGGTTTTGGAATCTAGTGCAAACGTCTCTAGGAGCTGTCAAGAATACAAGCTGCAAAGCAACACAAGCCACCTGCAGGGTTTTGTCATGGTCAAGAATCAAAGCGCCAGAAAAAAATAGAACATAGATGCCAAGAATAGAGAAACACACACACACACACACACACACACACACACACACACACACACACACACGTCCACTGCATGATGTAGGCCTCGACACTGAAGATTATGGACTGTCATCTGTCATCTGTTCTTAGTGGATAGATGGGTTTTGATTTCTTATCTAGGGATGAGAGTGAGTGAGAGCAAAGTGGTTAAAAGTTATCCAATCAGTTTCTTTGTCTAAAGGGGGATTGGAACCCAACTCTCTCTACTCTTAGTCTAGCAAATTAACCACTGCACCACACTATCGTGTGTGTGTGTGTGTGTGTGTGTGTGTGTGTGTGTGTGTGTGTGTGTAGAGTATGCGTAGTAGACTTCAAATCCTTGGAGGAAACTGTTGCTAATTTTAGTAAGATGTTCTTTGTCTAATGGAGCATGTCATTTGTAGCTTCTCTGGAGTTATCCCAGTGCCTTTTTGGAACAAGACAAGAACATGTTTTCTCCCACTAAAAACCTGCCCTACCAGCTGACAGCTGCTCTCCTTTTTCAGACAATGCTGAGATTTAAATCTTTGCTGCTCTCCTCCAAATCCTGGTTATTGTACAATAACTAGCTTCTCCGCAGCTGAAACGAAACCTTAGCTTCATTCAAAATGCCATCAGCTGACATCACTTGCTGCTTTTCAAAAGCCTTTTGAGACAGCAGCTCTGCCCTCCTTATGGAGCCGAGCCATTAATGCTAAAGCCCAAGTTCAAAGATTATGGCATAAATTGGCCATGGTGCTCCTAATAGTTATCGGCATGCTGGATGCCATACCCCCCAAAAAAAAATCTTATAAAATTTGAACATTGACAAGATTTCCTTTTGTCAATTGCAAAAGGCCACACTGCTTGGATCCATATACCATAGATTGCCAAGATTCTTGGGAAGAAATCAATGTGTATGAAGGCCAATATCAGCTAAAGAATTGGCAGCTATGTTTTCATCTTCTTGCGTGTATAATAGTAATAACAAGAATCCAACACATCCCTACAAAATGTCTTAGTAGTCTTAGAAGACATACAGGTGGGAGGATGCTGAAAGACATACTGACATTAGAAGACATACTGGTCGGGCAAGGAAAAGACTGATTTGCTATCCTCTCCTCTTTCTCCTCTTCTCCCTTCCTTCAAGCTGCAAACAGCAGACTGCCACAAACCCATTTTTAATTTCTTCAAAACAAATGAGCCTAAAACTAGTTCTTCTGGTCTTAATTTATGCCATGGAGCCTCAACAGCAATTTAATGTGAAGCAGTTGGAAGGTAGAAAGGTGCCAAGTTGTTTGCGCACTGGCACAGGCTGGAGATAAGAAGCTGCAACTCTGACCACTTCAAAGACATGCTTCCTCATGATGAAAAGGTCTGGATTGTTTCTCTCCAACAGGTGACACAAGACCTACTCCATAAAGGACTAAAAGGGAACACATGGACGGCAGAGCAGAGACTGAAATGGGGAATGCTGTTGATTAGAGCTGTAGTGGCACAGTGGTTAGAATGCAGTATTGCATTCTAGTTCTAACTATGCCCACAGCCAGGAGTTTGATTCTCACTGGCTCAAGATTGACTTAGTCTTTCATCCTTCTGAGGTCAGTAAAATGAGGGTCCAGATGGTTGGGGGCAATAGGTTGATACCATAAACTACCCAGAGTGTGTTGCAAAGCACTATGAATTGCCATTTAAGTCTTATTGCTATTGCTATTATGTATTCTTCCATTCTTTTTACATTATCACCAAAACATAGGGCACCTAAAAAAAAACCAACCCCAGGATCCTCATTTCTAAACAGATAAAACAATGGCACAAATGGAGGCAAATAGGATTGTTCCAAAATGTCCCAGGATAATGTTGCAGGATCCAACCTGGGTCAATCATTAGGACCAAACCTCTGAAAGCTTGGAAAACTAAACCTCTGGTCCCGGTGACCAACCCAGATTGGATACTACAAAACAATGGCAGTTGTTCTTTATGCAGATTCAGGGGTTAACTAAAAATTTCACAAGAGGCTAGTTACATGCCCTTGTATACACTACAGTTTGACTTTGTTACTACCGAGGATATGGACAGGCTGTCTAAGAGACTTATGGCTACCACATGTTTATTGGACCCGTGTCCCTCCTGGCTTGTACTGGCATCCTGGGAGACAACACGAGGCTGGCTCCAGGGCATTGTCAATGCATCTCTGAGTGAGGGGTCTGTACCTGCCGTCTTGAAAGAGGCAGTAGTGAGGCCCCTCCTCAAGAAGCCTTCCCTGGACCCAGCATTATTGGATAGTTACCGTCCGGTCTCCAACCTTCACTTTTTAGCGAAGGTTGTAGAGAGTGTGGTGGCCCAACAGTTTCCACGACACCTGGAGGAAATTGATTATCTAGACCCGCACCAGTCTGGCTTACGACCCGGTCACAACACCGAGGCGGCATTGGTCACGTTGGTTGATGATCTCTGGAGGGCACGGGATAGAGGATGTTCCTCTATCCTAGTCCTTTTAGACTTCTCAGCGGCTTTTGATACCATCGACCATGGTATCCTATTGCACTGACTGGGGGGGTTGGGACTGGGAGGCACCGTTTTACGGTGGTTCTCATCCTACCTCTCTGGTTGGTTGCAATATGTGTTGGCAGGGGGGCAGAGGTCATCCTCGAGACCCCTCTTATGCGGGGTTCCTCAGGGGTCGGTCCTCTCGTCCCTACTATTCAACACATATATGAAGCCGCTGGGCGAGATCATCCATGGTTTTGGGGTGGGATATCATCTGTACGCGGACGACACCCAGCTGTACATATCCACCCCAGACCATCCCAACGATGCCGCCGATGTGTTGTCCCGGTGCTTGGAGGTCATACGGATCTGGATGGATAGTAACAAACTCAAGCTCAACCCATCCAAGACTGAATGGCTGTGGTTCCCGGCACCCCGGTTCAGCCAGATTACTCCAACTCTGGCCATTGGGGGCGAAACACTGGCCCCCATGGAGAGGGTGCGCAATTTGGGTGTCCTCCTGGATTCCCGGCTGTCCATGGAGGACCATGTGGTGCCCGTGGCCAGGGGGGCGTTTCATCAGGTACGCCTGATGCGCCAATTGCACCCCTTACTGGACCGGACTGCCCTCCGCACAGTCACTCAAGCACTCGTGACATCCCGACTCGACTACTGCAATGCTCTCTACATGGGGCTTCCCTTGAGGTGCACTCGAAAGCTACAGTTAGTCCAGAATGCAGCCGCGCGGGTGATTGCGGGAGCTCCTAGACACTCCCATATAACACCGATCCTGCGCGAGCTGCAGTGGCTTCCTGTGGTCTTTCGGGTGCGCTTCAAGGTTTTGACGACCATCTTCAAAGCGCTCCATGGCTCGGGACCTAGTTATATGCGAGACCGTCTCCTGCCCCATACATCCCTTCGACCGATCCGCTCCCACAGAGAGGGCCTTCTTAGGGTGCCGTCAGCCGGGCAATGCTGTCTGGCGACACCTAAGGGAAGGGCCTTCTCTGTGGTGGGCCCTGCCCTTTGGAACGACCTACCCCCTGAACTTCGCACCATCTCGGACCTCCGCCTCTTTTGCCAGTGTCTGAAGACACATTTCTTTCACCAAGCCGGCCTAGCGTAACCTCCGCTGTGACTATTTTAGACAGTTTTTAATTTTGGGGGTTTTAATTGGATTTTAGCGCAGGGTGGTATTTAATATGTCTTTTAAATTTTGTATTTTGGTATTTTGTATGTGTTTTTAAATTCCTGTGCGCCGCCCTGGGTCCTCTCCGGAGAAGGGCGGGGTATAAATTTAATAAAATAAAATAAAATAAATAAATAATACAGTGCCTTCCTGCTTTGAAAATGAAGTCATCTACTAGCTCAGCCCTAGCAGTTTGGGAATGTGCCACAGTCAGTAGCTCTCTTGGGATTCACAATGGTGGCCAGGACGAGGTTTACTTTAGCATTATTAAGGATAGTGCAAGGATTGGCCCTGAGCTGGTCTGATTGGATACAAACTATCTATGCCTAGCTAGATCCTATGTTGATAATATAGCAAACTTTCAAACTTTCTCATAGCAATCATTTCAAAGTTTCCAAGAGCTGCAAGTGTTACAAAACATGGCATGGAGTTTGTTAATTGATACAAGGTGCAAGAAGTTGAGTGAACAGCTGTCTGAACTAATTGAATCTGCTCCAAGAAAAATTCTCACAGCGTTCTTTTTAGCAAGATTTATTGATCCCAAAGAAAAAGGGAATACAGTATGTGAATTCCAGCAAGCAAAGGGGAAATTTCAATGACATTAGGGAAGAGGTTTCTTGGGCCTCTTTTCTGCAGCCTTATATTGTGGATAAGAGGAGAATAGCTCTTTTGACTGATGGGAAATTTGCAGCTAATTGTCTACATAATGGTTCTTTGGATCTTTAGCAGTCTGAGAACTGATTCTTACACTTAGATGGCAGCAAGCAGATGCAGGAACTCTCAGTCTTTGTTAGCTCATCCAATGTTTTGCAGCCTAGAGTGTCCTGAGCCAATATGGCAGCGATTTATATGCACAAGCTCCAGATTATGACAAATTTCTTTTGTCATAATAAGGGGCCCTAAGATATTTGTCTTAGAGTCTGGAAAGCTCTACTTTTGTCTCTGATTTTAGCCATATGATATGCATTTTATTAGGCAGTGTCCTTAGAAACCCAAGGTGTGACATCTCAGACAAGTTGAGCTTGTTTTGCAATAACTATTATTGCAAGAGTCACATTTCAAAATAGATGCAGAATGGAGTCTTTGAGAAAGAGTCTTATTCTTATTCTTTTAATAATATTAAGCAGTGAGGTATCTTTGAACATGTTAGTGCCAAGATCGATGACTTCGCTCATTGCTCTTTCAGATAAAAACACGTTTTCAATACTTCCATATCATCCCTTTGTTTTATTTTTTTCTGAAGCTTTATTGTAGAAGTGTGCCCTTCTATTATTTTCATTCAATGTTGGAAGTTGGAAAACCTTGATAATTTCCTGCACATAAGCCAGTGGTGTATCAGTAGAAATGAATCTACTTCAAACCATCCAGTCCTAAGAGAGGTCATGGCTTAGCTTAATTAAAAAGCCCCCCTACTAACGTCTGCTACCTAAACATCCAGAAGCAGTTCCAGATTTAAGAATATTTCTAAGCATCAAATATGATTTTTTTTCAAAGAAATTTCAAAACTGTTCAGAACAAACTTAAATTAGATCAAACTAGGTCTGCTTGATTGAGTGTATGTTCATTCGACTTTATTGTAGATAGAGATTGAGATATCACTTCCCATAACAAAATAATAGAGTTGGAAAGGATCTTGGAGGTCTTCTAGTCCTACCCCTTACTCAAGTGGGAAACCCTATACCATTCCAGACAAATGGTTGCCCAATCCTTTCTTAAAAACCTCAGGTGTTGGATCATCTACAATTTCTGGAGGCTAGTTATTCTTCTGGTTAATTGTTCTCATTGTTAGGAAATTCCTCCTTAGTTCTAGGTTGAATCTCACCTTGATTAATTTCTCTCATTTGCTTCTTCTCCTGTCTTCAGGTGCTTTGGAGTAGAGAATATTTATCTCTTGTGTTCAAGGCAGCTTCCATTGAAAGCATATAAAGCATAATTTCTAATGAGATTCTGCAATGAAGAGATGCTTCAATGTGACTCTGAGCCAGTGGTAGGATTCAATTTTTTTTATTACCAGTTCTGTGGGCGTGGCATGGCTTGGTGGACGTGGCAGGGGAAGGATACTGTAAAATCTCCATTCCCTCCTGATCAGCTGGGACTCGGGAGACAGAATAGATGGGAGCGGTTGCCAGTCAGAGGTGGTATTTGCCGGTTCTCTGAACTACTCAAAATTTCTGCTACCAGTTCTCCAGAACTGGTCAGAACCTGCTGAATACCACCCCTGCTCTGAGCACAGTACCTTTTTGCAGCTGCTTTGTGAAACAGCTTGATTCCTTCTTCTAAAAGTCAAAGCAAAACTACCATGTTATTTTTGTTCTGCATACCTTCTGGAGCTTCCACGGGCACATCTAGTGGCCTTAAGACCCTTCTTTGCATGTGTATGAACAGAAGGTAATAGAGGGAGAGAGCACTGGAACTCCTTGAATAAGCAAATCAGATCTTTGCTGCTCCTCATCAAGGGAGAACAAGCCCCTAGTGGTGGCAAAGTGTAACTGCTTAATTATCACCTTAATGCAGGGCTGTCAAACTCTGGGCATGTGGGCTGGATGCATCATGCACAGGCCACACCCATGCCCCGTTTAGCAAAGGGCAAAAAAGCCCTGATACATCATGTGATGCTGCCGTGATGATGTGAGTTTGACACCCCTGCCTTAACCCATGTAAGATAAGCCTACTTTGGCAGTTCTAATCAGCTTCTGCTAGTATCCTCTGCTTTCAGCTGAAAGCAACTGTTAAAAGAAGAACAACCAAGCACAGCTATGATGATATCCAGTTTTGATTCTATTTAAATGGGGCACAGGTGGAATATAGGTGGAATAGGGGCATATCTAAGGAATGCTCAAGAACATGGTAATGTTAGCTACCAAAGGTTACTGAAGGCCACAAGTCTCTTATCATTTGGAAAAACTCCCCACCAGATTCCTTCTCTAGGCTGTCTTGAATTTGAATGAAAATTCCCAGATTCAGCAGGCCTACAGCAGGATAGCAGGCCTGTCATTATTATACACTGGCTGATAACCCGGCGTTGTCTGAGTGTATATTTATAGGGGGAAAATGTCTGGACCAAACGTGATTTCTCATGTTGGATTTTCCCCCTTACTAGAGGGAGCCCCCTTGTGGAATACTGTGAAGCCGTTATCATGGCAACTCCACTGCACTGTACAGTAGAAGCCATTTGAAGACACAACAGGTTGTATTGTAATAGAACGCCCCCCCCCCCCCGGAGAGGTGTTAGGAGTGTCTTACCCCACAATATTTGTTTCCAGACAGGAAGTCATCTGTGTACCAAGTTTGGCAATATTGCTCAAAATGTTCCAGAGTTATGCTGGAGCACACACACACACACACACACTTATATACAGTATATATAGATTAAGACCGATGCCATTTCAAGCAGCCCCTTCCTATTCTGTGCCCTTCCCACGGTTTAATGGAAACCCAGCCTTGGGCTCCTCAGGCTTACTGGCAGTCCGTTCTTGAAATTTTCAGCATTCCTGCCCTGGGAAATTCAGCTTCCAATGTATCTCCCACACTCTTTGGATGACACTGTATAATAACAGCAGTGGGAGAGATTTAAACCTCCTTTTCCAGCTTCCCTACCAGAATATTCTTTGGTACAGATTTAGTCAGATTCATCTTGTATCTTTGACTCCTTGCGATTTCATTTCATTTTATAAATGGTTATGCTATATACTCCTAAATGGCTGTAGGCAGCTTCCTACAGAGAAAATCGGTTTATGTAAAATAATCAAGAAAGTAAACATAAAACCTCAAAGTTATGGGCTGCACAGATCAGAAGCTCAACACGAAACCTTGGATGCTTAGAGATATCCCTGTCTCTTTCTCATTTGCGAGGCCAATAAAGTGCACAGGGCTTAAATCTTAATTCCAGGTAAAGAAGGATTTCACCATATGAGTAATTATCTGCTAACCTGATACATTCTGCTCAGTGGTGGGATTCAATTTTTTTTACTACCAGTTCTGTGGGCATGGCATGGCAGATGAAGCATACTGTAAAATCTCTTTTCCCTCCCCATTCCACGGGAAGTTTACGGCAAAATCCCCATTTCCTCCTGATCAGCTGGGACTCGGGAGGCAGAGAATAGATGGGGGTGGTGGGGCCAGTCAGAGGTGGTGTTTACTGGTTCTTTGAACTACTCAAATTTTCCACTACCGGTTCTCCACAACTGGTCAGAACCTGCTGAATGCCACCTCTGATTCTGCTTGATATCTAAAGTCACTGTTCCTTTACATTGGCATAATATAATTATTTTTGGTGTTCTGTTAGGTGGACAGGAACAAGCCGTGCATAGCAATCTTTTCACCCACTGACCTTCAGCCAGGGAACAGAACCTCAAAAGATAAATAATACAATAATAATACAATAGCAGAGTTGGAAGGGACCTTGTAGGTCTTCTAGTCCAATCCCCTGCGTGGGCAGGAAGCTTATACCATTTCAGACAAATGGCTATCTAACATCTTTTTAAAGACTTCCAGGGTTGGGTCATTCACAACTTCTGGAGGCAAGCTGTTCCAGAGGTTAATTGTTCTAACTGTCAGGAAATTTCTCCTTAGTTCTAAGTTGCTTCTCTCCTTGATTAGTTTCCACCCATTGCTTCTTGTCCTGCCCCCAGATGCCTTGGAGAATAGTTTGGCTCCCTCTTCTTTGTGGCACCCTCTGAGATATCGGAACACTGCTATCATGTCTCCCCTGGTCCTTCTCTTCATCAAACTAGACATACCCAGTTCCTGCAACCGTTCTTCATATGTTTTAGCCTCCAGTCCCCTAATCATCTTGGTTGCTCTTCTCTGCACTCTTTCCAGAGTCTCCATGTCTTTTCTATATTGTGGCGACCAAAACTGTATGCAGTATTCCAGGTGTGGCCTTACCAAGGCACTATACAGTGGCATTAACACTTCACGTGTTAATGCCAATGAAGTGTCCTTCCCTTCATTAAAACACAGTGAATTGATCAAACATATCAATTATTCCTCGTTGTAAAAATTAACATTTTTACATGTCTGGCTGATGGCTAAACCTCTATATTCTAGAAAGGAACCTTCCAGCAATGGAGAGAGAAGAATCTTTATATGTCTATGGAAATTCTCGGTCATCTAGGTCAGGGGTCTCCAACCTTTGCAACTTTAAGTCTGAAGGACTTCAGCTCCCAGAATTCTCCAGCCAGCTTGCTGGCTGGAGAATTCTGGGAGCTGAAGTCCTTCAGACTTAAAGTTGCAAAGGTTGGAGACCTCTGATCTAGGTCATGGTTGTCCTGAAGTGCTTTTTCAAAAGATAACCGGACTTTCTTTATTTTTCCTTGAAAATGTTTCATTTCTCATCCGAGAAGCTTCTTCAGTTCTTCTCAGAAAAAGATTCTTGGATGAAAAAAAAACCATCTTCAAGGGAAAAACAAAGAAAGTTTCAAGTTGCCTCTTGAAAAATAACTTTTGGGACAGTCATCTTTATGCTGCTCCCATTGCTCTGTTCCTCTTTTTAAAGGGTGGAATTACTCTCTTCAACCAAAGGATGCTGTAGAACAACCTCTTTTTTTCATTAAGGATATGAGCGACCAGCTAGGTTCTTCCTTCCAAGCTCATGGCAAGCATCCCAAGTCTTCACAGATGAGTAGGGGGCCTGCAAATCCAGTTGTGTCCTTTTTGAAATGCAAGGTTCTGAAATGGATAAAAATTGGCTAGGATGACCTGGAATATTTTCTCTACAGTCAACAGATAACAGGCAGCTGACGCTTATTGTTATTGAAAAGGGCAACTTATTATGTGTGGACAACAGCTCAGGCACCTCCACCTCCAAGAATGGAACTGAGGGAGTTTATTGAATGCAAGCAACTTTGGACTGTTGATTACAGCTGAAGTTCTGGTTAATTTTAGCGTTATTTTTCTCACTGGGCAGGTAGGGGGCGCCATTTGACAGCTCGTGAAATAAACAAGGCCTTGTAGAGAGGACAGTCAGTGAGCATTTCTTCACTCCTGCCCCCCCCTCCTTTTAATATTTTCAACTGACCCACATTCTGTAGCCCCAGCTAGTTAAAATGTAGATAAGTAATCTTTTCAAAATATGACATAAGAGACAAATGCCTGCAATAGAATGAATTCTGTGTTTCAGTAACTAAAAGTTTTATAGGCTTCAACCTCAGAAATTTAAAGAAGCTGCTGAAGCACATATTTGTGAGAGCTTTTAGTTCTTATTCATTTAAAGACATTTCAGAGAGCATTTATTTATTTACTGGCTTCAAAAGCTGCTTGATTTCATTACAACGCTGGGAAGTACACAACAGAACTACAAAACAGTATAGTACAATGTATAAACAGGCCTGCAGGAAATGAAATAAGCAAAATAAGCCATTTATATTTCTTTAACAATACACCAACCTAAACATAGTAAGTCATTTATATTGAAAACAAATGCATAAGTTATGCGGTTAGTACATGAGATACTAAAGAAGTGTTCCAAAATGTTTGCTATTCAAGGACAGTGAGACAGTTTGGATCCTTTTAGACTGGACTGAATAAATTTACCAATTCCTTTCTTTTCAGCTGGCAATCTATTTATTAAATTTATTGGCTGCCCATCTTACTACATGGCAACTCTGTGTGATGTACTGTATATTATTTCATATTGGCAAGGCAGTCTGCTCTGTTTGGGAGCAATTCTGATTCATTCAAGTATAAGGATTTGAATATTGCCTAAAGACTTTTCATTGGGCCACACCTTGCTATTCTGCCAAATGGATGGAGAATACAGTATTCCTCTATATCAGGGGTCCCCAACCTTTGCAACTTTAAGTCTGAAGGACTTCAGCTCCCAGACTTCTCCAGCCAGCAAAGCTGGCTGGAGAATTCTGGGAGCTGAAGTCCTTCAGACTTAAAGTTGCAAAGGTTGGGGACCCCTGCTCTATATGCCCAAAGGAACGTATTATTTCAAGGGGAATCCAATCTAGATGAGGTAGAAAGCAAATTCAGATATCTTCAAGTGATATTCATGAAAAGAGGGTTTCTTGAAAGAATGTTATAAACATCATTGTTGAGATACATGCAGTGGTGGGATTCAAATAATTTAACAACCAGTTCTTTGCCCTAATGATTTCTTCCAACAACCAGTTCACCAAACTGCTCAGAAATGATTCTCACAAAGGGGTGCGAACTGGCTGAATCCCACCACTGGATACATGTCCATGAACGTTGGTATCAGAGATGGTATTCAGTCAGTTCTGACAGGTTTGGGAAAACCAGTAGGGGAAATTTTGAGTAGTTTGGAGAACCGGCAAATAGGCTGGCCCCGCCCCCGCCCCCGCCGCCTCCCAGCCTCTCAGGTGATCTTCTTTTGTTGCCCTGCACAGGAAAATGGAGCTGGAAAGCAGGTTAGTGTGGTGGGGATGGAATGGGGATTTTGCAGTATCCTTCCCATGCCACGGCCACAAAGCCACGGCCACAGAACCGGTAGTAAATTTTTTTGAAATCCAACACTGGTTGGTATCCCATTTAAAGACTTCAATTTAAAAAGTGATCGGTTTCTGTATAAAGCCATGTTGTGTTTTAGCATGATTTGATTAAACAAATCTCACGTCGTAGTAAGTTATAGATAATGGTTATGAAATCACAATGACTGGCCTCAACCACTATAATAAGCTCAGCCAAAATAACTGCATGATGGGTAAAATCAGTGAAGTGTATAGCCAGCCAAGAGCAAAACATATGAACAACACGAGAATCTATTTAGTATAGTGGTCTGGTCTGGTCTGGTCTGGTCTGGTCTGGTCTAGACTAGACTACACTAGACTACACTAGACTAACCTACCAGGTTAGGGAGACATGAGTTCTAGTTCCATCTTAAGCACAAAGCCAGCTGGGTGATCTTAGTCCTAAGAAGCAGGCAATCACTTCTGAAAACACACTGCCAAGAAAACTGTAGGACCTTGCCCAGTTATTCACCAGGCATCAAAATTCACTTGAAAATACACACACACCAATGAACATGTATTTTCTTTCTATTATGCAACTTGTATTTATTCTTTGTATTTTACAGAACTGTAATATTTGAATACACAAAAGTTTAGGTTAAGTTGGGCGAATGGAAAAGCAGACTAGGTCTTAGTAACGACAGCTCTTTATTAGAACAGATCAACTATGTACAAACAGCAAAGCTTCTGTCTGGCCGCAGCCCTTTTATAGGGAACTGTCAGAATGTCAGCCAATCAAATTAAACCTCTGTTCCCGCTTAAACAGAGGACCTTGGTGGAAACCACTATAGCTGTTACAGGAATGTAAGAGTTTACGTTAGTTTCACATGATGCACCTTTTTACAGAAATGAAATTAAGTTCATTATAATATTTACCTGTCCTTGAATATTTTTGTAGTGTTACAAAAGTTGTTGTGACTGTGTAATCCTTATAATATTACTTTAAATTTAAAATTATTAGGATATATCTTAGTACAGTGTAATTGATCCCCCCTCCCAAACATGTTTAAGTGAACTAAAGGGGGCGCTCCAGACCACTCTAACATTTCATTACATTGTGTTTGATTATTCAATGGTTATACATAAATTGAAATAGGAATGGTTGCTTTCATTTTTAATTGTGTGGACCTTTCCCTAAAGAATCAATGGAGAAGGGAACTAGTCTTGTTTTTACTCCTTTCCCCTTTTTTGGGGAGAAAAAAATAATTCTCTTTTTTTTTTCAAGGAATGGCTCTTTGGTCAATTGGGCAGTGCTGTGGATCTTTATCTCCAAAATTTACATTCTAAAATTGCTTGATATAAACTCACCAGATTAATTTTTTTTAACTCACCAGATTAGTTATTTTTGCTTGCATTATTTGTCCACCGCCTGACAGACAGAATGAGATATTCTAATTCAGTGTTTTTCAACCTTGGCTGTTGTAAGATGTGTGGATTTCAACTCTCAGAATTCCCCAGCCAAGGTTGAGAAACACTGTTCACATACAGGCAGTCCTTGACTTAAGCTCATAACTGAGCCCAAAATTTCCATTACTAATCAAAACAGTTGAGTTTTGTCCCATTTTACCACCTTTCTTGCCACAGTTGTAAGTGAATCATTGCAGTTGTTTAATTAGTATCCCAGCTGTTAAATGAAGCTGACCTCCCCACTGACTGCTTATCATTTCATTTTTCATTTTATTTGACTTTTATATCGTGCCTATCTCCCCGAAGGGACTCAGGGCGGTGCACAGAAAGTATAAACATATAAATAAATAGACACGCCATAAATAATACAACACAATAAAAACTGATTAAATTTGGAATACCCTGTGCTAAAAATCACTAAAAATCCCACTAATTAAAACCTTATATCAATTTAAAACACAGCATGGCTGGCTGGGGAATTCTGGGAGTTGAAGTCCACCAGTCTTAAAAGAGCTGACTTTGCAGACCCCTGGTCTTGGGGACTAGGCTAGGCTGGCTTAGTGGAAAAAGTGTGTCTTCAGACACTGGCGGAAGAGGCGGAGGTCTGTGGTGGTCTGGAGTTTGGGGGAAGGTCGTTCCAGAGGGCTGGGCCCGCAACGGAGAAGGCCCTTCCCCTGGGGGTCGCCAACTGGCATTGCCCGGCCGACGGCACCTGATAAACCTTTTGCAAGTTTATCAGAAACTTGCAAAAGGTGGTCACATGAACACGAGACAGTGCAACTGTCATAAATACAAGTCAGTTGCCAAGCATCTGAATTTTGAATCTTAATCGATTTTAATTGATTTTATTTAGTAATTTTATTTGGTTTTAGAACAGGCCTCTAATTTAATTGACATTTTAATTGACATCTTAAAGTATTTAATATATTCATGTCTTAGTTGTTTTTATTACGCCTGTTCACCATCCTGAGTCCCACAAGGGAGAAAGGCGGTATACAAATTCAATAAACATAAACAACACAAGTGACCATGGGGATGCTGCAACGGTTGTAAGTGTGAAAAAATGATCATATGTCCTTTTTTTCAGTACTGCTATTGTATCTTTGAACAGTCATTAAACAAGTGATTGTAAGTCAAGGACTTCATCTAAAAGAGCCAGTTTGCTCCAGTGGTTAAGACATCAAGCTAGAAACCAGGAGACTGTGAATTCTGGTTGTCCTTAACCATGAAAGGCATCTGGTGACTTTGGGCCAGACACTCTCAGTCTAACCACCTCAAAGGATTGTTGTTGTGGAGAAAATAGGAGAAAGATGTGTTGGATATGTTTGTGCCCTAAGATAGATAGATAGATAGATAGATAGATGGATGGATGGATGGATGGATGGATGGATGGATGGATGGATGGATGATGGATGGATGGATGGATGTGGGTGGAATGAAACAAGTGGATAGATAGATAGATAGATAGATAGATAGATAGATAGATAGATAGATAGATAGATAGAGGTGGGTGGGTGGGTGGGTGGGTGGGTGGGTGGGTGGGTAGGTAGGTAGGTAGGTAGATTGATCCTCTAACCAGGATGCCTGCTTCCTTCAGAAAGTCACAAGTAGAGGTTCATTCCACTTGTTTCATTCCAGAGTTAATGTAACTTGCTTTGATTTTTGACTTGCCTGAAAAAAAAGTATGAAACTTTCTTAGGGTATGTGAAAAATCTGAAATTATAAACTAAGTTTACTTATTAGTGTCAGGTAGCAATTCACAGGCCCTTTCTATTGTAAATTCAGCAGCAGCAAGAGAAGATGTAAAAACCATAGTATTCTGTATTCCTGTCCCCCCCCCCCCCCTTCAAACTGCTTACATCATATTTGCCATTTAAAAAAAACAGGAAAATAATGTCATTGGTTTATATATTTGCAAGTGAAAGAAAGATTTAAATTAGATAAAAAGAATCATGGGTTTAACATTGTTAAAAGTGAACTGGGTACTGTTATATGTTATACATGCTGATGGCAGCAAGGCTACTCTATGGCTACTCTACTCGCACAATAAATAGAAGGTCACCGTGATTCCCACAATGGATGAATGGCTACAAAAACTGATGGAGTTAGTAGAGAAAGCTAAATTTACTGCTTTGATTAAAGAAAAAAAAATACCAATACTTTCATTTCTATTTGGAAACCACTTCTGGACTTTGTGCTTGACGTGAAAAAAAATGAAACTTTGCTGTTGGGTTTTACAGGTTAGATAGATTTGTTGTTATAGAAATGGCTAGTTTCTATTATTATGAAAGAGTAAAAAGTTGAGGGTAGATCTTAATGCCTTATTTTACTGCTCCCTTGCTTTCCCCCACTATCCACTATTCCTTTTCCATTCCTAATTTCCCTAATATTTGCTTTTGTATTCTTTTTGTATGTCATATTATAAATTAATAAAACTAAAAAACAACCAGCAACAACAGGAAAATACTACTCAAGTATTGAAGAATGACTTAGGAATTTCAGAAAAATCAGGACATTATATTTACCAGTTGTTCTAAGTAAACTACTATAGCCTGAAGCTATTACTGCTAATTGCTGTAATTGCTATTTGATCCCTGCTTGCTAATTGTAAGTTAGTTTTAATGTTAATATTTATTATTTTAATGTTTTATCTTGTTGCTTTTACATGGCTCAAAATGAGATTGGTAGCGTATAAATTAATTAAATAAATAAAGCATAAATTAAAAGTTTTTAAATGAATTACAGCTTGTATGTTTGACATTTTAACAATAAACTATCAATATATTAATTGTTTTTATCTCTATTTTATATTGCAGTTTTAGTGCAAGTTACTGAGTTCAGTGAGGTTAATTTGAAAAAATCCATGAATCTGTTTAGTTTAAAATAGTTAAAATGAAAGTTTAAAATTTGGGACTGATTTTGTATTTAAAAAAAATGAAGTAATTGTGCAATTGTCATTAATATTTCTTTGTTAACCAGAAGCCCATAAAAATACCAATCCAAATTTCTTTATCTAATCATTACAGTATAAAAATTGATTTGAACAACTGGAATTTCAAAGGTCTGATAGAAAGAGTTCTGTGGATTTTAACAGAGAGAAATTTAATTCTGAAAGACAGCTATTAAAAAAGCAAGAACAAAAGTTTTTGTTCTTGTCAAAATAACATAGGAAAGTGAAAGCTTTATTAAATATGAGATCTTAAATAGGAAAATATGGGACAGAAAGCATAGGATTTTTATTGGGCCAAATGTTTCTTCAAAATGGATGTTACAGTGTTGTCTAATGTACACAGAGAGAAAAATAAGAGATTAAATTCATGCTATTATTGGAAAGCTGCCAGAGGTTACATAATTTTAAAAGATAGTAGTAAGTTTAGTGTGTGTGTTTGTTTGTATGTGTATGCATGTGTGTGCATGTATGTGTGTGTGTGTGTGTGTGTGTGTGTAGGGGGTGGCTGGAAGGATTGATGAGTGCATTTCTGCATGCACAAATAAATAACAAGGATTTGAACTTGTTTTTCTCTATAATTGAAAACATTTTTTAAAAACAAAGCCATCGTGCATGAATTATTCATAGAAAGCATAACATTTTCAAATCTTGGCAAAATGTTTTACAAATGTATATACATACAGGCAGAAGTTTTAACTACATTTTCAATTACAGGACAGGACTCTGCTAAAAGAAAATCCGAAACCTCACTTGCGCCCTACCAGTTTTTATTTAATTTTGACTTGTGCTAAATAAATGGCCTAAGGATGTCATTAAACCTAACTAAATGTTACCTCTTTTCACCTATTTTATATGAAATGGATCACTGAAAGAAATAACAGTTAAAACTGCAACATGCTAAGAAGTGTCTGAAATAATACGGCAAAACCAAGCATCAACTCAAATTTCTTTTTTAAAGTAAAGGTAAACTGCTGTTTAACAGTTTCCCACTGTTATATAAACTTTCTAAGAAGCATGAAATGTTGGTCTCTGGACATCACTTAAAAGAACCACAAATAAATAAAAAGCCATACCACACTTCTGTTCTCTGATGTTTAACTAAAGGTTTAGCTGAGACAGAAAGTGAATCCAGTCTTTCTCTGTTTATCTGCTGTCCTGTGACTTGTAAACACAAACAAATAAAACTGGACCAGATCTCTAAAGCTGAAGCAGAGCCTGGAGGAACAAATGTGCAAAGTGACAGCTGGGCGGTAAACAGAATCCATTTAACTCCTTGGCAGGATCAGCTTGTCTTTTATACCTGTAATATCCTGGGACATAAAAAAGGACTGCTGCACAATTACATGACACAACGGCTAAAAAAAACCACACAGCTTTGCATAAATAGGATAGAAATTGACTTAGGCTAGACTTATTTTGTGTCCTCTTTAAAAATAACCTGAAATCTAGCCTAGCACCTTAGGATATAAAGGTAAAAGGTAAATGTTCCCCTTGCACATATGTTCTAGTCGTTCCTGACTCTAGGGGGCAGTGCTCATCTCTGTTTCAAAGCTGAAGAGCCAGTGCTGTCCGAAGATGTCTCCGTGGGTTATGTGGCCAGCATGACTAAATGCCAAAAGTGCATGGAACGCTGTTACCTTCCCACCAAAGGTGGTTCCTATTTTTTCTACTTTCATTTCTACATGTTTCAAACTGCTAGGTTGGCAAAAGCTGGGACAAGTAATGGGAGCTCACTCCGTTACGTGGTGCTAGGGATTCAAACCACTGAACTGCCAACCTTTCTGATTGACAAGTTCAGCATCTTAGCCACTGAGCAACTATGTCCCTTCGCTAAAATGGGTGTGGGCATGGCCAGCATGTGACACAACTGGCCCGTGGGCCACAAGTTTGACACTTCTGGGCTAGGGAAAATATTGAGTCCCAAGTATTCCTGGTGTACTATTCTAGCACGATTTCAGTCATAACCTTGTAGTTATCGAGGAAGGATCTACTGTTTTATTTTGAAGCTTCTTATGTTGACTCCTCCACATTATTATCTCCTGGTTTCCTTTCAGGGGCACCTATGAAGACTTTGGGGAGATGCTTTGCGTGTAAAGAGACCAAGGACACTGTCATTTACAACTTTTTCTCCAAGGCAAAGAAAGACCACTAGTGGTATCATCTATCACACGGTAATCACCTTCTGCCCTGGCATTTTGCTTACCATGGTTATCTCAGCGGCATCAATCAACACATTTTCAATTTTGACAGTTTTTAGAAACAGGGCTAAGATTTTAATAAGAGCAGACACCATCCCCTAGTAGCGCAACAGACTTAAAATATTCCCTGTTTTAATGTTTCTAAGTTCCCTGGTTACTGATATGTTTAAACTGCTGTCTGTTTTAATGCAGGAACTCCCTTGACAGTGGAGTGTTTTTGTTAACAGAAAGGTTCAAATTAAGTAACAGATCCAATCTTCAGTCTTATTTTAAGTTGTCCTGAAAAAGATGGTGCCCTCTGTATTCTCCTGTAGGCACCAAAATGCAGAGTTGAAAGATTGATTGGAACTGATATGGGATCTAACTTCATGTATTTTCAGAACAAATTTCCTTCTCTCTATCATTTTCCCCCTTCTTAGTGCATTGCTTATTTCTAAAACGGGCTCGTGCCATTTGCCGTTTCTGCTGGAATTCATTTGGTTTGCATCTATGGGTCAAGTATTTTATATAATCCATGTTTGGATCCCCCAAATCAATCATGGATGATGAGGGTCAAGGAGTTCAAGGGTCAAGGACTGTGCCCTCTGCACAGTCACTCATGCCCTCGTGACATCCCGACTGGACTACTGCAATGCTCTCTACATGGGGCTCCCCTTGAGGTGCACCCGAAGGCTTCAGCTTGTCCAGAATGCAGCCGCGCGGGCAGTTATGGGAACCTCTAGGTTTTCCCATGTAACACCGCTCCTGCGCGAGCTGCATTGGCTGCCTGTCGTCTTTCGGTGCGCTTCAAGGTATTGGTTATCATCTTCAAAGCGCTCCATGGCACAGGACCTAGCTATCTGCGGGATCACATCCTGCCCCATACATCCCTGCAGCCGATTCACTCCCACAGAGAGGGACTTCTCCGGGTGCCGTCCACTAGGCTATGCCAGCGGGTGACGCCCAGGGAAAGGGCCTTCTCTGTGGCGGGCCCGACCCTCTGGAATGACCTTCCCCCTGAAATTAGAACAACCACGGACCTCCGCTCCTTCCGGCAAAAATTAAAAACACACTTCTTCTGCTTGGCCGGCCTGGGGTAATTTAACTGTTTTTAGGGGTTTTTAGGGTTTAGTTTTAGTTTTATATGGGCTTTGTTTGTGGTTTTTAATTGTATTTTTAATTCCCTGTACCCTGCCTCAAGTCCCTTCGGGGAGAGAGAGCAGGTTATAAATTAAAAATTATTATTATTATTATTATTATTATTATTATTATTATTATTATTATTATTATTATTATTATTATTAACACCATCTTGATAAACTTGGAAGTGGTTGTGTTCATTTTTACCTGAATTCTTTGCCCTATTGAGAAATGTGCTTTATGCATTTTCCTCCATTAAATTTCACATGCCAGCCCTTTAGAATTTGCTGCTCAATAAGAGGAAGTGAGGAACAAAGTGGGAGAGCTAGAACAGAAGTCTCCAACTCGGCAACTTTAAGTCTTGTTGACTGGCTGGGGAATTCTGGGAGTTGAAGTCCACAAGTCTTACAGTTGCCAAGTTTGGAGACTTCTGGGCTACAGCAGAAAGATATGTTGGCTAGTATGCATGGATTTACATGCTTTTGTTTAGCATTTAATGTAAACAGAATGGGTTAGATTAAGCAAATAGCATTTTAAATAGGAAACCTGATCTTGGAAGCATTTTGGGTAGCACTTTTCTCCAATAATAAACAACACCAGCAATAATCCTGAAGCATGAGACTACAGTGAAATGTAAAATGTTGTTAATGTTAACTATCAACAAGGCACTAATATTCTGGGGGGAAAATCCCACCAATTGGCTTTCCACTGACTGGTGATATTTTAACAATCTCTCTCTCTCTTCAGAAGTTGGTTCCCTGCTTACATACACTTACACTCATTTATCCACTACACAGATTGGAACTGACCTCTGAATATAGTCATTCTTACTCCAGTGAAATACTGTACACCTTCCATTTTCTCCTAGCCAGTCTAATTTTTCTTTGACATCAGAGTACCATAGTGGTTTAGGGATGAGAGTGAGAAAGGAAGCTGCCAAAATTCAGCAGGAAGTGGAGATACTGTTGCAGGAGATAATAAGCAGTTACAACACCTGATTTTAGGAAAGCCACACAGTAAAGCAGAAAAGATGATCCGTTGATATGCCTATGAGCTCCATGATGACTGACATTCTGAGTTTTGTTTTATTAACATGGATCACTGGGCCCAGTTCCTGAGAGAGACAGACAGTTTCTCTGGAGAAGATTTATGTGTGCTCTCAAAGACTGAGCCTTGGGTTGGTGTGGCTTTTCCCATAAAAAAATTACCAGGTAATTTCTACCTTGTTTCCTTTTCTCATTCTCTTCATGAAATGTGGCCTGAAAAATGGAATGAGTAAATATATTTAACATATTATTATTGTTGTTATTGTTGCTGCTGCGTTATGATGATGATGCATGAAATGGTCTTAAAAATGCTTAAATCTATAAAGGAAGTATATGAAGTTTTCAGTGGGGCTCATTTGAATGAAGAGCTTCTTCCCTCACCCCTTGTCTGACCCCACGTACTTTATCTTATATGAGAATCAGCTTTGCGGTGTTAATTGTGGGGTAAGTAAGCAGTTACTTCCTAGCACAAATCAGCTAAAGTCCAGGTTTGCTATAAAGGTCCTAAAGATCACAGTTCTGGGTTTCTTCAGGTTTCAATTTACCAGGCCTGAAACACTTAAAAAGCAGGAGGAGGAGGAGCAGTTGAGGGGAATGGCTGTTTTACTGCCTCCTCTGTCTCTTAAAATGACAGCCCTGCACCAGCCTCCCTACAAACAGATTTCTCCCTACTGAACTTTACCTCTTGGTAACTTGCATCAATATATATGAAATCGCTTGGCTTCCTGGAATGGTGTTAGCAGCCATTCAGGACAGTGAAATGTTCTTCCCTATAAAACGAGTAAGAAATTGAATGATTAAAAAAAAAAAAGAAGCCATTGAACTATGGCATCTTTATTATAATATACAGGTTCTCCCTGTGATTGGGGCCAATCTTCCCACCCACTCCAATTATTTTGAGAGGACTGTAATGGGTGTTTCTTAAAGGGCTGTATGTGATGGCATGACTGGGGATAAATCACCCACTTGGCAGAGCACAATTGTTACTCCTAATTGCAACTTACTTTTTTTTAGCTGAGCAACTGGGTACACATCCAAACAAAGCCATAAGCTGAATATACCTGCCATTTTATTTTATAAAATACTTTTAACTTTAACTTTAATTGGATTTTTATACCGCCCTATCTCCTGAATGGGACTCAGGGCGGTGCACAGAAAGAATAAAAAGTAATAAATACAATGATAATATAAAAGTTAAAAATACATTAAATACAATGGGTCTGGGCTAAAACTTATATTTAAAACAATTAAAATTATATTTATAATTGGGACTATCATAAAAGCTATGCTAGGCCAGCAACGTGGAAAAGGTGTGTTTTTAAGGTTCGACGGAAGAGGGGAAGGTCCGTGATGGTGCGGAGGTTGGGGGGCAGGTCGTTCCAGAGGGCAGGGCCTGCCACAGAGAAGGCTCTCCCCCTGGGGGGTCGCCAGCCGGCATTGTCCGGCCGACGGCACCCTGAGGAGGCCCTCTCTGTGGGAGCGGACAGGTCGAAGGGAGGTATGTGGTAGGAGGTGGTCCTGCAGATAGCTAGGTCCCGAGCCATGGAGCACTTTAAAGATAGTTTCTAGCACCTTGAAGCGCACCCGGAGGGCCACAGGCAGCCAGTGCAGCTCGCGCAGGAGAGGTGTTACATGGGAGTATCTAGAGACTCCCATAATCCCCTGCGCAGCCACATTCTGTACTAGCTGGAGCCTCCGGGTGCACCTCAAGGGGAGCCCCATGTAGAGAGCATTACAGTAGTCCAGTCGGAAGATGACGAGGGCTTGAGTGACTGTGCGTAGGGCCTTAGAGGCCTAGCTGGAAACAAACATTATGCTGCAGAATGATACTTTGCTTTGTGGTAAGCAAAGGTACGAACTACCTATTAAAGAAATGAAATTGATATATTTAAAATTAAATCAGGTGAGAAAGTCTATTGTACCAGGAATCACAGAAACAATTTTGAGGTTCTTGTTTTTATTTTATCTATAAAGTTTAGAGACTGCCCATCTCACTAAGAGTGACACAGAAATTATAATACTTTTTAGTTGAGGGAGAGTGAATTTTAAATGAGTCATCTACTTATATCTATACCAGTGGTGGGATTAAATTTTTTTTACTACCAGTTCTGTGGCCATGGCTTGTTGTGGCTTGTTGGGCATGGCTTGTTGGATGTGGCAGGGGAAGGATACTGTAAAATCTCCATTCCCACCCCACTTCAGGGGAAAGTTACCAGAGATTCCAAGATGGTTCCGCCCCAGGCGCCTGATGAACCCCGAAAGGTTCCAGACAGAGCTTGGGCCATTATCTGTATCCTTGACCCGCGACTCGACCGAGGACCTAGTGGCCGCATGGTACAGTGCGGCCATGGGGCCTTGGACCGGGTCGCGCCCTTGCGGCCTCTCATGTGGTGTCGACTCACCCAGGCTCCTTGGTTCTCCGAGGAGCTGAGGGAGATGAAACGCCACAAGAGATGCCTAGAGAGTAGGTGGAGATCCTCTCGGTCCAAATCTGACCTAACACTGGCAAGATCCCACTTGAGGACTTACCTAGTGGCGATAAGAGTGGCCAAACGTGATTATTGTGCCACTCTTATTGCATCCGCAGATAACTGCCTTGCGGCCCTGTTTGGGGTGACCCGCTCCCTCCTTCAACAGAGGCCATGGGAAGACCCTTTGCAGGGCAGAGCAGAGGAATTTGGAGAGTATCTGCAGGATAAAATCACTCAGATTCGGAGCGAGTTGCCCCCCACAGATAGTAGTCTGTGGATCGTCCGATGCAGGCCTTGAGACAATTTTATGGGAGGAATTTGACTTTGTCACTGCCGAGGATATGGACAGGTTGTCAAGGAGACTAAAGGCCACCCCATGTTTATTGGACCTGTGTCCCTCCTGGCTTCTCCTGGCATCCTGGGAGGTCACACGAGGCTGGCTCCAGGATATGCCCTTTGCACAATCACTCATGCGCTTGTGACATCCCATCTAGACTACTGTAACACTCTCTACATGGGGCTTCCCTTGAGGTGCACCTGAAGACTACAGCTAGTCCAGAATGCAGCCATGCGGGCAATTTTGGGAACCTCTAGGTATTCCCACGTAACACCACTCCTGGGCCAGCTGCACTGGCTGCCTGTGGCCTTTCGGGTGTGCTTCAAGGTGCTGATCACCATCTTTAAAGCGCTCCATGGCACGGGACCTAGCTATCTGCGGGATCGTATCCTACCCCATACATCCCTTCGGCCGATTCGCTCCCACAGAGAGGGACTTCTTCGGGTGCGGTCCACTAGGCAATGCCAGCGGGCGATGCCCAGGGGAAGGGCCTTTTCTGTGGCGGGCCCAACCCTCTGGAATGACCTACCCCCCGAACGTAGAACTACCACGGACCTCCGCTCCTTCCGCCAAAAGTTAAAGACCTATTTTTTCCATCAGGCCGGCCTGGCCTAATTCTACCTCACCTAGCCTGCAGTCTGTAGTCTAAATTGTTTTAAATTGGGATTTTAAGGGATATAGTTTTAAGTTTTTAAGATTTTAGCACAGGGTGATAACTATTTAATTTGGGTTTTAAATATTTATATTTGTTATGTATATATGTTTTTAACTTCCTGTGCACCACCACGAGTCCCTTCGGGGAGAGGGTGCGGTTTATAAATTGAAACAAATAAATAAAATAAATAAATAAATAATAAATATAGTGAACGCCTCTTTGAGTGAAGAGTTCTTGCCTACTGCCCTGAAAGAGGCGGTGGTGAGACCCCTCCTCAAGAAGCCGTCCCTGGACCCAGCATTGTTGGTAGATTACCGTCCGGTCTCCAACCTCCCCTTTTTAGCGAAGGTTGTAGAGAGTGTGGTGGCACAGCAGTTTTCCCGCCACCTGGAGGAAATTGATTATCTAGATCCACACCAGTCTGGCTTTCGACCCGGTCACAGCACCGAGACAGCATTGGTCGCGTTGGTGGATGATCTCTGGAGGGCACGGGATAGAGGTGGTTCCTCTATCCTGGTCCTGTTAGACCTCTCAGCGGCTTTTGATACCATCGACCATGGTATCCTATTGCGCCGACTAGGGGGGTTGGGGGTGGGAGGCACCGTTTTACGGTGGTTCTCCTCCTACCTCTCCGGTCGGTCGCAATTTGTGTTGGCAGGAGGGCAGAGGTTGACTTCGAGGCCCCTCACATGTGGGGTGCCGCAGGGGTCGATCCTCTTGCCACTCCTGTTCAACACCTATATGAAGCCGCTGGGTGAGATCATCCATGGTTTTGGGGTAGAGTACCACCTGTACGCTGATGACACTCAGCTGTACATATCTACCCCAAACCACCCCAACGATGCCGTCGAGGTGATGTCGCGGTGTTTGGAGGCCATACGGGTCTGGATGGGCAGTAATAAATTCAAACTCAACCCGTCCAAGACCGAGTGGCTGTGTTCCCGGCGTCCCAGTTTAGCCAGGTGAATCCAACGCTGGCCATGGGGGGCGAACTATTGGCCCCCGTGGAGAGGGCGTGCAATTTAGGAGTCCTCCTGGATTCCCGGCTGTCCTTGAAGGACCATGTGATGGCCGTGGCCAGGGGGACATTTTACCAGGTCCGCCTGGTCCGCCAATTGCGCCCCTTACTTGACCGGGACACCCTTCGCACAGCCACTCAAGCACTTGTGACATCCCGTCTGGACTACTGTAACGCTCTCTACATGGGGCTCCCCTTGAGATGCACTCGAAGGTTACAGTTAGTTCAGAATGCGGCCGCATGGGTGATCATGGGAGCCTCAAGGCAGTCCCATATAACACCTCTCCTGCGCGAGCTGCACTGGCTACCTGTGACCTTTCGGGTGCGTTTCAAGGTGCTGATGACCATCTTTAAATGCTCCATGGCATGGGGCCTAGTTATCTGCGAGACCGTCTGCTGCCCCATACGTCCCTTCGACCGATTCGCTCCCATAGAGAGGGTCTTCTCCGGGTGCCGTCGGCCGGGCAATGCCGGTTGGCGACGCCCAGCGGAAGGGCCTTCTCTGTGGTGGACCCAACCCTCTGGAACAAGCTGCCTCCTGAACTCCGCATCATCTCGGACCTCCGCCTGTTCCGCCAGCATTTAAAAATGCATTTTTTCCATCTAGCCAGCCTGGCGTGAACCACCCTATACCGACTGAGTATTAGTTTGCCAAAGTTTTAATTTGTGGGATTTTAATTATGTTTTAGCACAGGGTTTTGAGTTTAATGTTGTTTTAGGAGTATTTTGTATATTTGTACTTGTTTTTAATTTTCCTGTGCGCCACCCCGGGTCCCTCTGTGAATAAAACTAAAACTAAACTAAACTGCTAAATCCCCATTTCCTCCTGATCAGCTGGGACTCGGGAGGCAGAGGGGGGCAGAGGGGGGCAGGGCGAGTCAGAGGTGGTATTTACTGGTTCTCTGAACTACTCAAAATTTCTGCTACCAGTTCTCCAGAACTGGTCAGAACCTGCTGAATACCATCTCTGATTTGTAAAAACATTTGCTTTCAAGCATATATATACAAATTAATTGAAGCGTGCCTTACTTCTGTTGAATATCTGACAGTAAGTTGCTTTTTAAATAGGCAAGATAAATTCATAGGAAAAGACTTCATAGGCTGGGGCTAGAATGTTGTCCACCTGAAGCGATTAAGGATAACAAATTATGAAACTAAACAATAATTTGTCTATTCCACGGGTATCAAATTCATGCCCTGTGGACTGGATGCGTCATGTGCTGGCCACGCCCATGCTTGGTTTAGCGAAGGGGGGAAAAGTTGTGATACATCATGTAACAACACCATGATGATGCGAGTTGGACACCCCTGGTCTATTCAGTACCTGGATCATTGGATGGCCTCGAAAGTGCCTGTCCATTGTAGAAGGCAAAATGTTGAATGCTTACCAGGATCAAAATTTATTTTTTCTTAAGCACTTACTGTTTTCCAATAGTGGAGATATAGAGAGATCGGGGTTAAACAATTGGACTCTTGGTGTATTCTGAGCTTGGTTGTTGCTTCCTCCCCCCTTAGTTGCGGGTGTGGCTTGGTGGGGCATGGTGTGGCTTGGTGAGTGTGGCTTGGTGGGCATGGCAGGGGAAGGATACTTCAAAATCCTCATCAACACCTCCTTTCCAGCTCTGTTCTCCTGTTCAGAGCAACAAAAGAAGATCAACTGGGAAGCTGGGAGGCAGCGGGGTGAAGCCAGCCTATTTGCCGGTTCTCCAAACTACTCAAAATTTCTGCTACCAGTTCTCCAAAACCTGTCAGAACAAGCTGAATACCACCTTTGCCCCAGATGTTTTACTGTCAGCTTAGGTGCCATCATCAGTATAGAGGAGAGTGAACTTTGTAGGCTGCTTATACATAATAGCTGTTGCTGTCACATATCTTACTTGACAATATCCAATATAAGAAGTGTACCACATAGAACAGGCAGATAGGAAAGTGGTGGAAATTATCTCTGAACATCAAGCAGCAATTGGAAGACATGAGGAAAATTCATCAACACAGATATATTAAAACGATTTCAACTGGAAAACTGTGGCCAAGGTTGAGAAACACTGGTCTAGCCCTACAGGGATTGAAACACCAACCTTTCCATTCTACATCCAGTGCCCTCATCTGTAGGATAAAGTCACTCTGCCTTTGTTTATTAAAATATGCCTCTAGGTCCTTCAAGGGAAATTTGAGGCATTCGTAGAAAATGGCGAAGAGCATTTTAGTGCTCTGATCATGACTGTGGAATTTCTTTCCCAAAACGTTCCCACTTTGGAACTCCACTGTGGTTTCCCTCCAGATTACACGAATCATATTATCTTATCCTGATTACTTTATTTATTATGAAATTCCATTTTTTTTTCTGGAAGAGAAGAGAAAGAACATGTGTTAGATCAACCAGTCCAAACACAGCCTCTAGTTTATAATTCGCAGAGCAAACTCTTGCACGCATAGCCACTTGTAAACAAGAGCATTTAGGAGGAAGATTTCAAAGAGGCTTCCTTTGGCAGCCATTTTCTCTGCAGTGGCCTTTCTCTCTCTTTTTTTTCTCCCCTGGGAAAAGCTTTAAATAAACAGGCTGACAAGTGATGAAAATGAGCTTTAAATAGGCAAAGGACAATTTCTGTACATTATTACAGGGGTTGTATGTTTATTTGTTTCTTTTTTAAACTCAATGGATTCCAAGAAAGGGTCTTAGATCCTCCAGCATTTTTTAAATTAAGAGTGCAATAAGATGCAGAAGCAGTAAGCACTCACATATTTTTCCCATTTGTCCCCTTTTATAGGCCACAGCCGTTGAATCTGCAATGACAATTATACATTAAGCTTCTTTCTATTGTCATCCATGACCTATTGCAGGGGTCCTCAACCCCCCGGTCCGCGGACTGGTGCCGGTCCGCAGCTTCATAGGAACCGGGCCGCAGGGCCGGTGAGGAGGAGGGAGCAGCCCCCTGGACAGAGGATGGCCGAGCGCGCCTCCACCAGCTCCTTCCGACGGCCACCGCGGCGCACTGCACTTTCCAGGGCTTCCTGGAGGGGCCGGCATGTCGGCTGGGGAGGTTATCCCGCAGCGGGCGGGCGAAGGACCCAAGCAGCGTGCCGCCAAAGCCATCCGGGCGCCGCACGCCCACCTCCCTTCCAGCCCCGTGTGGCGCCCGGACGGCTTCGGCGGCGCACACGGGGCTGGAAGGGAGGTGGGCGTGCGGCGCCTGGATGGCTTCGGCGGCACTAGCCACAGCTCGGGTCCTCCGCTCGCTCGCTGCGGGATAACCTCTGCTGCTTCCCCGTGGGGAGGGAGGGAGAGAATGGTGGACACACAGAGAAGCAGACTTAGAGAGACAGAAAGAGAGAGAGAGGGAAACAGACACACACACACACAGAGTGACAGAGATGGGTGGAGGGAGGAGAGAGAGACAGATAGAGAGAGAGAGAGACAAAAAACAGAGAAAGAGAAAGAAAGAAAAATAGAAAAAGAAAGATGAATGGAGGGTGGGAGGGAGGGAGTGAAGGAAAGAAGGGGGAGGGAGGAGGAAGGGAGGGGTGAAAGAAGGAAGGAAGGAAAGGAAGGAAAGAAAGAAAGAAAAAGAAAGAGGGATGGAGGGGAGGATGGAGGGAAGGAAAAAAGGGAGGAAGGGGGAGGGAGGCAATGGAATGAAGGAAAGGAAAGGAAAGGAAGAAATCTATTTTCCTATTTCCTTCCACCTCAAGCTACCTGTTTGGTTAACCAGGTTAAAGATCTATTTTTCTCCCAGTGGTCATTTCAAAGGAATCACATCCTCTGAGTCATTTCCTGGATTCAAACCAGCATCCCAAAGAGTCATGGGCTGCCTTTATATATACCGAGTGCCCATAAATCCATTTTTACCATCTTCAGAAGACCAAAGACCAGCCAGAAATGGAAGAAAGAAAGAAAGAAAGAAAGAAAGAAAGAAAGAAAGAAAGAAAGAAAGAAAGAACTTATGACCACAATTGAGCCCAAAATTTTGGTTGCTAAGCAAGACTGTTAAGTGAGTTTCACCACATTTTCCAAGTTGGCCACGCCCACCGGGTCACATGACAACTGAGCCACTCCCACAAAACAGGCCACACCTTTTGGGTCTCAAAAGAAATTTCAGTAGTGGTACTGTTGATATTTGGCTCTATTGACTAATAAGTTTGCTCACCACTGCCCTAGAGGGCCAAGTGAGCTGACTCCTCCCCCTGCATGCGCATGCGCCGCCTGTTCCCCCTCCCCCCTCCTCCTCTAGGCCAGCCGGTCCGCAGAATTTTCTTTAAAATGAAACCGGTCCCTGGTGCAAAAAAGGTTGGGGACCCCTGACCTATCGTGAACAGCGGAATTACTTCAAACAATATTCTACGGTTGCCAATTCCCTGATGTCTCGACAGAAGATTTTTACAACATGCAGCTCTGCCCTATTGTATTTAGCTTTCTTCTAATTAAGAATCTTATTCTTCCTTTTAATTCAGTCTCATATTTTATATTGTGGTGTCTGCTTCTCTTATCAAAAACATCAGCCGACTCACCAATGTGAATCAATGGTGGAGATGGAAAACCCACGGTTTCAACCATTTGTATACCTGGCCCAGCTTCTATGTTGTAGCAGTAATTCACCTGGTTTAACCAATTTACTGGTTCATCTGAAAAGGCTTTTGATAATCCTGCCTGTACGACACGTCACCTGCCTACAATTTTAATGAAAGTTTTTCATTATAACCTAAGCATAGCAGAATGGCAAGATGCCAGTTTCTAACGGGCTTGATTTTGTCACAGCAGCCAAAGAAAAAAGAAAAAAAGAGTGGACATCTGTCTTTATATTTTACTCAGGGAGAATGTGTGAGTTGATATTATTATTATTATTATTATTACTATTATTATTATTATTATTATTATTATTATTATTATTATTATTATTATTATTATTATTATTATTATTATTATTATTATTATTATTATTATTATTATTATTATTATTATTATTATTATTTAGATTTTTATACCGGTGTACAGGCAACGATAAAAATCAATAGTATAAAACATAAAATATGTTAAAAATATATTAAATGATTAGCCTGTCCTAAAACCCTACTAAAACCCCTACTAAAAACAATTAAAACTACGCCAGGCCGGCCACATAAAATAAATAGGTCTTCAAGGCCCGATGGAAAAGGCGCAGGTCCGTGGTTGTGCGTAGGTCAGGGGGTAGGTTTTCCAGAGGGCAGGAGCTGCCACAGAGAAGGCTCTCCCCCTAGGGGTCACCAGCCGACATTGCCTGGCCGACGGCACCCTGAGGAGGCCCTCTCTGTGGGAGCAGACTGGTCAGTGGGAGGTGTTTGGTAGCAGGAGGCGGTCTTGCAGGTAACCAGGTCCCTTGCCATGGAGTGCTTTAAAGGTGGTTACTAGTACCTTTACTATTACATACTATAATATGAGAAGAAAAGATAAGGAGAAAGAGCTTAACAGCAATTTTCAAGTCCCCAATTCGTAGGAGACATTTTTCCCACATTCACTGATCCATTAAAGAATGTACTGAAGGCCCACAATATTTAATTCATAGGCACCCAGGTTAGAAAGTGGAGGACTGCGAGTTCTAGTCACGCCTTGGGCATGAAGGCCAGCTGGGTGACTTTGGGCAAGTCACTCTCTTTCATCCCAACCCAACCCACTTCACAGGGTGGTTGTGGTGGGGAAATTTAGCAGGAGAAAGGTATGTTGGAAATGTTCACTGCCTTGAGTTATTTATAATAATAAAGAATATAGGAATAAAGAAAGCAAACAAACAAACAAACTCTCAGCCAGGCCTTTGCATCATTTAATAATATATGTCTCTTTCTTGCAGATGGACCCAGTTCTTGCCTTAGTCATGAAAATCGCTGAGTGACTGTTGGCCAGTCCCCCTCCCTCAGCCAGTAGTGAAATCCATTTTTTTTACTAATGGTTTTGTGGGTGTGGCTTGGGAGGGTTCCTGTGACTGAGTGGGCATGGCCAACCCAATGTCCCTCATAGCCACACCTGCTCAGTCATGCCCCCCCCACCACCATCACCAAGCAACGCCCACAGAACCCGGTCAGAAAAAATGTGTGTATGAGTCCATTCACAGCAGAGCTGCTGCTCCCGTTATGGTTCCCCTACCCTCTCTCTCCCTGGGTCTACCTTAAAGGGACAGGCTGCAGCAGCTCTGCTGTGAACTGAGGAAGAAACGTTCGGATTGGGTGGGTGGGTTGAGCAGCCAGAAGAGGTGAGCGGTGACGAGGCGACCAGACAGGCATGGGCATGGCCACCAGAAAATTTTGCCACCGGTTTGGAAAACTGATGCCAATCGTCCCTGCTGGTTTGGCTGAACCAGGAGGATTTCACCCTTGCCGTCAGCCCAATTCACCTCACAGAGGTCTTGTGGGGAAATAATAATAATAATAATAATAATAATAATAATAATAATAATAATAATAATAATAATAATAATAATAATAATAATAATAATAATAATAATAATAATAATAATAAAAACAATTTAATTTGTAGACCGCTCCCTCTCCCCGAAGGGACTCGGAGGGGTGCACAGGGGAATTAAAACATACAAACATAAATACATCATAAATATATATCTAAAAGCAGATCAAACAATTTATCCCTGCGCTAAAACCCAAAATACTAAAAACTAAACCCCTTAAAAACCCAATTAAAACAATTTTAAATGTTCAGACTGAGAGGCTGAAAGGTAGGTTAGGCCAGGCCGGCCTGTTGGAATAGATAAGTCTTGAGCTTTTGTCAGAAGGCGCGGAGGTCCGTGGTTGTCCTGAGGTCGGGGGGTAGGTCGTTCCATAGAGCTGTGCCCGCCACAGAGAAGGCCCTTCCCCTGGGCGTTGCCCGCTGGCATTGCCTAGTGGACGGCACCCGGAGAAGTCCCTCTCTGTGGGAGCGAATCGGTCGCAGGGATGTATGGGGTAGGATGTGATCTCACAGGAAATAGGAGGAGGAAGCAGTATTAGGTTTGTTTGCTGTCCTGAGTTTACAAATATAATAAAGGCGGGATAGAAGATATAAATAAGTTAAAAAAAAATATCCCAAGGTGAAATATCAGTACTGCTGCGCAAAATATAGCAGCATGTTGATGAAGATAATAATAATAATAATAATTTATTAAACTTGTTGACCGCTCCCTCTCCCCAAAGGGACTCGGAGTGGTGCACAGGGCTAATAAAACAATAAATACATACATATAGTTAAAAAACAAATTAAATATTTCCCTGCGCTAAAAATTCAATTAAAAACTAAAATCCCCATCTAAAATTTCTAGCAGCCCCATCGAAGAGAGACTATCCTAGGCCCGCCAAGCAGAACAGATATGTTTTTAGTTTTAGACGGAAGGAGCGGAGGTCCGTGGTAGTTCTAATATCGGGGGGAAGGTTGTTCCAGAGGGCTGGGCCCGCCACAGAGAGAGCCCTTCCCCTGGGCGTCGCCCGCTGACAAAGTCTAGTGGACGGCACCCGGAGAAGTCCCTCTCTGTGGGAGCGAATCGGCCGTGTGGATGTGTGCGGCAGGATCCGATCCTGCAAATAGCTAGGTCCTGAGCTAGAGAAGGATGTAAATAGTGAGACTGCGACCTGCATGGAAAGCATCAAATGCCCACTCCATGTTATTGTGTTCCAGCTCTGCTCCCTCTATATGGCAGACATTTAAAGCACAAAAACTGAGCATGATAAATATCTACCTATTGCCCTGTGCAATTTTACCTTGCAATTTTCCTGTTATAAATGAGCCTTTCCAAAGTATAATGTAAGGGTGAGGGTTTATTGGGTTTGAAGGGTAAAATAGAAAGAATATTAAAATCTGACCTTAACTCTATTTATTTGTATAAAACATCCTTCTGGTAAAACAAAACAAAAAACAAATCAAACCGGGGGTATGGTGGGGATGAAGATTATATTTTGGATTTACTGAAATGGGTTTGATGTGAAATGTTTTTTCTTTTCTTTTTCAGTCAGGCATTGCCCCCCCCCCCTCTTTCTTCTTAAAAGGCCGACCACATGATGAAAAAAAAGAACTTGCTCAGAATGGAGTCAATTTGAGATCAGAATGTCTCTATAGTCTCTGTTTAGGATTATGGTTTTTTTTTTAAACCGTATTTATTGGGGAGATTTTTGTTGGTTTTAGAAAACAAAACTGCCGTTTGATGAAAGACGCAACAGGGAACAGACAGTTAACAAGTATGTAAAAAAGACTATGCTATGATTTTAGTTATGAGAAGGGATGTGCTTGCGGGGTGAGGGGGTTGACCGTTTTAATGTTCCTAGGTGAGTGTTCAGTGCCTTTCTAATCATATTTCAAAATCTGTCCAAATGGAATCTCTTAGGAGTACTCTTAATCAAAATGTGATAAGCAACAATTTCAGTTTGTTTTCCATGGGAAGGTTTCTGGGAAAACTAACTGTTCACAAGCAGAGGTGGTTTGACAATGACCTCCGAGAGACTGCAGGGAATTCTCCTGCAAGCTATTTGACTATTTCATACCATTTCAGATATTTAAATTGAATCCAGTGATATCCAGCTAAAATGCTGCTGAACTATCGTTTTCACTCACATTCTCAAGGACTGCAATGAAACTTATTAAAGTCCTGGGCTTTAAAACAGTGGTATGGAAACATACCACTACATTTATGATAGATTGTCATTAACTCAATTAGTAGAGTTGAACTCTGGAAGCAAAAATCAAATTGATCCTAAAGATTTTATGAGTATAGCACAGCTTTGGTAGCAGTCTTAAGAGGAGGGCTGTGAATTGTCTTTCTTACTTTGTGAAGGGATGAGTGCCCTGACCTGAGGCTTTAAACACGCACCCTCATACACACAGACACATACACAACCCTCCAAGTAAACAATTGCCAAATTAAATAAGCTGCCGAAAGGAAATGAGGTGTCACTTAGATATAAACCAAGGTTATACTACATAATAAAATGAAGGATCTCATTTTCTTTTGTGATTTGTAAGCCAAAATACCTCCTGGCGTAAATTGGCCCAATTCCATTGCCTTCAATTGTATTCCATCTGTGTATATTAAAAGAGAAAGTAGGTTGCTGCAGTCCAGAATGTTTGCCTTAAAACATTTCATCTATGTAAACATTGTACTTGAAAGCAAGTGGACCACACCGATGCATTTAAAAATGAAAGAAAGAGCTTGCTTTCATTGTGACCAAATGGGATAAAGGACAAAAAAACAAACATTATAATTACAGAAGTGAGACTGCCTGGCATATTTCAGTGGCCTTTAAGCTCATCTCGGGAACCACTAAAAACAATAACAAAAATTCAGGTTTTGGATCAAAATGTTTTGTGCTGAGAAGCAAGAGAATTCCAAGTTGCTTTTCATGTACATTAAAAGACATTGTACAAACATACACATGCACAAATACAGAAACATTAAATCAGCCCTTTCTCCTTGCAGTATATGAAAATCAGTGAGGTGCAGTGGTTGAGGAAATGGCCTAAGGAACCAAGAAACCCACATGCAAGTCCACCCTCAGCTACAGAAGCTCACAGGCTGGCTTTAAGTCAGTCAAACTTCTAACCTACCTTATAGGGTTGTTGCAAATGAAAATGGGAAGAGGGAGCCTCTGACGCACTGCCTTGAATACAAAATATAAAGCAGGATATGAGCGTAATAAAAAGTGAAGAGTTAGGTGAGTTACATTTCTATAACTTTCGCTCTTGCTAATTCAGTTATACCCATAGAAATGTGTAAATAATTACTTTAAATTACATCCATCTGACTATGGTAAAGAAAGTTTATTTGGTGGTTTTTTGAGTAGCTAGGCTTTTGTTCTTGCTTCTCGTGAATTATTTTTAAACCTGAATCAGCACTGCCATATAGTCCTGGTTTGTCCCATGCTGGAATTGGAGGAATTCCAGCTACTTTGGATCTTCGTGCCGAGCAAGACACCCCTGCTGTCTACCAACAAAACATGTATGTCCTGTACTACTGTGGCACTATGCATTGCTGAAAGGAACATGAATTGCAGCTGGAATTCCAGCTCTAGCTGATATTAGTCAACACATGTGAGCATGTCACCAATCAACATGCTAAATGGTTCTTTTTTAAAATTCTTTTGTAATTATTCTAGATGTGCCATCAATTATAACTCTTCAGGGTCATCTGGTTGACCCATCAACACTGACTGCAGAAAAGCATGTACAGATTTTGATGCAGTTAGAGAAGCAATTGTTAACATGTTTGCCAGGGTGTAGGGGGGGGGCTGAGTGTATGGAGAATTCGCTGCCCAAGCCTTCAAAAAGAGAATGGTCTTCTGCAAAACACAAAAGTGGTTACCACTTACCACTGGGCCACAAATGCCACTGTAATTGGTTGGTTTTTCACTGCACACCTCTCTAGTTTCTTCCAGACTTTGCAATTTCTCATTCATATCCAAGGAACTCTGAATGGCATTGCAGTAAAGCTATTCTTGCATCTTCTAATACTTTATGGAGGATATGGAACCATGGTTTATGCATATCTTTTAGAGCAGTGTTTCCCAACCTTGGCCACTTGAAGACGTCTGGACTTCAACTCCCAGAATTCCCCAGCCAGCAAATGCTGGCTGGGGAATTCTGGGAGTTGAAGTCCAAACATGTTCAAGTGGCCAAGGTTGGGAAACACTGTTTTAGAGCATGGGAACATCTTGAGACGGGGATGCATTTTGAATTGAAGAAGTAGTAGATTTTCTTGAAGCGAAACAAACTCTTCAGAATCTCAGTCATGTTGCATTCATGCAACATTAACAAGTAATTCCATCCTCATAGTTAATCTTCCTGGAATTGAATGAAATCCTTAGATGAGCACAGAAGGAATAACATATATACAACCAAAGCATCACAAGACTAAAAAAATATAAAGTTATCTGATTGGAGACAAAGACAATACGTACATTTTTAAATAAAGCACTGGAAACAGCTTATGGAGTTTTTGCTGAAACTGGACAGAACTGACACTGAGTTTTGGATTTGCGGATTGAAATGGGTTGAATGTGGAAAGAAGTCATGTGCAACGTAATCTCAAAATCATGTTCTTTGGACAAAGCATATTGAATAGAAAGGGCAGCAGGATCTCATTGAATCCCCCTTTGTCAGCTTCTGCTGCTTCTGTTAGATGACAGAGCGCCGGTCTAGAAAGTGGATTTTACTTTGACTGAACAAGGTAATAGCTTGTGCTTTGCTTTGATACGACGTTATCCAAAATGTCTGAGGCAAGTCTATTCTCGCTCCTGTTCAAAAGTCCCTGCACTTAAAGTTCAGAGATGGGTTGCTGCCGATTTGGCTCGGATCAGGCAAACCGGTAGAAGCAGCAGCGGAATGCTCCGCCCACCCACCCAGAAGCTTCTGCGTAAGCGGTGCACAAGCGTGTCCGAACCAGTCATAAAAAAATTGGCAACCCACCTCTGTTAAAGTTCCTTCTGAGAACTTTGTGATGAACCATTTAATTGTCTGTCCAATTCCCTTCCTTAGGATTGGGGAGTTCTCTAAATGAGCTAACATTTTTAACATTGTATGCTGCAATTGAGGTCTTTCCAAAGCTGGGGAATCTTTTCATTCTCTTAATTTTTTTTAAAAAAATCTCCAAATACATAAATGAAATAAATAAATAAAACATCGCTGAGAATTTAATGAGAACTTTTAATATCAGCACGGCATGCCTGATATGCATGGAAATCTCTGCTGAAAGGTTTTTGGAAGGGCGCTGTTCCTTTCAGATGAAATGGTTGAGCCACCAAGTGACCCCCATAAAGACCCCGGAATAGGACAGCGAAAATTAAATCAAAAGGCAAGTCGGTTGAAAAATGGAGAACAAGTCCCCAAAGCCTCTTAAAAACCCAGACTGGGGGCTAGAGAAGGATTGGGGGTGGAATGAGAACATGCCTAAGAGTTCAATAATGCAATTCTGGATGGGTCAGCCTTCCTGGTATCTGTGGGAATTATGCTGATGGGAACTCTGAAGGCATACATCTGTCTCTTCTTGGGGAGGGGGGGGGCTTGGGGGACTCTCTTAAAGCTACTTTTCCAATTCTCCATTCCCAAAAATTCTGCAACAGCAATCGCGTACAGTGACTTGCCTGGATAATTGTGTGTTGTTCATATATGTGTATACGTGTGTGCACATAAAAGGTGAAATAAGTGGGGGAAAGTGAGCACAATATCCAGTTCCCTGGAGGCATATAAAAGGAAGGGCTACTTCTTTGACTTCTATGTAAAATGTCCCCAGTTGGATCCAAGAAAAGATATGCATTTTGCAGAGGGGCTTTGTTGAAAAGGGTTTACATACATGTTTGACAGGGAAGGAGGATGGAGGGATGTAGAACAATACAAATCTAACTTTCCATTATTATTATTTTTTACTCAGTTGATGGGAGAGAATTCTCAGTTCCAGGCACACGATTGTTGCAAAAGCTGATTTACACATGGATTGACTTAATAAGAGAAGTATTCTGAAAAATAATGTGGCGTAGTGATTAGAGCAGAGGTGAGCAATTTTTATTGCCTGCCTGCCTGCCTGCCTGCCTTTTCCTCCCTCCCTCTTCCACAGGAGGCCTGGCTGGTGGTACAGTGACGTCAAAGGAGAATGCAGGATTAAAATTTTGAGCATTCTTTTGAAATTATTTTTTTAGACTTTTAGGTTTTTTTCCTGTTAACACTGTTTGCAAAGTTTGGGGTTGTATAATCTGAAATTGTTCAATATTAGTTTTGAAAGTAAATAAATGCAGGTAGATCAGAGTGGGTTCCTACCAGTTTGGCCCGGTTTGGTTGAGTAGGTAGTAACTCGGCCTCCCACACACCCGAACTGGTTCTATTGTCAGCAGCGCCATCTTGATTTTTGGTTCTACACATGCGCAAACATTTTTGCGTGCCAAACCGGCAGTAATGCTGTTATCAACCCACCTTTGAGGTAGACATACTTTATAACAGGGGTAGCAAACTTGATTTTTTTGAGGGCTGCATCAGGGTTGTGTTTGACCTTGAGTGAGTGGGTGGGGATGGCCAGGGTGGGCGTGGTCAGCTTGACATATCGGGGGCATCTGTGGCGGCCCAAGCGCTCTGCCAGCAAAAATGGAGCTCAGAAGGGTTGTGTGTGGCCCTCCTGAGCTCTGTTTTCACTGGCAGATGCACCACGGGTTGGTCCTTCACTATTTCCAGGCCAGTCCTGCGGGCCAAATCTAAACAGCCCCTGGGCCGGATACGGCCCACGGGCCTTGAGTTTGACACCCCTGCTCTATAATATAAAAAAGATGGAGTGGAAATGTCTTTTGATGTGATGCTCACTAAATCATATTGCTGTACATTTATAATTAATCTGTAGATACAATACATGATCTTCCATACATTTTTCTTCTCAAGTCAATAAAGCAAAGCTGAGCAGGTCCTTGGTGCCTTTAATATGGAGTGAGTGAAGTAACTCATTTGAGTTGGAATTTCACGCATTCACTTTCAATCATTCTTTTTTTTTAAAAAAAGGGTTCATATTGTAAATTTTAATACATTTTCAGTTCAAAATAGCAGGGAACAGAATAGCAGGGATGCTCAGAGGTTTCCTCAGGCCTCGAAAAAGAGGATTCCAGGGTTGAATTGCCTACCCAAGCAATTGAATTATTAGTACTGATCACTAAGAAAGTTTTTAGGGCTACTGTTATATGGAAATTATAACATGCTTATGTTTTGTATATATAAAAGCACAGCTAAATATGTAACCCACGATAGGAAATAGGGAATTCATATGAGCTTTCTGAATAAAATCAAGCACATTGTATTCCAAAATTAATTATATAAATTATTTGATCTGTTAAATTCCAAGAAAGTCTTTGTTAACAGTGTTGTTTATCATTTGAAACATTTAACCTGAGGACTAGCTATATAACAAAGTAAAAATTATATCATGTTTTGTCTTTTTCTTCCTGCTTAATACAATTGTAATAGGATATAAAAGTAAACCATTGAATTCCCCGATTAATTATAACATGCCACCTAATTTTTGAAATGGCACAATAAATAGATATTGCCTACATTTTTGTCATCTGCAGTTAGGAGAAATCCCCCCTCTTATTCATTAATTCTCTATTAACTGAAGTTGGATCAGTTTGAGACAGTCAACCAAAGTTTAAAATTATTTCATGCATGCTTTTTGCTATCATTTGGCACGTTGTTGTGTATCAATTTAAAACAGCTGTAGCAATTGAATTAAATGGACTTTAATATCCGGGATTTATCACCAAGGGGATCACTTATTAAATAAAAGAACAATCGTAGATTTCAGTCTTGGATTATTATTCAAAAGTGTTTTGTCTTAAAAACAAATTGTACCATTTGACTTTCAGGTTTTTAATCTTACATTTTTAATATTGAAGCAGTTTAGTTGAATCGTAAATATTACAACATAAGAGTTCATTCATTCCAAGTTCCTTTCTCTTTCAGATGACAGTGAAAATATAATGCCAACTTGATAGAAAAATCCATATGGTACATTATCTCAGTATAGCATATGTTTTTCTTAGAAGAAATATAATGGATCACTCAGTGTTATTAAAATTAATATGCACCTTTCATCCAAGAACATAAACTTCCTTTATGTTTGTGAGCACTCATTTCAAGCTAGCCCGTTATGTCTTATTCACATTCACATTTAATCTTCAGCATTTCAAAAAAAAGAATAGAGTTCATAGGTTGAATTCTCGGTGGAAGTGCCTTCTTCAAGGGCAAAGCAACCTTTCCTTTTTGTGATGTTGGAGCATTTGAGAAATCAAATAACTTTCTGGAGTTTGGCTGGACTCCCATCTGTAAGGCAAAAGGGAGGGCAAGGATGCGTTTGTGTCTATCTCTCTACTACTAAGCCCATTAAAACAAATAAGCAAGCAAGCAGACAAAAGAAATTAGAAGGAATACATCTACACCAGCTCCATGGCTGTCATGAGTTATGCCCTGGTTTGGAATTATGGCGGAAAGCGACAGGGCTTTGGATTTGGTCAAGTCATAGTCCTTTTCAATATGTCTCCTGGTCAACTCCAGCTTACCTTATTCCACGCCCCCCTAGACTTCCCAATATTGAAAAGTCTTAGATTTAAGGTGTGATGAACATGAGTGAGAGACAGAGGTTTCTGAGACTGGAGTCCTTGCCCATGAGTGGTACCATGTTACCATGTGTGGCAAGGATGAGATTCAGCAGGTTTTTCCAGGTTCTGGAGAACCGGTAGCAGAAATTTTGAGCAGTTCAGCGAACTGGCTCTGATACCACCTCTGACTGGCCCCAGAGTGGAGTGGGAATGGAGATTTTGCAGTATCCTCCTGCCACGCCCACCAAGCCATGCCCACAGAACCGGTAGTAAAAAAAAAAGATTTTCACCACTGATGTGTGCTAAATCAAATCTGCTGAAAATTACACCATTTATTTTATTCTTTTTTAAAACTTAATTTTAACCTATTTCTTCCTCTACCAGAGCCATCCATAGCATTTTGACCTCTGAAGTGAAGAGCCCAAAAGATACCCTTGTGCCTTCATTGGGTGAAAATTTGGAAGCCCCAAATTCTGGGTTTTTACTGCATTGCTCTTGCTCATTATAATGATTTGCTATTTCTTCAGGAAAGAAGTAATACTTAAAATATCTAGTTCAGAAAGTTTTATTAACTTTCAAGTGCCTGAATTGCAAGTTTAGCTTTTCTTGACTGTTGAATAAGGCTGTTTAAATTTCAAAATCAGTGCTTTCCATGCTTTCTCTGTGGCAAAGATTTGATTCGCTTTCCAATGGTCCATAGCCTTGGCTAGCTTGTGCAAGACCAGTCAGCCTTGCTGATGTTCTGTGGAGCACAAATGTGTTTTTATTAACTAGCATGGAGAAACTACATGCTCCACTGGCAAATTTTTACAGAATATATTATAAATATGCACTTTTTTTTTAAAATTAGACTTTTATACCGCCCCCTCTCCGGATAGGACTCGGAATGGTGCACAGCAGATAAAAATACACATAATACATACATCTGAAAAAATACACTCATACAGCTAAAACCAAATTAAATTAAGAACTGTGCTAAAATTTTTAAAACACTACAACCCTGTAAAATTACTTACTAAAATTGAAGTCTAAAGTCTAAACCAGGCCAGCCAGTTGGAAAAAATATGTCTTGAGTTCCCGGTGGAAGAGGCGTGATAGTGCGGATATTGGGGGGCAGGTCGTTCCAGAGAGCCGGGTCTGCCACAGAGAAGGCCCTGCCCCTGGGAGTCGCCAGATGGCATTGACCGGCTGACGGCACCCTGAGGAGGCCCTCCCTGTGTGAGCGGACAGGTCGAAGGGAGGTATGTGGTAGGAGGCGGTCTCGCAAATACTCAGGTCCCATGCCATAACAACAAAACCATTTGTAAAGAGGATGGTCCTTTATCAAGACTGCTTTTAGTACTGTATCATTGGTATCTTCTTTGTAGTTGGTGAGGAATTTGGGAATATTTGGGAATATTTGGGAATATTTGGGAATATTTGGGAATATTTGGGAATATCAAACATTTTCTCAAGTATAATGCTGTGTTCCATGAACAACATAAAACATTTCCTCAACTGACTGAAATGGTTACAGAATACAACTTCTATTTTTGGGGGAGAGGAGCATCTCATTAGGTTATTTTAAGTCTCATAATAAAAATGCCTTCTTCACTGGTCTTGGGTTCTTGAATAAAAGCGATTTCAATGAGATGTTCTCTTGTTAACTTCTGTACACTCTTTCAAATTCCTGAACTGACTGGTAGGATCATAAGTTTAATTTTACTTTGTTGAGATATTCTTTTGCTTTAGATATCCTAAGATATACCTTGGAGTTTCTTGCATACAATATGTTTATGTTTATGTTTCAAATAATATGTAATGCTATAATAGTAAGTCATACAGAAATTGAAAGTATGTATTTTCTGGTGATTCTTTCACAAAACGTTTCTGTCAAGGCATTATCCACCATAATTATATCTTCCCAATCTGATGTTCAATCGGCTTTTGAGCCTGAATTTTTGATTTAATGGAACTGAGTATTTTCAGGATTACAGAGGATATTCTCTGATGTTTCTTTAACATTTGCTATCATGAGTCATTGTAGAGAAAATACATTGATACTTTGAAATGCAGAACATGAGAACTTAATGAATGAGAACTACCTGAAATAACAACAAGCTAACTTTTACATCTAGTTTTGTGCTCCTCTGCTCCTTTCTTTCATATCATAGCTTTGGCCTCTCATGTCAACCAATGACCTTTCTGCATGTTCTAGAAACATATAGCTTCTTTTGAAGAAGCAGATTTGTCATAGTAAATTTTGTAATATGATCAGTGATAATAAATTCTAGAAAATCTACCCTGATAGTCATCATTGTAGAGACAATTTCATTAGGTTCTGTTATTTAAAAGGCACCATTAAATCTGTGCAGCTGATGTCAGTGTGTAGTTCAAAACAGAGGAATGACTTCAGATCATCCACAGACTTGTTTGGGTTTTGATGTCAGTAACTCTATGATCTCATTTTTTTCCCTTTCAAAACAGTGGTATATGTTGATTTCTTTTTGTTTTGAAAAAGTTTTATTGGTTTTAACAATTTATATTGGGAAAGGGGTAGATAAGGTGATAGATAATATTTGAAGCTTCCACATCGGGTCTGATGACTGCCTCCGAGTCTTCATACATATTCAATTAAAAATAAATTATTAAAGGGAAGGGGTACATACATTTTAAAATCATAAATTTTTTATATTATTTTATACATTCAATTACTTTATACTATTGACATCCGTACAGGAATTACTAAAGAAATATAACAAGTTATTTTTGTGATCTGAGCCTCTTTGCTATAGTCTCTTCCTCCTCCCCCCCACCAGCAGGCGGACCCGTGGCCCCTCCCGTTCCCATCTCATCGTCATCCAGGATTGAGGAATGTTTTTAAAGAAAATTATGCGCCTCTTCAACTGTTTTGATTCTGACTCTTCCTCCCTCCCAGAATACCAGCATCCCTTCAGGCATCAACCACTTGAACCACACCCCCTTTTTAAATAATTTTTTAGTTAAGAAGGAATAATTCCTTCTTATATCTCTTATTTTCTTTGGGATCTGCTTCAATATGGCTACCTCGTTTTGCTGATACATCAAAGGGCCCCCTCTTTGCGCTCTCAGTATCTCCTCTCTCGTTGACCTTCTTATAAATTTAATATATCTCTCTCTGGGTACCTCATTTATTCTGGCAAATGCTGAGTTAATTCTATAAATCAAATCAATGTCCCCCCAAATAAATTCCTTATCTTTCTTAATATAATCCGCTAACATAGTAGCCATCAGCTCTCTCAGATTCTCATTGGGTAATTCTGGAACATTCTGAAATCTTTTAAAAAAAGACATGCGTTCAAAATCAATTTTAGACATTTGACCAGTAATATCTGTAAGTTCTTTCTTAAAGTCTTTTATCTCTTCCTTCATATCAACCGCCCCCCCTTCCAGACCCACAATTTTTTGTTTATTATTTGTTATTTCTCTTTGCGCCTCCAATAATTCCAATCTTGTGCTTAAATTGTCTTTCCGGATTTGTAGCATTTCATTCATTATTCTTTGAAACAACTCCTCTACGTTTAATGGCTGAGGGCTTGGTGACTTAGGATCCTCTACTTCTGTTTCCTTCTGTAACATTGCTGAAATCTTTGGTTGTGAGGATGGGCTGGGTCTTGTAGATGCTGGAGCAGAGCTTGGCTTCCCAGATGGGGGTTTCCTCGATGCCATAATTAAAGTTTTAGGTGTTAGTGCGTAGAGAGGAAGAAAGGGAAGAAAAAATGGCGCTGTTGGGCGGGCAGTCTGTGAAGTCCGAGACAAAAGCAGCTGGAGTTCAAATTGAGTTTACAACGTCCAGAGAGAAAAAAGAAAAAAAAGAAAATTTTTCCAAACAAAGCAGAAAGTTTCACAAAGGGAGAAAACGCCGAAAGACACCAGAGGAAGTCCTTTTCTTACATATTTTAAAATTAGTCTAATTTTGTTAAAATAGAGGAATGCTTATTTTTTTTTAAAAAAAAGTTTCATCCTGAGAACAAAGAGAACGCCATTTTTCCGCCTTGCCGGTAGGGTGGAGAAAGAGAAAATAGGAACAGTCAATTTAAAATGTAGCAAGGCTCCAGATACATTGTTTAACAGCAAATCCCTTGGTTAATAAGAAACTTCCTTTTTCAATAAATCCGATGGAAGTCACTTTCACTTTCTCCGCAGCGCGGGACTCTTTATGCAATGCCACTTTATTTCCAGGGGGGGTTTTCCAACTCCCCCCTATCTTCTCTTTCCATCAGATTGAATGTAAAAAAAATCCAAATAAGGCACATACTATTATTTTTTAATCTGAAGCCTCGGCACAGCCATACAGCCCCGGAGTTTCAGCTCCTTCTTACATCCTCCATGTTCCAGCATCTTCAGCGGAGGGGAAACTTCCCCCGCAAAAGTTCCCCAGCCCCTTGGGCGAAGCAGGAGCAGCCCCCCGACCGCCGTCGAGATGGGGGCCCTCTCCGCAAGCCGCCCGTGCAGAGGGGGGATTTTAAACCTCCCCCCCACGCCCAAGGGCGCAGCTGAGGCAACACAGCGGCGGACGTGAGGATCCGCGTCCGTCCGCGTCCGAAGCCGGAAACGATCTCGTATATGTTGATTTCTTGAGTGATGTTCCTTCCTAGATACTCCTAGCATATCATCAAGTTTAGCCATCAGCTCTAAGGATGTTTCCAGGGTTTGGCACATAATGTTGAGCTAAGTATTAATAGCAAGGATCCTCACAATGTCAATAACACTTTTCAGAATGTTTTGTCGATAAAGAGACTTATACAATCATCTCTTGGTGCTGATCCCTTATGGTGACTTTCATCTCAGTGCCACCTCAAGCATTTTGCCTTGAGGGATATTCCTATGGGATATTCTCTGATGATTTACCTCTTCCTTAGTGGCTCTCTAGCTTTCCAGCCACACATTCCCTCTCTTTTTCCTGTGAAGCCCAATGTGGCTATAACATTCAACTAGAAGAGTTTGCAACCAAAACAGCATACAGCATTCTGGGTTTTTAAATATATAGGTCATGGCCTCATCACTTTGCCACCATTGGGGATTTCATGCCAGTAATGTGTTGATGGAAACTTATTTGCACTGGCTTTGGGGAACATAATGTTTTACTTGCTATGACCCATGCACCAAAAGGGAAGTCCCTCAGGCTTATACTTCAGTGCTGCATCAACCCGACGTTAGGACTTTTGCTTCTTCCATCAAATTGTTTTCTATACTTCTTCAGGAAGGTGCATATTTAAAACCACTTGAAATGGAAATATAGAAGCTGCAGTAGCTGCCAGCCAAATATGTTCTACCTGAAGGTAAGAATTCTTCTCATCACTTATATCCTTGCTGTCTCAGAACAATAGAAGGACAAAATTTTGGGAAAGAGTTTTCTTCTTAAACAAAACAAAACAAAAATTATATTCTTTTTCCAAACACTGCCCCAGGGATATTTTCTTCTGTCACTCATGACAGCTGTTCTCTGCTAGCTATGGTGGCCGTCAACATCCAGGCAAAAGAGACATACAGTATGAGAAAACTAATAGGGGAATATCACTGTAGGAAGATACCACATCCTAAAGAAGACTACTACAAATATCTCCTCTACTTTGAGCAGCTAACTACCTTTTCCTTTATATAAATAAAATAATTCCTTTAACTAGGCCCTGAGAACATTAAGATACTCAAAACATTCATTTAACATTTGGTTTCTTAACTCCCAAATGCATTTATTTCTGTGACGTTTGAAAATCCCTTTGACTTCAGTTGTTACAGCATATGAATAGAATAGAATTCTTTATTGGCCATGTGTGATTGGACACACAAGGAATTTGTCTTTAGCACATATGCTCTCATTGTACATAAAAGACAAGATACATTTGTCACGAATCATAGGGTATAACACTTAATGATAGTCATAGGGTACAAATAAGCAATCAAATCATATTAGGAAACAATCAATATAAATTGTAACGCTACAAGCAACAATTACAGTCCTGCAGTCATAAGTGGGAGGAGATGGGTGATAGGAACGATGAGAAGATTAATAGTAATAGTAATGCAGACTTCTGTTGAGTTCACTAAATAAAAATGGGGAGGGAGGAAAGGAATCATCTTGGTTTAGATTAGTGGTAAAGGCACCAGTCGAGAAATCAGGAGACTGGAATATCTAGTACCAGTTTAGGTTGAAAGTTAGTTGGTTGACCTTGAGCCGGTCACTCTCTCTCAGCTCAATTCACCTCATAGGATTGTTGTGGGGAGAATAGGAGGAAGGAGGAGTATTAGATGTGTTTGCCACCTGGAGTTATTTATAAAAAATAATAGAAGTGGGATTTTAAAACATCTAAAATAGATGAAGCTTAGATCTTTGGAAAGTCAAACGCTGGTGAATGTAGGATAGATAGGCTGAAGAGCTACTTCAACATCAAACACGTTCTTATATTCCCACAAGTAACACCAGGTAAACGTTAGTCTACAGGTGGGGAAAAAAAGTATTACGTTTGAACAACACAAGGGATTTTTCTTAATGAACTGCAGACAGAATAATCACCCAGACTGGAATAGGCCAAAATATTAGTGAAAGGGAGAGGGAAAGAGAAGGTGAAAAGGAGGTCAAAAGAAAACAATGAGTGACTTCTTGTGAATTGTCTGCCACCTAATAGGAAAAGAAATGGGAAGAGTTATTATTCTCTCTGGAAATCTAAGCAAAAAAAAAAAAATGCATTCCATGCTTTAATACTGTGGTGTGGTAAAAGGATGTTGTAGGGAGCTTGACAAAGCGCCAGAAATAAGCTTCTTTTACTCTTGGAGACAGGCAGATATAGATGGGGGAAGAGGTTCAGGAGCTTTATAGCTTGCTGAACTGAAGCCAAATTCTGTTGGGAGAAACCTAGAAAGATGGAGAAACTCCAGACCCTGCCCTGCTTTGCCTTCTAACCACTGTCAGATTATGTGTGCTCATGTGCGTGGGTTAGGATTCAGAATGTAAAGGCTGTATTTCAGTCATTTTACAGGACTACTTCTTATATGCAATGGGAGCCTTCTAAGGGTGAAACAGGATCCCCAGGGATTGCAACTTGGAATAATATTAAAGGGCCTTTTCTTAATGTCTAATTGATTACCGAGTTCTCAGTTGGCAGTTGAAATGGAATAAATATTAGCCCAATGGGGGAAAACAAACATGACATGTGGAGGAGTAAGAAGTTAGGAAGAATCGTTACATTATCCTGCATTTTCTATTGGAGAATGTTTATATAAAGTGGCTTTCAATAAAACGAGTACACCATGTGAAAACTTCATACAACAATACTTTTTTCATTATTTATTTATTTATTTATATTTATATCCCGCCCTTCTCCACAGAGGACCCAGGGCGGCGCACAGGAAATTTAAAAATATACAAAAATAGGAAAATAAATACATAATTTAAAATATATATTAAATTATCCCGATCCTATGCTAAAAACCAAATTGTTAAAATACCCAATTTTAAAACTGTCTAAAAGTCCCCATGGGAGGTTAGGCTAGGCCGGCTTGATGGAAAAAATATGTCTTTAAACATTGGCGGAAGAGGCGGAGGTCGGTGATGGTGCGTAATTCAGAGGGTAGGTCGTTCCAAAGGCCACAGAGAAGGCTCTTCCCCTGGGTGTCGCCAGTCGGCATTGTCCGGCCGACGGCACCCTGAGAAGGCCCTCTCTGTGGGAGCGTATCGGTCTAAGGGATGTATGGGGCAGGAGATACAAGTGGAGAGTTTAAAACCATTGCCCAGACATTCAGATCAGGATGACAATTGTCTGAAGACTCAAAGATACAGGTAGTCCTTGACTTATGACCAAAATTAAGCCCAGAATTAAAGTCAGAAGTTGCTGCAGTCGTCAGTGCCCACATGATGGCCTCCCTCAACAATTGCAATCACAGTTTTCCCGGTGGTGGTTGTATTAAGTGCCTGCGCAGATCATTAAGCAAAGCATAGGATGCCTCGAGGAGTGTGGGAGGCCCTGGGAGGCCCAGATTATGCCCAGTCCTGCACATTGTTCATGCCCAGCCCTGCACTGTAGCACTTTTCCATGTGGCTAGCTCAGGATCTCCCATAGCCTCTCCCCCTCCCTCTGAGGCACTCCATGCACTCCAACTTCTCTCCCTGCTGGGTCCCACAGGCCTTGGGCCTGCTTCCTGTCTGTCTGGGTCCCACAGGTCTTAGTCCTCATCCCCCCCCTGTCATACCTTGCTCCATTTACAAAGACTGCCTTGTCACATCCCAGAAACAACTATCGGTCTGGAAGTGCCTGTCAATCTTACAGTCTCTCAGAATGGTGTGATTTTTACAGATTGCATGATTTCCTTCTGGGAATTTGTAAGAATTGTAAGAATTATTAGAAATTGTAAGTATGGCTCCTGCTTCCAAGTGAAGTGGCTGTGTAGCAATGGTGAAATGTGAATGTTTTCACTACCGATTCTGTGGGTGTGGCTTTGTGGGCGTGGCAGGGGAAGGATATTGCAAAATCTCCATTCCCACCCCACTCTGGGGCCAGCCAGAGGTATTTGCCACTTCTCCAAACTACTCAAAATTTCTGCTACCAGTTCTCCAGAACCTGTCAGAACCTGCTGAATTTCACCCCTGATGTGTAGGCCATGCATTGCATCAGCTGGGTGCTGTTTTGGAAAGGTGATCTTTGGAAGAAATAAATGGAGCAGGGTGGTGGGAACATGAATGTAAGAAGCATGAACACAGAAATGCTCAAAAGAGTGAAAGATGTAATGAACAAGTACAAGTTGACATCTTATGCATCCATGAATTGAAATGGACTGAGGTGGGACACTTTTACCCTGGAGATCACTCTGTTAATTACTTGGCACATGCGTGCATGTGTGCACTGGCCAGCTGATTTAGGCCTTCTTTTGAGGCCGTTTTTCGCCCTCTGGAGGCTTCAGGGAAACCCCTGAAACCTCTGAAGGTGGGGGAGGCTGTTTTCACCCTCCCCAGGCTCCTAGACAGCCTCTGGAGCCTGGGGAGGGTGAAAAAATCATGCCAAAAGCAAGGCGTCGCGACATAACATTATGGGTGTGGCACGCCTATGCACGACCCCCCTGCGCTCCCCCCGCTTTTGGCGTGCAAGCCAAAAAAGGTTAGCCATCACTGTACTAGAGAAATGCAGTTGCAATAAATAGCAAGCTTTCTTTGAGCTGTCTGTCAAATAAAAGGCTCCTATCCTATCCTAATCCTATCCTATCCTATCTTAGGGTGAATTGGTTACTTAAGCTGCAGCACTTTATGTTGCCAGCACATGCTCCTCTATAAAATAAATATATGTATATATATCTGCACAAAAGAAGAATTAACATATCAGAAAGAACAACAGTTTAGATTTTTTTTGTTTTGTTTCCGACATGCTAGTTTATCTTTGCTGTACAGAAGCATCATTAAGTACCTCTGCACACAGTATGAAGTGGTTACAGCCTAGTTGCAGTTCCTTGGCTTGGTGACCAAATTGGTAGTCACCTTGCACTTCAAGCCAATTGTAAAATCTACGTATGTACCCCGGAGTAGCCCATTTCTGCCAATGTGTTTTGCACCTGAGCACAAAACCCCCTGACAGGGAGACTTGCAAAGTATTGTAAACAGGAGCTGGAAGGCAAATAAATTTAGCCGTAATTTGAAAGCGCAGGAAAACCCTTCCCGCAGTTCCAGCCTCAGAAGTCCAGTACTGAGCGGGCTGGTTCTAATGTTACCTTCACTTCCTCCCTTTGGTTATAAATTCTTCTTCAGAAAGTAAAACTTTTGTGTATTTTGAAAAGTCAAAACACAACTTTAAACTGGTTTTTTTTCTCTGAGAGAAAGCATATTGCTTTTCTCTTGAGTCATGCAATGGGAATCGAAGGCAGACTAGAAACCCTAGGAGAACGCCAACAAACCTGCCTTGAGACTGAAGCGGTGGCCACGGGACTCAGCTGCAGTTAATTTTCATTCGCTGTTTGTATATAAATGCTTTTAATACTTAAACCAAATTCAGTTCAATTAAACTAATGTTGTTTGACATAATATTTCTTGTTCCAAAATCAATATTCCTTCATTTGACAGGCTTTTTTCCCCTTGAATGCAGGATGTTTATTATTCTTAAAGCTTACCTATAGACCTGTTTTTTATCTGGGATGATGTAAAACAGTTCTTCTTTGCCCAGCCTAAGCCAAAATATAATGGGGTTCACGTTTCTCTGGTAAATATCTTTAATTGTAAGACCGTGTCTCCTTTATAGCACCAATTTCCTATCCAATCCCTTTTTATTCTGTCTATCTATCCTCCCCTGCTCACTATCCCCAGCCACATTCTTTGCAAGATTACCAGAAGCCACTCTACTTCAAATGACTGGAGGGGAGGGGGGATGATTCTTCTGGAATTTTCTTTCTGTAAAAGTGCTCTGATCACCATGATCTCAAGTATTGGAACACTGCTATCATGTCACCCCCTAATCCTTCTTTTCACTAGACTAGGCATACCCAATTCCTACAACCATTCTTTTGATACGTTTCAGCCTCCAGCTCCCTAATCAACTTTTTTTGCTCTTCTCTGCATTCTTTCTAGAGTCTCAAAACCAGAGGTGGTATTCAGCCGGTTCGAACTGGTTCAGTTGAACTGGTAGTGATGATCTGCGGATGACCAATCTGCCCACCTGCTATGGCTCTATGCTGTCCTATTTAGCCATGTTTTCTAAGCCACACCTGTGAGCAAAGCACATACGCAGAAGGCTCAAAAAATCTTTTTTAAAAAATATTGTGGTAACTACAACTGGATGCAATATTCTAAGTATGGTCTTACTAAGTGGTATTTCCAGGCAGGGTTGGGAAAGGTAAAACAAGGACATCCTCAATTGAGCCAACATGTGGGAAAGAATTGAAATCCAGAAAGGTGTTTCTTAAGATAACCTCATTTCCAGCGAATTGAGGGAAACATGGAAGCTTAAGGTGGCAATTGTAGAAAAACCCTGAGGGAAGACTGAGTGAAATGTATATTTCAGTGGTGGGTTTCAAATTTTTTAGAACCTACTCTGTAGGTGTGGCCTATTTTGTGGGCATGGCTTGGCAGTCATGTGACAGGGTGGGAGTGGCCACCTTTTAAAATGTGGTGAAACTCATTTAACAACGCTCTTGCTTAGCAACCAAAATTTTGGACTCAATTGTGATGATAAATTCTTTCTTTCTTTCTTTCTTTCTTTCTTTCTTTCTTTCTTTCTTTCTTTCTTTCTTTCTTTCTTTCTTTCTTTCTTTCTTTCTTTCTTTCTTTCTTTCTTTCTTTCTTTCTTTCCTTCTTTCTTTCCTTCCTTCTTTCCTTTCTTCCTTCCTTTCCTTCCTTCCTTCCTTTCCTTTCCTTTCTTTCCTGTTGGGTCACTGGCAGCGGCGGGCCAGATTTACTTCCAGATACGCCAGTGGAACCCCCTCTCACCGGTTCTCTAAATTTCACCAACCTGCTCTCGCGAGTAGGTGTGAGCCTGCAGAAACCCACCACTGGTATATTTGTATATGTATGTTCATATCTATATACATAGCATTATGTCATAATGCATGTGGTTTCATGAGCATCTTTATGTATATGAATATAGGTGGGCAGAACCCATGTTATTAAAATACTTAGTTTTGGATCTATTCTTTAGGTATAAGGCTATCAGATCTGGCCTACATTTTTTTTAAACAACATCTCTGCTGTCATCTATTAATTAAAAAAAAATTTTTTTGTAGCCCAGTCTGGAAGCCTGACTCATTATATCATCTTGGGTGTTGTCCCACAAATTTTTTCATGCATCCAGGCAAAAACTATGTCGCTTTTCAAGGTTTTCATTTGTAAACTGCCCAGAGTCACTTAGGAGAGATTGACAGTACAGAATTTAAACAAACAAACAAACAATCAAACCCATCCTGATATGTTTTTCAATATTTCTGTCACCCCGATTGAAATAAAATTGGTTAAATCAATTGCAGCTTCTGTTTATTTATACAACATTTTAAGCACGTAAAAGATGAGCATAAATCCTTCCAATCGCATTATGAAGTAATTAGTACTACATTATGAATAGCATTAATCTAAGAAGTAGCTACTTGTTTCTTTACCTTCTATGTAGCTGTTCCTCCAGACTTAAGGCTTTTGTTGCATTTTGCTGCATACAAGTGATTCAGCACATGAGTAAGAATTTAGGAATATAAAATGCTATTTTCTCTCATCATTTGTCCATCCTCTCCTGGATTGCATTAGCCTCTTATGGATGAATCTTTCTCAAAGCCAAATGGGAAGAAACACCAGAGCTTCCTGAACTTAACAATCTATAAAAGGAAGGAAGCGTGAAGATGTATTTAAAATAATCAATAATTCTTGGAGAGCTCATGACAACACGCTTCAACTCTTGGAAGAGGGTGAACCTGGAGAAAGATTCATGAATTCCTAGACCAAGCAGTCAGAACAAATGCACCCTTGTACTACAATGGATCGTCCAGAGGTTTGAGATTTCTAGAAATAAGACTTTAGATCCAGACTATGATAAATAAATGTTAACACCAACCTTAACATTCTTCGCCTGAATAGAAGCATAGTCATGCTGTTTTCATTTCTTTGCCCAGAATCTGCCTTTCCCAGCCAACCAATTTATGTCCTGGGATTAGATGTCATGATGTCTAGTTCTAGAATCCTGGATTTCATTGGCTTAAATCACAAACATTCCACTGTTTGTTAGACTCTGCCAGTAAAATTGCTTAAGTCACTGTAATTGGCTCTACCTAGGGCTGAGAATAAATACGACAAGCAAAGAAATCTGTTGTAAGAGATAAAGGAAATAAGAATGAGGAGCATCGCAGGAGGAAAGTCATTGCGCTTCAAGGTGCTGATAACCATCTTTAAAACGCTCCATGGCACGGGGCCTAGTTATTTGCGAGACCGTCTCCTACCTTATACATCCCTTCGGCTGATTCGCTCGCACAGAGAGGGACTTCTCCGGGTGCCGTCTGCCGGGCAATGCCGGTTGGCGACCCCCAGGGGAAGGGCCTTCTCTGTGGCGGGCCCAGCCCTCTGGAACGACCTGCCTCCCGAACTCCAGACCATCACGGACCTCCGCCTCTTCCGCCAACGTTTGAAGACCTATTTTTTTCATCTAGCCGGCCTAGCCTAGCCCCCGAGAGCACCACCACAGACTGAATTTTAAATTGCTCCAAATAGATTTTAATTAGCGGGTAATTTTTAGGGAATGTTTTAGCACAGGACACTTTAATTTAATCTGATTTTATTATTTGTAGTCTTATTTATTATATGTTTGCTTTTACTTATGTGTTGTATTACTGTTTTTTTAACCTCCTGAGTCCCCTCGGGGAGATAGGCGCGGTATAAAAATCAAATAAAAATAAAAAATAAAAATAAAAATAAAATAAATTACTATGGCGGTGGTGCCAAGGCAACCAAACTTCTTATCGAAGGAATTTCTCCTGGCTGAAGTGGTTGCTACATTAAGTTTTTTCAGGTGCTTCTCTATAAAAAAAAAAAATCCTGTTTCTCTCTTTCTCCACCAATGTTTTTATTTTCCCTCTCTCCCTCTCTGTGTACGTGTGTGGGTGGGCATTTGTGTGTGGGTGTGCACACATGCATGTGTGCTTTCAAATCAGTTTTTACAGATGACCTCTGCCTCCTGCAAATCCCTGCAGGTTTCTTGGCAAGATTTTGGAAATGATTTGCCATTGCCTGCTTCTTAGGGCTGAGAGAGAATGACTGGCCCAAAGTTACCCAGGTAGCTTCATACCTTTTCATTTTTATTTGCAGTTTTTCTTGTTTAAAAGAAAATGTCAGATTTGTAGCTTGATCTATTATTAGGATGTTTTCTACTTCTTTTCATGAAAAACTAATATCGAAATATTAGATTCTGAAACTTAATAAGTAGAAAAGAAAAATAGCCATATCTGACTCAGAGTTGCACTTTTTACCACATTGTCACCAGTGCTACATCTTCATTCACAGTTCTATGCCAGTTATCCAGGATCAAACTGCCTTTGACAAAGCTCCCTTACACCAGTGTGCTGTCCATGAAACATACTTCTAACTTTCATGGAAATTCTTGCCCTCTCATATTAGAGAGTAAGTTTTATTGAAAGCAAATAGAAGCATTTCAGAACAGACTGATTGTTTTCTTTGGGATTCAGTGTTATAGTTAACTTCCTAACACCTTTAATGAATCACTCACTCACTCACTCACTCAATCAGAATTGAGCTGCAAGGGATCTTGGAGGTCTTCTAGTCCAACTCCCTGCTCAAGCAGGAGACCCTATACCAGGCCTGTCAAACTCCCGGTCCGTGGGCTGGATGCATCATGCACTGGCCATGCCCAGTTTAGTGAAGGGGGAAAAATCCCGATATATCACATGATACCACTGTGATGATGTGTGTTTGACAACTCTGCTCTATACCATTTCAGACAAGTGACTGTTCAGTCCAGAGGTGGGTTCATACCGGTTCGGCCAGACTGGTAGTGGTATGGCTGCCTGGGTCATTGGAACCGGCAGTGACCCAGGCCTGCCATGCCCCAGAACTGGTTCCCCGGTTGTCGCTGCTGCCATCTTGTTTTTGAGTTCTGTGCATTTGCAAAACAATTTTAATTGAACTGCGCATGCGCATGCACGAGCGAACCAGCAGTAAAACCAGCCAGAACCCAGCCCTGGTTGAGTCCCTTCTTAAAAACCTCCAGTGATAAAACACCTACAACTTTTGAAGGCAAGCTTTTCTCCTGGTTAATTGTCCTCACTATCAGGAAGTTTCTCCTTAATTGATAATAATTTGATAATCAGGTGCTTTGTTTTCATAGACCAAAGCGGTGCCTACCTTAAAAAGAATACCATTTGAGGCCATGGAGGAGATGTTACTTAAGCAAAGCATTTCATTCATTAAGTTTCTCGAATTTGGCCACCGAGGGTTGTATTCCCCTCCACCCCCTTTGTTCCATTCCCAATTTAAACAAGAGACGGCTCAGGCCCCCAGCTCTTCTATGCCTTTCTACTGTGGTGCTTATAAATCTTTTGGTTCTGTTGTGTCTGGCCCTTGTCCAGAAACTAACCTGCCTTGAAATGAAAAGGCGATGTTGGGATAATTTATCAATGTTAACAGTGGGAATCATGGGATGAACAGTAGTTTTGTGCTGGTCCTGAGCAAAACCACTTACCTAATTGAAATAATATGGCACATGCTCCCATAATTGCTCTCCTTTGATAACTTTGCTTAGGTCATGTTTTCTCAGTTAATTGTAATAAAGTGTGTGTGTGTGTGTGTGTGTGTGTGTGAGAGAGAGAGAGAGAGAGAGAGAGAGAAGAGAGAGAGAGAGAGAGGAGCATGAGTAATAGAGACATGGGCTCAAGTAAATGAAAACAGGCAACAATGTGTTTTGTTTTCAGACGCAAATGTTTTCTTTAAATTAATTACAATGGAAATGACAAGACTTGGCATGCATTGGAAATGTAATCAACAGCTATGATTACTGGATAGTTTGTTCAGCAGAATGGAAGAGGCATTAGTGAAACCTAAGCTTGGCTGTTTCTCTTGAGCTGCAGGGTAAAAGCAGAATTCCAGCCAATTCTTCTCGCACAAGATGTGTAAACTCTGGCATAGGCAGAAAGTTCCAAGGAATCCACCTTGGAAGCTGCAAGGAGCGCCTATAACCAGCTAGGGGGTAAATGCATGGCAGGAGAGGGAAAATGGAAGAGCACAGGAATCCCTGTTCAGAATGGCTAGAACCAGCCATTCGGGGTATCCTCTATTTTGTTCTACAATGACACCTAGCTCTTACACTGCCTATAATGCCTTGGTAAGACCACACTTGGAATACGGCATCCAGTTTTGGTCCCCACGATGTAAAAAAGATGTGGAGACTCTAGAAAGAGTGCAGAGAAGAGCAACAAAGATGATTAGGGGACTGGAAACTAAAACATATGAAGAACGGTTGCAGGAACTGGGTATGTCTTAAACTAGACAAGAAGGACTAGGGGAGAAACAATAGCAGTGTTCCAATATCTCAGGGGTTGCCACAAAGAAGAGGGAGTCAAACTATTCTCCAAAGCACCTGAGGGCAGACAAGAAGCAATGGGTGGAAACTAATCAAGGAGAACTTAGAACTGAGGAGGAATTTCCTGACAGTTAGAACAATTAATCAGTGGAACAGCTTGCCTCAAGAAGTTGTGAATGCCCCAACACTGCAAGTCTTTAAGAAGATGTTGGATAGCCATTTGTCTGAAACGGTATAGGGCTTCCTGCCTAGGCAGGGAGTTGGACTAGAAGACCTACAAGGTCCCTTCCAACTCTGCTATTGTATTGTATTGTATTGTGTTGTGTTGTGTTGTATTGTATTGTATTGTATTGTATTGTATTGTATTGTATTGTATTGTATTGTATTGTATTGTATTGTATTGTATTGTATTGTATTGTATACTGTATTTAAACTAGGTGGCATCTTTTGTGTGTGAATCTGCTAGAAGAGTTAAGGGAGCATTTTTAATGTCTTACCATTCCAACCCCAAGGTATTGGTGTCCGCCAAACAGATTCCTCAGGATGAGCACCAAAGAAACATCAATACTATGTATTGTTTCAGAGCCAAAGCAGGGCCGATTTGGTGATATATTCCTCTGAAATATGAGGAGGTTTTTTTTGGGGGGGATGGGGCATAATAGGTTATTGTTAGCATGTTATGTACCCTGGCATATATGTAAAGTTTCATTCCAGGTTGGGTCTGGATGGGCCCTTGGATGGGCCCTTTGCATCTGCAATGCAACCCATCATCTGTTGCCCCTGACATCCTCCAACTTTCTGCAGGATTTATTTCATCTTTTGAACAATGCATGATGCCCATTGTTGGCACCAGACTGAGTGCTTCATTTATAGCACCTCAGCCTACATCCACAATTGGTGAGAACCAAATGACCAACGTTATTATTAATGTTCTAGTGAAAATTTCTACAAATTTTATCCCTCTATAGAGGCGTCTTAATTTGATTCTCAATGTACCTGAGAGTTTCCTTCCTTTTTTGGGGGGGGGGGGGTGCTATTTTAAAGTTTACTTGGTAGCAGAAGATGTTTTCTGCAATATGCCCGTCGGCCGGGCAATGCCGGTTGGCGACACCCAGGGGAAGGGCCTTCTCTGTGGCGGGCCCGGCCCTCTGGAATGACCTACCCCCCGACCTACGCACTATCTCAGACCTCCGCCTCTTCCGCCAACATCTTAAGACATTTTTATTCCAACAGGCCGGCCTAGCATAGCCCCCCGTTTCTGGCTTTTTATGTACAAATTGTAATTAGGCAGGGTTTTAAATGGTTTTTTTAGCACGGGCTTAATAATTTAATATGTTTTTTAATGATGTATATTGTTCTATTGTGGTTTTAATAATGCCTGTGCGCCGCCCTGGGTCCTAACAAGGAGAAGGGCAGGGTATAAATTTGATAAAAATAAATATTAACCTTACATAGGAAGACAGGGCAAGGTGCAAATCATTGAAAGGGTGATTGTACAGTGAAAGAGAAAACTGTCAACTCAGTCAACAATCTATACCTGTATTCAAATTGTTTTTGCTTTGCGCAGGTTGCCTTCAGGAAGTGAGGGGAGTCTAATGTCAACTCACTAAGCATCCCTGGCCCTGCTCTCGAGTTGCCAAGGAAATGCAGGATGGGAAACCAATGAAACGGTATGGCAGCCAAAGACAGATGCACATTCCAGACTTATCTCTCTCAAGGCTATATCCCAGGGTTAATTACAGCAGCCAGAGGGGAGTGACCTTTACAACCCACAAAATTGCCCCATTGGTGAATGTGATTGATGACCCTGGAGGGAGGGTGAAAACAGAGTCATGATTGGGGCCATAAATTATGTGGGGTCAGAGCTGGCTTCATTTGTGAACATGCGGACATGAAGCTCTGGATTTCTTAATAACTGGATTTCTTTTGAAATTTGGCTGGAGGCTTATGATTTAATTAGGGCTTCCGTTGGAACCTTGACAAAAACATTCACATAAGTTGCTTGATACTTCTTAAGGGGATGAATATCACAAATCATGACAATTTCTCCAAAATTTTCTCTTCCCTTGAAGCAAATTTCAGCAACAAATTCCCTTTCATTGATCTGAATAAGAATAATCATTGCAAATGGAACACACACTACATTTAAAGACATTTTGAAGATACAACAAGCGCAAAAGATGGCTAGTGGGTGTTAACCAGGATTCTGATTCCTGCATTGAAAGATCTGCACAATTTTTAATAGGCACTCTTTAACATGAGCCTCTGAAAACTTAAATTGCTCAAGGGTGTGTATGTGAACAGCACATAGGCCACAGGGCTTCCAAAAGCTGTCCAAGTTCCTGAGATCACGGTGCTAACATTTGGTGGCAAAACGACTACATAAATTTCTGCTTCTCATTTCCAAATGAGAATGGGAATAACCCTCAACAGAGCAGAAGCTGGCCATTCTTGGCTTAAAATTTATGTGAGAGACACCAACCAGTATGATCCCTCCAACTATTCAGAGTTGCACCATAAGCTCTCTTGAAGATGACCCCCCTATCAGTGACACATTTATCTAGCTAACACAAGTAGAATGTATCTGATAGAGCATAATTTGCACATGGGAATAGGCACCACAAATATATTATGATGCCAAGTCATAAGAATGAGCCTGAATGAGTTAACAAAAGAGAAAGTGGTAGAGGGTGATTCCATCTGCATCTTCATTCAACTGTTCCAGGTTGTACTGAAAAATAGGAAATGGTGGTTATCTTCTTTCCAGTGTTTAAGATGCTCTGGATAGCCGGAATTTCTGAAGCATAACATAGAAGACAATGAGTATTGAAACATAGCAATAAAACTCTTATGAAGTCCAAAAGAATAATAGCTGTGACATTAGTATCAATCAAGATTGGATTCCTAGAGAAGTAATTTAGCATATGCGTTTCATATTTACGGTCCCTCATTTCACGTTGCTTTAGCAGCATCTTTGAAAAAAAGTGTTCATCAATTTTTGGCATGATTAAAAAAACAGCAATACCTGGAAATGTTCAAGACTAAAACTAAAATTCATATCTGGTAATAACCGAACAAAGGATCTTTTGTAAGAAGTTGCTCTTATGGGAACAGACCTGCATCATACTGTACATACCAGTAGTCTGTGGGTAAATTGCAGCCCTGAATTTGGGGGCCAGACCTTACTTCCAAGACCTGCTTTGTCTGAAATTTATTTGAAATGTCTAATCCAAATCTAGTTTAAAGAACAAAAAAGGGAGCCCCAGGTTGTAGAATCTAGAAATTTGCAACCTACTGGTCTTCTAGGTACAATTTCCTCTTTTATGATTAAGACATACTCTTCTTGTATTTTAGTATTTGCCTCTTTTCCTGTACATAAGGTAGTCATATGCAATATTTGGACCATCCTATCACCAAATGTTGCCTTAACAGATTGCCTGTAGCTTGAGCTGGCAGAAATTAAATTTGATTATTTTTTTACTTTCCAGAAGGGCCCAAACTTTAGTGAGGAGGTTGTGCAGGAGAGCCTTTATACGCTTGTGAAAATTATCCTGACTCAGTATGGAAGTTCAGATTGGAAAGACAGCAGGATTCAACCTGAGTATTTCAAAAACGTTCAAAGATTTTCTGTGATATAGATACAGTCAATGGATAAATATTTTGAAAAAGTATTCATCCATAGATTATAAAGAGAAGGCATGACAATATATGCAGCTGCTTCATTGTTTGGGCAGAATGGGATGAAAATAGCACACTTCTGGTACACACTTCAGAATGCTACCTCTGTAAACATTCATAGGGCCATCTTCAAGGTTTTCACTGCAATCGTTTTTGGAAATCTTCCCTCTGCATTTTTTTATGACCTAATGATCAGGATTTTTTTTTAAAATTTATATTTATATCCCGCCCTTCTCCACAGAGGACCCAGGGCAGCGCACAGGAAATTTAAAAACATAGAAAATACAAAAGATAAATACATAATTTAAAATATATATTAAACTATCCTATCCTATGCTAAAAGCCAAATTTTAAAATACCCAATTTAAAACTTTCTAAAAAGTCCCCGTGGGAGGTTAGGCTAGGCCGGCTTGTTGGAACAGGTATGTCTTTAGACATTGGCGGAAGAGGCGGAGGTCGGTGATGGTGCGTAATTCAGGGGGTAGGTCGTTCCAAAGGGCTGGGCCCGCCACAGAGAAGGCTCTTCCCCTGGTGTCACCAGTCGGCATTGTCCGGCCGATGGCACCTGAGAAGGCCCTCTCTGTGGGAGCGTATCGGTTTAAGGGATGTATGGGGCAAGAGGAGGAATGACGTAGGGGCAGTATAGACACCATCAAATTGATTTCAAAAAGAAAGGATTTCCATTCCATTAGTACTAGACAGAACCATTAAGACTTTTGACTGGTCACATTCAAGAAAGTAAGAGGGGAAAAGAATCAGGAGGAATCTGATAGTTTTAGTTTCTGATTAACTTATTTTAGGTAAAGGCAAAACTGCCCCTCTTTCCATCAGCTGCATAGAGTGATTAAAATGACTTTGATTTAAATTATGGTGAGGCAAGCTAGGGAGAAGAAAAGTTGGTTATGCAGGTGCAGGTTACCTGTGAGACTGGCTATAATTACCTTATTAATTAACAATTGTCATGCATTAAAAACAATATGTATTATCATGTTATTGTACTTCCATTGTTTATTTGTATTGTTTTATTCCTTTGTTATTTGCATTTTTATCATTTCTTCCTGTTTTATTGTTTTAACCTGCCCAGATTAGCCCCATGGTGAGATGGATGGTAAATAAATGCAACAAACAAACAAACAAACAAATAAATTAAAAACTCATTGTGGTGACAGTAAATGCACAAACTCCACAGCGTGGTTATCCTGGCTATTTCAAAAGATCCAAAGTTTAACGAGAAGTCTAATTGGCTGGCTATTCATATCAGTGTCAAAAAACATAATACATCTCTCTACCCGTGTTTTTCATACAGATAGTCCTTGACATACAGCTATTCATTTAGCGGCCATTAAAAATTACAATGGCACTGAAAAAAAGTGATTTATAACCAGTTCTCGCATTTATGACTGTCACAGCATCCTCATAATGTATGTTTGACAACGGGGATGTATTTATGACAGTTGTAGCATCTTGGGATTCCAACCTTTCCAGTTAGCTTATGACAAGCAAAGTCAAGCTGGATTCGCATACTAACCACACGTTTCGTTTAACAACTGCGGTAATTGCTTAACAACCGTGGCCAAAAAAGGTCATAAAATCAGGTGCAACTCACCTAGTAAATACCTTGCTGAGCAACAGATATTTTGGTCCCAATTGTGGTTGTATGGAAGTTGCAAGTTTGGGTACTTTCTCTAACCTCATCAGAAGCAGTAGAACAACATCTGCAAAATCCTTTGAAAGATGCTTGGAAGCAGTGGTGGGATGCTGCCGGTTTAACAACCGGTTCAGTGAGCGTGCACACGCACATGTAAAGCACTTGCATGTAGCGCTGGAAATGGAGCATTTAGAAGCTCAGCTGCTTACCTTCCAAGTCAACAACAGTAAGTAAAACAGCTGGGGAGAGGGGGAATCAACTGTGCCGTGCGATTGAGGTGAGCTAGAAAGCAGGAAATAAAGGACAGGATAGGGCGGGGGTGGGTGGGTGGACCCAGCTGATCATCGGAGCTATTTGTTCGCTCAAGCCAGTCCGAACCGGCTGAATACCACCTCTGCTTGGAGGACACCCGATTCAGGCCAAGGTGTAGAAGCAGAGTCCCTGGTTTGAGACATTAATCCTCTCCCTTGGACTAATTTAGAGAAGCTTTATCAGACTGAAGTGTTCCTTCAAAGCTTCATGGAACCTGCTGAATTAGAGGGATTTTCATAACAAAGCTTCACATTTGTCTGCATTTTCTGCAATCCTTTCAGTATGATGGCCTCCGTGAAGAAATCCATGCATTCGCTACTCCCTTTGAAAAACAGTGAATTGGAAAACAGGGCACCTGTGCACAGAAGGAGTTCTGGTTCAGGGCACCGAGGTTAAAGAGCCATATATAAATTTGGTTTCAAAGCAGTTTTTCCTTCCAGTTATTTTTCAGTTTACACTGCAAGAGGCTAAGTATTGAACAACTCAGAGTAATGGCTGCTCGCAGCGCTTCTAAATTAGATTAGTATATCAGCATGACACTTGGCAAATGGCTGGGGGGGGGGAGGAATGGGTTGCGTGTGGTAGTTAGCATTAACACCAATGTGAAGGACATACCGAAAAGAGTGAGACTTATTGCTAAACATGATGTCAAACTTAGTTACTGTACATCACTTCCAGACATGAAAGGACCAGTGTCAGGTCAAATTAGGTTCCATTTTCTCTCTTAAGGGAGAAATATAAAAAGGGCCTTTGCAAGTCTTGTAACTCAAATGGTTTCATGATGTTTATAAAAATCCCAATGGGATTCGTTGTTTTTTTTTAACAAGCGAAAAGATCCCTTGCTGTGTTAGCCACAGAAAAATCATGCCGCAGTAGAAGATTGACTGTTGGGCTCAGAAAACCTAAAAATTATTCATGGGGGAAAAACGTTCCTTGAAATAAATAGAGTCACGTTGCAAAAGAAGGGAGGGGGGAACCAAGAGGAAGCTCAGAGATGTTAACATTTTAGCTTATCCTGCGCCAATCAAACAGGAGAGTTGAACGGGTGGAAAACGAATATGGATATTTGATGGTTATTTATAAAATCGTTTAAAAATAAATGCAAGAGAAAGGCTTTGCATGTGGAAAGGTCTCAGGTTCATTCTCTAGCAGAGGGGTCTCCAACCTTTGCAACTTTAAGTCTGAAGGACTTCAGCTCCCAGAATTCTCCACCCAGTCAGGGTGAGCCAAAAGACAGAAAAGGGAAGCAGTATGCTCCTTCCCATATTTGGGCATACGAGGGTGTTGTGGCACAATGCATACTTATTCCCCTGACTCAGCTGATAAAGGAGGAGAGCCTGTGGCTTAATGGCTAATACAACTGACTGATATGTAATATCGCCCAGGTTCAAATCCCAGTAAGGGTATGGCTAGCTGATGAGAGCTAAATAGCTTGAAATAGACCTATACTAGTCTCCCTTTATTTATTTATCAGCACAAACGCAACACACACACACACACACACACACACACACACACACACACAATGTGGCAAACATTCTTCACTTATACTTCTACCTACAATGCAGCCTACTATTCTTCTGATTAATGATAGCAATGACACTTAGACTTATATATCACTTCACAGTGGTTTACAGCCGTCTGTAAGCATTTTCCTGAGTCAGCATATAGCCCCCAACAATCTGGGTCCTCATTTTACCGACCTCGGAAGGATGGAAGGCTGAGTCAAACTTGAGCCGGTGAAAATTGAACTGCCAAACTGCTGGCAGCCAGCACTCAGCAGAAGTAGCCTGCGGTACCGTATTCTAACCACTACACCACAATGGCTCTCGTAAAACATCTGATAACCTCTCCCTGCTAAAATTTCCTCCCAACTATAGAAAAACTATTTCTTTTAAAGTTAAGTGAACATCTGAAGAAGAATCTGGTAAATTCAAGACTTCGGTAAATTTCTACATCTCTTGAAGAGACAGGTTGAGAGAGAAAAAATTCAAACTTAACCAAATAATCTCAGAATTCTCAGCAATCTGGACCAGAAGTTGCTTGAGAACATCAGGCAAAATTTCTACACAGTGATATATGAGATTTTAGTCCCACACAGTTGCTAGGCAGCATCCAGGTAGAGCTCTAATTAGGTTTACACTAGGAGTGATCCCTTCTGCCATGTTTCAAATTGTACGTTAGTATGCACCTTCTTAGTGTAATCCCCTGTCATCCATTCTCCAACCATGTTCTCTCACTTACCTTGTTTTTCCAAATAATTCATTTAATAGTACTTTTATTGTAGGGTAATAAATCTGTCACGAGCTATTTATTTCTCAGAAAGCATTTTATCCCTGCACAGCTTAGAAAAAAACCATTCGACTTGCTATAGCCGTATAAAATCCCAAGAATTTTATTGTCTATAAATATGTCCTCTACAATGCTGCTCAGGAAGTACTGCAGGGGTACTGTAGATTGTATGACACATAATAACTCTGCATTGGCTTTGGTTTTGGAAAAAAGAGCATTATCTGTTAAGAATGACATCCCTCCGACCGATCCACTCCCATAGAGAGGGCCTTCTCCGGGTGCCATCGGCCGGGCAATGCCGGTTGGTGACACCCAGTGGACGGGCCTTCTCTGTGGCGGGCCCAACCCTCTGGAACGACCTGCCCCCCGAACTCCGCACTACCATGGACCTCCTCCTTTTCCGCCAGCGTCTCAAAACGCATTTATTTCAACAAGCTGGCCTAGCATAACCACCCGATATGGACTTTTCATTAGCTGTAAATTTTAATTAGAGGATTTTTAAAATGTTTTTAGCACAGGGTAACTTAAGTTTAATAAGGGTTTTAGTAAATGGTGTATTTGTATATTTGTATTGACTTTTAATTTTCCTGTGCGCCGCCCTGGGTCCTTTTGTAGGAGAAGGATGGGATATAAATTTAATAAAATAAAAATAAAATAAAATAAAATAAAGAATGACATCTGACCTTGCTTAGCACCAGAAAATGACCTAATGCCTTCAGTGAACAGGATCTGCTATATATGTTTAAAATAATCTAATTTTTCGCTCCTCCAATCCTTGAGACATGACAATGCTACATGTTACAGGCTCTAGAATTTCTATATTTACATTTCATGGCAAATTAGTACCACCAGCTGTCTTGGTATGCAAATCCTTTATGGCAGCCTGTTGTTCATTTATATTATCTGTGAATGGTACATTATACCGTTGTAAAAACACCCTCCTCCTCGCAGGTTCCCAAAATCTGCTTTGTGGGGGATGAGGAATTCCTAGAATGGTTTGGGGGAAGCATCAAGAGGCTGGAGGGAGGGAAAGGAGAAAAAAAAAGTTTTTCCATTGAAGAACAGACATCCACTGGCAGAGCATTAAGATGCTTGCAAAAATTTGTGGGTTCTTGATGAAATCCATTCATCAAAATTCATCCAGCTCTTAAAGGAGCCACCTTCCCTTTCCTTTCTCAAATTCCAGCAGAAGCCAGAGATATGGCAAGCAGATTTAATAAATAGTAGAGATGGGGTCGGCTTGTGCTAGCACAAGATTTAAAGTACTTTGTTCAAAATATTTTCCAATAGTGCAATGCCATATCTTACATACCATAAGGATCAGCCTTGTTTTACAAAAACCAAATAAAGTAACATTCCCTGGCAGCCATTTTAAGATTCCAACTTCACAGCCATCACTATGATTTCCAATAATTAATTTACAACATATTTTCTTTTGTTCAAAAAACCACATGCACTATGCTTTAAGATCCTGTGATTGGTTAAAGCGAGACTTTGCCATGGAAAGGACTGCCATTTTTTCTTGGCTATAAATTTTGTAAATATTAGGAAAATTATATAAAAATGACAGCAAAATCTGAATCTGTGAAGAATGATAGTTATTGAAGTCCCCATATTCAGAGGACATCAGATTGGGGAAGATTACCCTGGAGAGTCCAGCAAAGCTATGAGGGATTGAAAATAAATTAGGTTTATGCTTAAAATCATTCAAAGAATAATACAACCATACGAGGAAAGAGAAGAGCTAGGTTTTAGAAAAGACAAAAGGTCACGAGGTCCAAGAGCTAACCTAAAATGGATAATGGCGAGGGGAAGAGAACTTTAGGAAATGTATTTTTGTTTTATTGACTACAGCAATTCCTTTGATTGCCAAGATGATGCCAGAATGTTGAATTTATTTATATGCCCTGCTTATTCTTCTGAGGAACAATGTTTGGACGTTATTGAAAGAATGGAGTAGTTCAGAATAGAGAAGAATATATACCCTCTCCCCCAAAATATATTTCACTTGTACAGCACAGCACACATAGAATTAGAAGAACTTAGACTGAAATATAAAATTGAGGTTGAGACAATGACACATAGAGATATGTAAACAATAACGTTTACTTAGCTCAGTGCTTCTCAATTATTTTCTGTCATGCCCCCCCTAGGAAGAAGAAAACATTTCGCGCCCCCCGCGCGACTGTAAATAGTATCATTTGTCTATAAAATTGTTATAAGTACACCTCTGCATAACACTGTATCCTTATTAACGTATAAGAGAATAAAAAAAGAAAGAAATGTGGATCAATTTACAACAAAGAATAGCTTTATTAACTGTAGCAGAAAAGATTTAAAGTGCATTAGAAATTTAAAAAAAATTAAATCCTTTGCCGAGGTCAAACGCGCCCCCCTTTACGGAGCCTCGCGCCCCCCCTGGGGGGCCCGCCCCACTATTTGAGAAGCACTGACTTAGCTGGAGATACAGAGATGCTAATCAGTAAATAAAAAATGGGAAAAAATCTGAATTAATGTTAAATATAAAGACAAAGTTAATACCAATCATGATGCTTCCTGGATTCACAATTGATGGCAGAGAAATGAAGGTTGTAGGTTTTTTTTTTGGTGGGGGGTTCAAGAACAATTAAGAATAGACAGTGTGCTGGAGAAACTAACAAGATCAACCTATGTATCATGACTCTTCAACCCATTCGCTAAACTGGGTGTGGGTGTGGCCAGCGCATGACACATCCAGCCTGGGGCAGGGAGTTTGATAGCCCTGATTTAGAGAATTTATATGGTCACTGACTCACTTTCAGTGACTCTAGGCAGCTGATAAACAATAAAAAAACCAATATAAAAAAGTGAAAATAATAACCTCACACCTGGCAACAATAAGCACATGATGGGCTCCATCCCACTTTAAGTTCCCAGGCCTTTTGACAAAATCAGGTCTTTAGAGCCTTGCTGAAGAGTGTCCAAGTGAGGGCCAGTCTAATCCCCACAGGGATAATATTCCAAATTATACTTTGGTAATGTGAATAGCAACCCTAGATAAAAGAAGCAGAAAAAAATAAAAAGAGATTGATCAGAATAAAATGGCTATCTTGGAAGAGCTACCATTTATTATTAGAGAAATCTCAGGCTCAGGAGCTGAACCTGATTCAATGGCAACAGTAATTAATAATATGTTTCAACATCATTATGTATTGTGAGGGAGGAGAAACATCTACAGCAAGGGTGTCCAACCGTGGCAACTGTAAGACTTGTGAACTTCAACTCCCAGAATTCCCCAGCCAGCATTACTTGTTCCCAAGTTCCCAAGTCTTAAAGTTGCCAAGGTTGGATACCCATGATCTACAGCATTCTTCTTTTATCTTCAATATTAAGTATAAAAAAAAGTTTCCACTGATTTTGTTGGCATGGCCTCTAAGAAGGGAAACTTTAGACATGCCCGATCTGTAGTGCGTAGGCTGTAACATTAATTTAACGTTTTACTACATTGAACATAGATCTCTTCTTTTTTATGGTTAAGTGCAATGAGGAATGCAAAATTGCAAAGTTGGCCAAAGAATGCTGTTGGGATGACTTTCTTATTTTATATTCCATTCTTAATTCTAGAGATGGGAGGGAAATGTCAAAATTAGTTTCCAATCCAATTGGTTCCAGGGTTGAGTTTATTTAGTTATATTTATCCCAAGATGCATATTTTGCATCCTTGTGTGTGTTTAAACAGATTCTGTTTGATGTCTATGGAGATTCTCAGTCATCCAGGTCATGGATGAGAAATGATATGTCTTCAAGGAAAAAATGAAGGCAGTCCAGTTGCCTCTGAAACAAGCACCTTTGAGACCTTTCAGTTTTGAGCAGTGGTCAAAGTGACTGGACTAGAAAACATGAGATTTGAGCCCTCCCCCCTCTCTCAGCCTTAATGGAAAAAACAATGGCAAACTTCTTCAGATCATTTTGCCAAGTAAACCACAGGGATGTGTCCAGCCATTAGTTAAGAGTCTCTAACTCGAAGGCACCAGAAAAAACCCCCCCAAAAAGAAATCAAATATGTGTAATATTTATTAATGTGTATATTGTGGCAAACAATTTCTCTAATGCAATTGACTTTGTATTTTCCCTTAACATCCAGCCACTTTGATTCAGAAGCCACATCACACAAAAAATTGGAACACTACTATATTAAAATTGGACAATTGTGTTTTAGTTTGCCTATAGGCAGCCATTTAGGCACATTTGCACTTATCTATCTTTCTCAAATAGGAAGTGTGATACTTCAATAATATACAGACAAATGTTTCTCATTGTGACCTTCTGCTGAAATTGTTTCCTGGAAAAATAGCTCTTCATTACTAGAACAAGCATTTTGAGCAATGTTATTTAAACATAATTGAGAAAGTGAATCTCAACAACATATTTTATATTTGACTCAGAAATTCCTACCATTTTCTTATTTGACATCTATTGCATTGTCTCTCAGAGTTGTACTTCTTAGCTGTGAAGAAATCACTGAAACATAAACAATTAATTTTACTTATGAAACAATAATGTTATCTCCAAAGTCAAGATGAGGTTAAGAAATTAGTCATAGATTCATTTTTAAAGAAAGCTTCTGACAGGCTATAAAAATACCAGAATGTTAACAGTTTTCTTTTAAATTTTCTTTTTTTTTACGTTTACACAATATTTAAATATTTGTATGTAGCAATAGCAGTAAGACTTATATACAGCTTCCTAGTACTTTACAGCACTCTCTAAGTAAGCGGTTTACAGAATCAGCATATTACCCACAACAATCTGGGTCCTCATTTTACCGATCTTGGAAGGATGGAAGGTTGCGTCAATCTTGAGCCAGTGATAATCGAACTGTTGGCAGTTGGCAGAGTTTGCCTGCAGTATTGTATTCTAACCACTGTGCTATCCTGGCTCCAATGTAGCACTGGAGACAGGTGGTCCTCAGAATATTTCAGTTTTATGAGGATACCGGTCAGCATGACTAATTATAAGGATGCTGGGTACTGTAGTTAAACATCATCCGTGGGGTCAAAGGCTCAGTCAATGCCTATATTCATATACTGTACTTTTTAATGAGATAGCACAGAATGACAGAGTTTTGTGGTCATCTCAGGCACTGATTCCAATAAAAGAAATACAATTTTGCTAAATAAATTCCTCTTCTTGGTTTAAAGGGGGAAATGTCCCAGTTATTTGTAAAACTGGCAAGATCCTGTTTATACTACAATGTGTCTTTGATAAATGAGGTGCTAAGATATGATATATTTTAGTCCACAGTCCTCTGATTACCACGGACTACCTCGCCCAAGCAACATTTGTATAAGACCATCAAGCTTCTGACAATATTGAACTTTTAATCCATGTCTTTGCCCCAGCTCAGAATGGATAGGACCGGTAGCTTTAGTTTCTTTACCAGAAAGTCTTTGATACAATTTCTTGGAAAGTGGGTTTTAATTTGGGATTCCCAGAAGTTTTATATTTCAGTTTGATATGGCATAATTTTCTCAGATCATTGCTGAATATTAACTGTGCACTCTCTCCTTAGTTGATTTTCTGTCGGCTACACCCCAAAATTGTCTTCTTTATCTCTTTCCTTTTAATAGGATATTAGAATGTCTTATTTTTAGAATTATAAATATAATTGTGAAAACATTAATGCAATTATATATCGGGATAGAGGGAACGTAAGATACAATAAAAAGATCATGGTTCCCCTTGCACATATGTGCCAGTCGTTCCCGACTCTAGGGGACAGTGCTCATCTCCGCTTCAAAGCCAAAGAGCCAGCGCTGTCCGATGATGTCTCCATGGTCATGTGGCCAGCATGACTAAATGCCAAAGGTGCACAGAACCCTGTTACCTTCCCACCAAATGTGATTTCTGTTTTTCTACATGCACTTTTTACATGCTTTCGAACTGCTAGGTTGGCAGAAGCTGGGACAAGTAATGGGAGCTCCCTCCGTTACACGGCACTAGGGATTTGAATTGCTGAACAGATACAGTGGTACCTCGGTTCACGAACTTAATTCGTGAACTGACTCTGGTCGCGAACCGAATTGTTCGTGAACCGAGGCACAGTTTTCCATATGCTAAAAGCATAACAAAAAATTAAAAAAAGTCACTGAAAGTACTCACAGTGTGTGTGCTGGGGCTTTTTACTGTGTTTTCTTCTCTCTACGATCTTCCTACAGGAAGTCACAACCATGTGACAGCCAGGAATACATTAAAAATGGCCGCGGTTCCTGTTTGTGAACCGAAGCAGAGTTCGTGAACCGGAGCACATTTTGAGGAAAATTTCTGTTCGTAAACCGAATTGGTCGTGAACAGAGGCGTTCGTGAACCGAGGTACCACTGTACAATAGTATGCAGATAACGCTTTATCATTATACCAATCTTTGTATTTGGAATTGTAGTCCATTAATATCTGTGTTTGTTGTTCTGTCTAATAATTTCATCAAATGGCGTACATTTTAGTTAAAGTGACTGAGTCATAGCAATAATTTTGACAAGTATTAAAATGGAAGTTTTGGATATGTTCCTATTCCTTTGTTTATTTAGGATATGAATTTCCAGAAAACTTTCTCAACTGGTACATTTGAATTTATTCTTAGGGGGGAAAATCTACATAGATCACTTAGCATTATTTCAAGTACTTCACATCAGAGGAATGAAATTAAAATCAATTTAACCCCAACATTTGTTTTATTTATATTGTATTATTAATTTTAAACAAATTAATTAATTAAGCACATTAGCACACATATTTAAAGCAAATAATATTTTTGGGCAAGGGTATCCTACACAAATTGTAATTGTTTATTAGAAAAGTTGGATTTACTGTAATTGTGTACATTTATACAAAGATGGAAATTATACACATATTTAGACTTACTGTATTATTAGGCTTGGCTGGCATAAAACTCTTCAGAATCCAACTGTTCTTTGTGTTTAGTTTGAGAGATGTATCTGATCCACTGAAGTTTTACCAAATATTGGGATCCTTATTTCTGTGAAACTCAGTTTTTATACCCACATTTAATGTCACAAGATTTATAGGGAAAAGACTGTGCCACAAATAGGGTGTAACTTATAATCTTTTACTCATAAAAACCTTCCTTCATGAGATTATTGTAGTTTTAAAAATAGGAATAAATCTGAGGGTAAACCAAACTTCTCATAATATGATTACTTTGGAACCTCAGCTTCAATATAATTAAATTACACAGACAATTAGCCTTGCCATTATTGATAAGATTTAAAGAATGGCATTTCATGTTGGCATAATTAGCTGTATAGTTTTCATCTTGTTGGAAGCTTGTATAATTTTTACCTGGCAACTTTTCTTTATTAGAAATTGAAAGAAGTAGGTTACATTCATTTGGACATGGTTTATAACAAGCTTAAATGACCTAGTGTAAATCAACAACAGGCAAAACAATCCCCAGCTTTTAAAAAAAATATTTTAAAAAATAATAAATGCGACACAGTTATTCCATATTTATTGGACACCTCCCAGGCATATTTAATAAAGTTGTTTGCAGTTGTTTTGTATGGAAATTGGAAGACAGTTCTGTGTTATGGGTTTGTTCCTCATAGAGGTCTGGCTCAAAGCATCCTTCATGGAATACATACAATTCTACTATTTGCCCAGACTTGGATTCAGCGAATCAGGAACAAAATCAAATAAGTGGTTTTGACTAGCTGTTGACATACCTCAGGGAGGGAGGAAAAGCAATCCATTCCCTGCCTATCCCCCTTATGTGTTACAACGGGGTTTCACAGTTTTTGCCTGGATTGTTTTCAGAGGAACAGCCTATGCCTGTTTATTACTTTAAATAGCCACATGGATCATTCTTTATCTGCTAAATATTGAAAAATGTTCAGCACCCCTTCAGAAAGTGTTGGAATTATTAAGTCTTTTCCCATTATTATCATGATTATGACATCAAGGTCATTCATACATTACTTTTAATGCCAATTTTAATTGGCAAGCTTTCTTCTTTCAATACAAAGCAAAATGATCATCATTATTTTTTTAAAGCGCTTTCTAATATTTTTTTTGCCGGACCCACCAAATGAAAAGGCAACAATGAAGGTAGATTCTAATTCTTTTTGCTGTTGGGAAGTTGGAATGGGGAAAATGGTTTTTGTAGAGATCGACCAGTAACATACGAATAACACATTGGAAATGGGAAAAATGGTTTTGAAGTGATAGATCTGGAACATTACATTACATTAATTTATTTGATTTTTTAAATTAATTGTACTGTTTTTAAATGTGGTTTTTATATTCTGTAAGCCACCATGGGCGAATAGGCGGCAATATAAATTTAATAAAAAATAAAGAAAGAAAACATACGAATAAGAATGAAATCCCGAGGTTGGTTGGAAGAACAGTAATAAATCAAAATGACAAACTGCTTCTCTTCTTTGACACACATTTTTAAATACAACTTGTGCAGGTGAACCTAGAATCCAGAACAGACTTGAACATTTTATAAAAGTCAACTTTCCCCTTATCACTACTGATATTTCCTACACATGAAAAAAGTGAATTGCAAGCTAATAATTTTTTTTTTTTTTGCAGCCACACTGCCTACTCCTAAACATTATATCAGTCACAACATGATTCAGATCTGGCTGTTGGAAATCATCTCAGATTCAGACAGGCAGAGAATTACCCCAATCTGAGTCACTTCAAGGCTTGGCCAACCTTGTGCGCTTCTATGATATCTCCTCATAGATATGTATGGCAAGGCAGAGAGAGATCTGATTAAGAAATATAGACGTTCAGTATTTGTAAGTACCAGGCTGTTCTTTTCATCAACATGCAAGCCAAGAGGATCAGTAGTTCTTGGGCTACTCTGGGGTGGGTGTGTATATATGTGTGTGTGTGAGTGGGTGGTTGAAAGAACTCTAAACTTTCATAGCAAGAATGATTGAGTAAAGGCGAAAAGTGCCGATAAAAATGATAAGATAAGCATAACTTTCCCCAGGAGTTTGGTTGAAATGGAGAGGAATTGCACAGAGCAGGATCATTTTAAAGTAGGTTTATTAGTTTTGGAAAATTTAAGACATCTCTTTTCGGCTCATATTTCCCCCTCAGTTCCTCATTGTGGAAGGCAGGTAATATCAGAATTCTTTTTCCTTCTTTTTTTAGATAACCTCCTAACCTCAACATTCTTCTCTGTCTCAAGCAAACATGACTTTTAGAGGCAAGACTATTTAACCCACTAATTCAAGACCATGTCTTGTTGCTTAACTGAAGGAGGCCAAAATTATAGAATTGCCCACATATTCACCTCAGGGAAGCGACCATTATTGTGCTATTCATCGAAAAAAAGAAGTTACAGATTCCACCCCCCACCTCCCATCCTCAGGTCAATGAAGAACTTCTGGACTTATCAGCACTTGTTTTAGTAGCACTGGGCCATTTGTCTCTTTAAGTTTTATTTTATGAAGAAGAGAGAAGAGAAAAAAGAAGAGGGGAAATGAAGGAAGAAGTTGGAACCACTTTGTAAATTGTTCGTGTACATTTCTGACAGGAATTTCTTTTAGGAAGTTTTTAAATTGGGTATTTTAAATTTGGTTTTAGTACAGGATAGGATTGTTTAATATTTATTTTAAATTATATATTTATCTTTGTATTGGTATGTTTTAAATTTCCTGTACGCCGCCCTGGGTCCTCTGTGGAGAAGGGCGGGATATAAATTTAAATAAATAAATAAATAGATAGATAGATAGATAGATAGATAGATAGATAGATAGATAGATAGATAGATAGATAGATAGATAGATAGATAGATAGATAAATAAATAAATAAATAAATAAATAAATAAATAAGGAATGGTGTTCCCTCTTCTGAAAACCTCCACATGGGGAGCAGAAGAAGGGAGAAGGAACAGGGGGAAGCAAAGAAAGATCCTCCACGCATTTTGGATTCTTACATAGTTCATTTCTAACTTGGGGTCCCTCTCACTACAAATATGCAATTGCTAAACGATTTACTCAAACTTGGTTATGATTACAATTGGGACCAGAAATTCCATTGCTTAGCAACGTGATGGTTAAGTGACATGACCTGATTCAATGACTTCCTTTGTCAGAGTTGTTAAGTGAATCACTGCAGTTGTTAAGTGAATCATGCAGTCATTAAATGATTCCAGCTTCCCCCAGCAACATGACTTACCAGAAGCCTGTTGGGAAGGTCGCAAATGGTGATCACATGACCTTGGGATGCTGCAAATGTCATGTTGGTTGCCAAGTACCCAAGTTTTATAGTCTTAAATGTGAGGAGCTTTTGTAAATCGCTTTTGTCAGTGCCATTGTAACTTCAAGCAATCACTAAATGAATGATTGTAAGCCAAGGCCTACCTGTACAAAAAAAAAAAACTCTTTTAGTGTGTATTGCTGTTTGAAGAAAAAATTGCTGTTGAAGTCCATAGGAGAGCATTTATTTTAGAGACATGCCATCTTAATACCAGAGCTTTTTATGCTAAAGGAATAATGGAGGAAACCAATAAACAAATCTGGATCAAGGCTCTGGCTTGGGGGAAGGCAGGAGGGGACAGACAGAACAAGTAACTTAGACAATTCATATTTATGTAAAACAAGAGTCTTGCCTGTACAATATTAGCTTTGCTTTGCAGAGATTGTTGGACTGTGCCCTGGGAATAGGAAGAACAGCAAATGTAATAAAGCATGGAAAGAAAACAAACAGTATCCCCATTTCTTTTGTTTGGGGAATTTGAAAGAGTTTGTCTATTGCCATCTTTATATCAGCCCTCCTTGGCTAAGAAGATAAAAGTCACAATAGCCTGAGTTTTGATTCGCTTCAACCACATTGGCCAATCTCCAGCTTTGTCTTTTGAATGATAGCTTATTTTATTCTGGTTTCTATCCATACTGGTTTCTTAAACCATAAGAGGCGGCATTTGATCTCGGGGGGGGGGGGGGGGGGGATCAGTTAACAGCATGAAAGAAGCAAAATGATTTTAAGGGGTTTTAAACTTAAAAAATAAGCCCCCTTGAAACCAGTAGGATGCAACATCTGATGAGGCACAATTGAGATCAGGTGGTATGAAACTGGTATGCATTAGCTATAACTCTTAACTGGTAGGATATATACTCTCTCTCTTTTCTTTACCTTAGAAATGAGCATATGCTGCTGGCCATGCACAAAGTGAAGCCGAGGAAGGAGACAAATAAAACAGCAAATGCAAGCAAAAGGGCAAATTCAAACAAACCTTTGCATTTTATTTTCATTTACTTTTCTCTGTTTATTGATTTGTACCGTTGGGAGTTTTGGCAAAAGCATGTATGTGTGGGTGAGAGTGGGGGATTTCAACCTGCCATCGGTAGGCGGATCGTCTGAGGTGGCTCGGGAGTTCATGGCCTCCATGACGGCCATGGACCTGACCCAAGTAATTTGTGACCCAACACACACCGGAGGACACACACTGGACCTAATTTTTGTCTCCAGCCGGTGGATGAGTAATCTTGGATTAGGGGAACTAGCCATCGAACCCCTGTCATGGTCAGATCACTCCCTCCTTCGGCTTGACTTTCCAACCGCTACACCCCACCGCGGGGAGGCGGAACCTGATATTCCAAGATGGTTCCGCCCCAGGCGCCTGATGGACTCAGAGAGGTTCCAGACGGTGCTTGGGCCAATACCTGACTCCCTGGCCCGCGACCCAACTGAAGACCTAGTGACTGCCTGGAATCATGCGGCCGCGGGGGCCTTGGACTTGGTTGCACTGCTTCAGCCTCTCACTCGGCGTCACTCTACCTTGGCTCCTTGGTTTTCTGAGGAGCTAAGGGAAATAAAACGCCGGAAGAGACGCCTAGAGAGCATTTGGAGGTCTACACGCACTGAATCTGACCGGACACGGGTGAGGTCGCATTTGCAGACCTACCTTGTGGTGCTGAGAGTGGCGAAACGGGATCATATCGCCACTCTCATCGCATCCACAGATAACCACCCTGCCGCCCTGTTTAGGGTGACCCGCTCCCTCCTTCAACAGAGGCCGCAGGAAGCTCCCTTGCAGGGTAGGGCAGAGGAATTTGGATGTTATCTGCAGGATAAAATCGCTCAGATCCAGGGCGAATTAGTCTCCAATTGGGTTAGTCCGGACGAGATGACAGAGACAGGTCTTGAGACCATTATTTGGGCTGAGTTTGATCCCGTGACTCCCGATGGCATGGACACGATACTGTGGCAGCTAAATGCCACCACATGTTTATTGGACCCGTGTCCCTCATGCCTTGTACTGGCCTCCCAGGAGGTTACACGAGGCTGGCTCCAGGGAATTGTTAATGCTTCCTACAGTGAGGGGTTTGTGCCAGCCGTCTTGAAAGAGGCGGTGGTGAGACCCCTCCTCAAGAAACCCTCCCTGGACCCAGATGTTTTATCTAATTATCGTCCGGTCTCCAACCTTCGCTTTGTGGCGAAGGTTGTTGAGAGTGTGGTGGCACGATAGTTTCTCCAGCGCCAGTCCGGCTTCCGACCTGGGTACAGCACGGAGACGGCATTGGTCACGTTGGTAGATGATCTCTGGAGGGCCCGGGATAGGGGTTACTCCTCTATCCTGGTCCTGTTAGACCTCTCTGTGGCTTTCGATACCATCAACCATGGTATCCTACTGCACCAGTTGGGGGGGTTGGGGTTGGGAGGCACTGTATTACAGTGGTTCTCCTACCTCTCCGACCGGTCACAGTTTGTGTTGGCAGGGGGGCAGAGGTTGACTTTGAGGCCCCTTACTTATGGGGTGCCTCAGGGGTCAGTCCTCTCACCCCTCCTGTTCAACATTTACATGAAGCCACTGGGCGAGATCATCCATGGTTTTGGGGTAGAATTCCATCTGTACGCTGATGACACCCAGCTGTACATCTCTACCCCTAACCACCCCAACAATGCCGCCGACGTGATGTCCCGGTGTTTGGAGGCCGTGCAGGTCTGGATGGGGAGGAACGGGCTCCGACTCAACCCGTCCAAGACCGAGTGGCTGTGGTTTCCGGCACTGCGACATAGCCAGTTAGTTCCATCTCTGGCTATCGGGGGGGAATTGCTAGACCCCGCAGAAAGGGCCCGCAACTTGGGTGTCCTCTTGGACTCCCAGCTGTCCTTAGATGACCATGTGGTGGCCGTGGCCAGGGGGGCCTTCTATCAGGTTCACCTGATACGCCAGTTGCGCCCCTTTCTGGATCGTGGCGCCCTACATACAGTCACTCAAGCTCTTGTTATTTCTCGCCTGGACTATTGTAATGCTCTCTACATGGGGCTTCCCTTGAGATGCACCTGGAAGCTCCAGTTGGTGCAGAATGTGGCCAAAATACTCCCATGTAACACCTCTCCTGCGCGAGCTGCACTGGCTGCCGGTAGCCTTCCGGGTGCGTTTCAAGGTTTTAGTGACCATCTTTAAAGCGCTCCATGTCAGTGGGCCTGATTATTTGCAGGACCACCTACTACCACATACCTCCATTTGACCTGTCCGCTCCCACAGGGAAGGCCTCCTTAGGGTGCCATCTGCCAGACAATGCCGGCTGGCGATGCCCAGGGGAAGAGTTTTCTCTGTGGCAGGCCCTGCCCTCTGGAATGACCTTCCCCCAGACCTTCGTCCTATCACCGACCTTCGCCTCTTCCGCCGGACATTGAAAACATATCTCTTCCATATCTGGCCTGGCATAGCTGCTACAGCTATGTTAGTATTAGAGTTGGGTTTTACATTAACTGTTTTCTTTTTAGCATGGGCCAAATTATTTAATTTTAGTTTTAACTTTTGCAGAATTTTGGATTGTTTGTATTTTTAGATGTTTAAACTCGTGTGTGCCGCCCTGAGTCCCATTTTGGGAGACAGGGCGGGATAAAAATCTAATAAAATAAATAAAATAAATAGCCTGTAGTAACTATATCCATGACTCATGAATCATAACAAACTATTGGCTTATATGGACAACTGACTGATAGATACTCCCCCCCCCCCCAAGGATTCAGTTAGTACACAGATATTTGAACTCTGCTCAGGTACTCACCTAAATGTTCAAGATCTTAAGCACATTTGCAATACAAACCTATGCTCACTGGCTCAAAGCTCCTATATTTATAGTTCATGTTTGCTGTTGATCTTCCTGAACTTGGGTCAGAAAGGCAGCTGCATACAAAATTGGACAAAGCTCCTGTAATGAACTGGGATGAAGCAGGATTCCAATCTTAGGAAAAGCTGTATTTCCAATCAGGCAACTATAGCTTTTCTTCAGATCCCCTAGTCCAGGATTCCCCAAAGTCATCATTATCAACCCACAAGGCCACTGTTGTTCTTGTTCTTGCCAGTTTGGTGTAGTGGTTAAGACAATATGTTAGAAACCAGGAAACTGTGAGTTCTAGTCCTGTCTTAGGGACAACGTTGGCTGAGTGACCTTGAGCCAATGACACTCTCTTAACCCTAAGAAGCAGGCAAAGGGAAACCACTTCTGAAATCTTTCCAAGAAAACTGCAGGGACTAGTCCAAGCAATTGCCAGAAACCAATGATGACTTGAAAGCCAACAAATGTATTATTTATATTTATTAAATTATTTTCCTATAATAAATATTTTTTTATTTATTTATTTAAATTTATATCCCGTCCTTCTCCACGAAGGACCCAGGAATTTAAAAACATATAAAATGGCAAAATACAAAATTTAAAAACATATTAAATTACGGTCCTATGCTAAAATCCAAATTAAAATCCCCAATTTAAAACTATCTAAAATAGCCCCAACGGGAGGTTAGGCTAGGCTGGCTTGCTGAAAGAGATGTGTCTTTAGACACTGGCGGAAGAGGCGGAGGTCCGAGATGGTACGAAGTTCAGGGGGTAGGTCGTTCCAAAGGGCAGGGCCCGCCGCAGAGAAGGCTCTTCCCCTAGGTGTCGCCAGTCGGCATTGACCGGCCAACGGTTCCCTGAGAAGGCCCTCTCTGTGGGAGCGGATCGGCCGAAGGGATGTACTGAGGAGTGGGTGATGAACTTGGATGCCAGGGTCTGAATGTTGGGCTTTCTCCTTGAGTAACATATTAAACACCTAAACCCCTTCCTCCCCAGCTTTGTTCATTGCTTTGGCCCATTATTTTCCTTTTTGAAACCCAGTGGCAATCATCCAATTAGGAAAAAAATAATGGAGTTAAGATTGAAATTTACAGCCAATGCTGCAGGGTTTGGAGAAGACAAATGCCTGCATGGTGCTGTATTCTAAGTGAATTCTATATGCAAACGTAACTATGTTGTACTAATACAGTACAACATTATTGGTGAATTATCTCGTGTGTTGCTTGAGGTATATACGATATTTGAGGTGCAAATGTTTCAAGCTAAAAAGCTTATCAGAAAGTAAACATTGTCACTTTGCTATTATCACAACCTAAAAACATATCCAGATGTTCTAAAAACATATGGGGATAGTGGTAGTAGGGGGAGAGCTTTTCATAGCATTCAATCAGCAAAAATATCCACATCTGCCCAGTGCCATTTGTTGAATCAGTTATCATCAAGCTAGCTAACATCCTTAAACACCGGCATTTAGTCTGCTTTTAATTAAATTTTCAAGGCTACAATTTGGAGGAGGCAACTCATTTATAACAAGTAGAACTATGATGTTGTCTTCTATTCATTCTTCCCCCTTTTCCTTTCTGTTACTAGTGTAATACTTTTATCAGTTGCTTCCGGTGTAGTGCAAGTAATAGTGATAACTTTAAAACAAGTCATTTGATCTCCCCACCACTTGAAATCTGTTTCAAGTGTTACGAGCAGGTCAGGGAGAGGCAACAAAAGATATGCCTTGCTAGTTGACGCACTGTAAATAAAGGCAGAACCTCACTATTTTGATCCCTATGCTGCCCAGGCAGATAATATCACTAAGTTTCTCCAGCAAAGTATGTGTGGGGATGGGATAGAATCCTTGAATTTTTGTTAGGTCAACACATTTGCTGATGTATATTGTCCCTGCTTCTGAGATACTAGAGTAACATTGGAGGAGGTCATTTTCAGAAGAATATTGTAGGTGGAATAAATTTATTTGTATGATACACTACTGAAAATTCCAACAACTTTCATGAATAGCATAAAGTGCCTTTCTAGAATAACTCTTTTTATGTTTGACCTGCTAAGGAGTTGCAATGGCTGCTAAATTCAAAATATAAAAGGGCCTTGAGAGCACCAGGGAGAGGGACTGGCCTGTAGGCATTCCGCCAAACACCTGGTAGTCTCCCCTTGCCTCCCTAGGTGAATGGCTCAGCTGCAGAAGCAGTGTCTGCTGGCCAAATTTTAGCTAGGAGGGCTGAAATCCAACAGGTTGCTCTTCCTGGGATGAGTCAGAGACAGAACACAAACAAAAGATGTGGCATGAGCTAGTTAAGGGTGTGTAAATGTTGTCTTCTCCATGCATGCAGTTATATATTATGGTTCCCCTCGCACATATGCATTAGTCATTCCTGAGTCTAAGGGGTGGTGCTCATCTCTGTTTCTAAGCCGAAGAGCCAGCGCTGTCCGAAGACATCTCTGTGGTTATGTGGCTGGCATTACTAAATGGCGAAGGCGCATGGAACGCTGTTACCATCCCACCAAAGATGGTTCCTATTTTTCTCTTGCATTTTTACATGCTTTCGAACTGCTAGGTTGGCAGACGCTGTGGCAAGTAATGGGAGCTCACTCCATTACACAGCGCTAGGGATTCGAACTGCTGAATTGTCAACCTTTCTGATTGACAAGCTCAGCATCTTAGCCACTGAGCCACCACATCCCTCTCTATTATATTTACCAAGTTGTAAACGCTGAGAGAGCAGATACTTCCTTGATTTTTGTAGCATGATTTCCTTGCCTTCAATTTCTTTCCACAATCTACATCTGTCTCTCACAAGCCAAGTTCAAGGGCAGATTTAGTTCCTTTTAGAATGAAGAGCAAATCTTAAAAGAGTTTAAACTCTATCAAAGCAGCATCCAAATGCAGCATATGGAGAGAATGTCTTGCAGGGCTCCTTGGAGAATGAAATACATTCTATGGATTCCTTGCACAGAGAAGCATTTAATCCCTGAGCTGAATTTTTGTCAGTGAGTGGCAGCTAAGATACTCGAGGGGCAATTTTGCACTGGAGGCAACTTGATTTCCAAGGGAGAAGTAGTGAATTTTTCCGAAGAATTGAATTAAAGCTATGCATAAAAGGGCATGGTTGATCTCTCACCAGGTGAGGCCTAAATCTGTTTCCTACTTTTCGTGACGTGAGTCATTTTGAATCAAGTCTTCTCAGCACCATCTTGGATGAGAGTTTGTTACCATATACCCAACCTGATCAATTATCCATGCTACCCCGAGGACAAAACTGATTTGCAAAAGCCTTTCGGGAATCCAAGCAAGAGTTTTACCCAGCTTTTCTTTGAGATGCCAGAAGTGACAGTCCAGTTCTTCTGCATTCAAGCCCCAGGTCGATTGCTGCCTGTTCGGCCTTGATCGGGCGAACCGGTAGTAGCAGCGGTGGGAGGCTCAGCCCACCAAACCAGACGCTTCTGCGCATCCGTCCACAAGCAAACTGCAGTAAAAATAATAGAAATTCACCACAGATGCAAGCTCTACTACACTTGGTTACATTCCTCCCTTGTACTTCTTTTATTTCTTGATCTCATTATGGTGTATCTGACTGTTAAAGAAAAATCAAATTGGAAAAATATTTTAGCATAGAAGGATGCCTCATAGACGTGACCACCTCTATTATATGAGAAGTTGAGACTTTTTGCTTTACTCCCCATGGGCCGTTCCACTGTTGTGAGCCATGTTGAGATGTTTTCAAGAAACATAGTGGGCTGAATGGCTTTGGCTCACAAAAAAGTTGTCCATCTAAGGAAAAACAGTTTCTTAAAAAGTTAAGCATGCCTACATCCCAAAAAACTAGTTTTATGCAAGTTATCTCTGCAATTAGAGGTAGCTTCAATTGGTCTATTCATGTATTTATTGCATCTATATCTTGCTTTTTCTTCAAGACCTAAAGGCAGCATTTGGTATATCCTCATCCAGGTTTATTCCCATAAAATGTTGGTAGACGGTGAAATAGTGATTACCCAAACTCACCAGTGTCTTCTGGCAGAATAACATTTAAGTATGAATATAGTTAATTCTATTACAGCATTGCAGGACCCATCATTTCAATCCTGAGTTACAAATATTCTGCTATATTGATTACAGCATTTCAGGCTGGCATTTCATGAGTTTAATAAATTGAAATCCAGCTTTTTAACAAATTCTATGAATATGTACATCACTTTTCTGTTTAGAATTGGGTTTTGTGTCAATGTATTTGATGAAGGAAACGTATACAGGTAGCCCGCAACTTACAACAGTTCATTTAATGACCATTCAAAGTTATAACGGCACTGAAAAAAGTGACTTATGGCCGTTTTTACAGCTTTTGTAGCATCCCCATGATCACATGATCAAAATTTGGACTCTTGGCAACTGGTTCCTACTTATGACCATTGCTGTGTCCCAAGGTCATGTGATCAGCTTTGCAATCTGACAAGCAAAGTCAATGGGAAAGCCAGATTCACTTAACAATGGTGTTGCTAACTTATCAACTGTGGTGATTCACTTAATAACTGTGGCCAGAAAGGTCTTAAAATAGGACAAAACTCAGTTAACAAATGTCTCACTTAACAATAGAAATGTTGGACTCAATAGTGGTTGTAAGTCAAGGACTACCTATATTCAATTGTATTGTCTTACTCTTCGGCAAATAATTATAACACCTAGGAACTTGCAGAAATCCACAGTTTGTTCGATTGCACTATAGGAAAGTGTCAATTTGTCTTTAGCCTTGGTTTATAAGCTGCTTTGAGCCCAGGGATGCATTTTTCTGACACCAGGGGCAAAACTGCCTACACAGATAAATGAACCATGATAAATCTAATGTCGTTTGTATATTACATGCTCATGGATATGCAGCTAAAAGAATATTTACATTGCTTAGAAGTGCAGTTAAATGATTGGTTTTCAAACAGTAGAGAAACCAGGTTATCTCAATGGCAAGGATGAAAGAAAGAGAAATTGGAGATGTAGAATATTCTTCTAAAGTTAAAGATGAAATCCAAAAAAGAAACAAAAAAGGAAGGCAAAAGCAAAAAATGAACGGAGAGGTGTTAGTGAGATATAGAAAAATCAGAGATACATACATACACCGTCATTTGGTTATAAGAGTGGTATTTAATTATGCCTAATTGAGTGTTATTTAAGGATTGTTTATACCTAATAATTGCCAACATAGAAAAAGGTTGAATTTAGCAAAAACAAGAGAAAGTGCCAAGAATAGCTACTACCTGTCCCCAAAATAAAATAACTGCCATCACACAATTTGCCCTGCAAGAAAAAAGAAAAGTAGTCTTGGATTTAATTCAAGAGGTTTGATTCTAAGTTATCTGAACAACTGTTAAGTTTCTATTAGCATAGTAGCAATATTGCATGGGGATTTCAAGGAACAACACCTTTCAACCAGATATTGATGTCCCTCCAATGAAAATAAGAGCTAATATAACAACATTCCTTTTTCTATATCTGGGATAATGTGAGAAACCACAGACTGTTGGGAAGGATTTTTTTTTTTACCCTTCACCTCTTCCATATGCTGATATCAACTGGGGATATAAAAGAAATCAACCACATGCAAGTGGATTTTCAAAGTCCATTAAAGGAAACTGTATCGTATCCCAAAAGGCAACATTGTATGGAATCTAGTATGCCCAGGTTTCTTATTTTGTAAGACAACTGTCTCAGAAGAGAAGATGTATAAAGATTTTTTTTCATATGTAGATAGATATATTTGTTTGTGTGTGCCTTTGAGTCAATTTTTGATTCCTGACCACTGTCTAGACTACTCCTTGCAGTTTTCTTGGCAAGATTGATTGGCCACTGGCAGCTACCTAGGTCTGAGACTGAGAGAGACTGGCCCAAGGTCACCCTACCTTTGTGCCTAAGGTAGGACTATGTAGGAAGTTAGCACCCACCCTTCTTCTAGAAAAATGAAACATGTTAGGAAATATTAAAAGGGCAGAATATTTCCCCTAAAAGGGAGGCAGAAACTTGTCCCCCCACTCCACCTTGTCAATGGGCCATTAAGGCCCGAGCCAGTCTATTCTACATAACAAAGATCTACCTACTTCAGGCAGAGCTATAATAGGACTCCCAAAGCCCTTTCATTACATCATCACCCAGCAACAGCTCAACCAAGCTTAGGACTCAAAAGACAGAAGGCCTACAAAGTTAGCTAAGACCCCCACCCCTGGGAGTCTGACCACTAATCAGAATGCATTTCTTGTACAGGAACAGGAAGCTCTAGGGTGGGGTCTAGAGAGGGCATAAAACCAAGACACTCTCAGCATCTCTTCCCTTTTTTCCTTCAAGATCTTCAAGACATGTGATTCCCTTTTCCCTCAGGATCTCAAGCCATGTGGTCCTATCCACCGTTAAAAACTATCTTTCCAAGCAGCCATCATGTTTCCAGTGCTTTTCTCCCCACTTGGAACTGAACCCAAAAGGACATTTCTTCCAACAACTAGAACTCATGGTCTTCCAATGTTTAGACTGTTGCCTTAACAGTCATGCTACCTTTCATACAGAATATACATCTATATCAGGGATATCCAAACTTGGGAACTTTAAGACTTGTGGACTTCAACTCCCAGAATTCCCCAGCCAGTTATGCTGGCTGGGGAATTCTGGGAGTTGAAGTCCACAAGTCTTAAAGTTCCCAAGTTTGGACATCCCTGATCTACATAAACAGATAGATGGGAGGCTTACATGAAAAAAATATATCCATGTATATTTAGCCTCTCACCTAAAAGGATGTCATGTCATGTCATGTCATATCATCATCATCATCATCATCATCATCATCATCATCATCATCATCATCATCATCATCATCTTTAAATGACCCATAGTGAAGCATATTCTGAAGCTTGTAGGTTTTGAGGATACTTTTTAAAAAGAAAACATTCCACTTAAACTTGCTTCATTATTAGCACATGATTGACAATTACACCATAAATGCTGTCATTATTTGTATGCCATGATGATTTCAGTAAAAATGTGCTGATGGTGAAATGAGTCCTAAGTTTAGTTCCCTGATACATCCAACATTGCCATTAAATCAAAGTTGACGGATAAGACTGGCTGCTGTATACTAGGGCCAGTGGTGTCTTAAATTTGAAAATTTACATTAAGCGCTAAATACGTGGCCATAGTTTTCATTTTTTTTTAAAAAAAATAGGGTGCTGCATTTTACTGCCATCTCACTTCCCCTCACTTAAGATAAAATTAGCGGCTATCGATCAAAATGGCTTATCAAACCTGTGTCCGATTTTATCTGAATTTCACAAATGGTAGCTTGTGACTTTGATTATGGAGCGAGTAGTCTAATCAGATGCCTTTTCCAAAACTGTGGCTGATTCTGCTTCCTTGCTCTGACAGATCAAAGCTCTTTCTGCCTCTCTATCTGCAGAGTAGCTCATTAGCAGGAGGTTGTGAGTGTTATAATCATCTAACAGGTTTCCCTTCTGGGCTGAAATGATTCCTCTGTTATCAGCCTATGAGGTCCAAAGTGAGAAGAATTAAGTAGGTACCAATGACATTATATGGCTGGGCAGCTCCTTTACTCTGCTATAGTCCTCTTTCTGGTTCTTCCAGTTAGTTTTGTGGTCAACGTCTAACTGTAACAGGGAATGTAACATCAGTACATTCATTAGTTTTAAAACAATTGCCTATATCAGAGGTTGTGTGCTTAATATATTAAGAATTAATGAATTAAATTGAATTCATTGTCAAGGAGGCAATCTTCATCACATTTTAAATCTTTAAAAACCTTGCTGACTCTAAGGTAACCACTTCAGAGAGAACTTTTTTTGCTGAAGGTTATTCTCACCATTTGCTTTACCTAAGTGACTCCACTGTTAATCAATTTTAATCCTTAAAAAAGGAAATTTACAGAATATTATTTCAATCAAGTGAAATTCGGTATTGTCAAGTGAGTATTACAAATAAAGTACCTCCAACAATAAATACTTTATTAATCCCTTAAAATAATTTTTGAAGCCTGCATTTTCTTTCTGTAAAGTTCAATTTCAGTGCTTAGACACCCCCCCACCCCCAATTCTTAAATTGTGTTTGCCTTTTTGTTCATCCCAAGCGGTAACCGCAATTTTGTACTTGTAGAATTTCTCCCCCTGAATATTTGGAAAAATTTTCAATCCTGGTGGTAGTTTTATGGCTTTGGAACCTTAATGAAAGGAGCTTTTACAAAGTAGCTAAAGATTAAGATCAGTCTTTAGACAGAGCTCCCTTAAAAAAAAAGTCACTATTAAACTAAAATGTCAGAAGTGCAGTGACCTATCAGATTTACTGACAACCATGTATAGGAGAGCGATTGTGCTCTTCCATTGTTGGTCTTTAGGGCTGTGCCACTGATCTGATTCATGAACTGGAGGTGGGATGAAACTTCCTGATGTACAGCATGGTTTTGAACCTTATCTTCCATTCTTTCACATAGAAGTCTCAATGAAAGTTCTGCCTCCTCGGGAGATAAGGTGAAAATTAAAACATTAATTGAAGGCGGAAGCCTTTTTGAATAAACATTTCTCCCTCCTAGAGGACAGAGATGGTGGAGGTGGAGAAAAAACAGAAGGAGCCATGGCCTCGCCAGGAGACGGAGGGGGGAGGGAGGAAATGATGTCGAAAAGACTTAGATCACAAAAATGAGCTCAGTGGAATCATTATTAAAATTGTTGATACAGAGAAATGGCAAAGAAAGAAATGATTGAACATATGACTGATATAACGTGAAAATCTGTTTTTTGCTTGTCCTTTACATTATTTTTAAAAATGCAACACTGTACTTTTAAAATATCTTTTAAATTGTAACCTGCGAGGTGTGGGGGGGCCACCATTGCCGGCATGAAACCACCCAAAAAAATTTATATACCCTATTCCTTTTCCCTATGTATATTTTAAAAACCAATAAAAAAATTTACCCGGAAAAAAAAAAAAGTTCTGCCTCCTCGTCAGGTCTGGGTTCCTCAGGCCTGCTGGCAGAACCACATTTTCAAGACCTTCCAAAAGAGTGTCAGAGTGGGGGCCAGTCTCACCCCAGAGGAATGATATTCCAGAGGAAGGGAGCCACATGGAGAAGCCCTTTCTTCTGGGTCCTGCCAGATTATCTCCTATGGGGACTGGACCCCTTTGAGCAAGAGCTATTTTACAAGAAGAGCACTACACTCCTCTGTTCACAACAGAATACCCTACACCACCAGGCTTGAAATTTTGAGCTTGGACAACCTAGAACTATGCCGCCTATGTCCAACTTAAGCGTAGTACACAAAATTATCTGCTACAATGTCCTACCTGTCAATGACTATTTCAGCTTTAACCGCAATAATACAAGAGCACACAACAGGTACAAACTCAATGTGAACCACTCCAAACTTGATTGCAGAAAATACGACTTCAGCAACAGAGAGGTCAATGTCTGGAAAGCACTACCTGACTCAGTTGTTGCATCTTCAAATCCCCATAACTTTAACCTTGAACTGTCTACTATTGGCCTCATCCCATTCCTAAGAGGTCTGTAACGGGCGTGCATAAGCGTACCACTGTGCCTACCGTCCCTGTCCTACTGTCCCCATTTATCCATACCCCATTTCATTCATATTCTTATACCTAATATCTTGTAAAAGATTGACAAACCAAATAAAAAAATAAAAATAAAAAAATATTATTTGCCTCCCTGCTCTAGTGGGTCAGATGCATGTGACCAGCAAGAGACGATCCTTCAGATAAACTCAGATATCATGTGCAACTGTTAAGCTGGGAAACGCCACCTTTCTCTATGAAGACAAGACAAGCATGGTAAGCAGTTAGAATGGTTGCATCTCCCTACCCATTTCCTGAATCTTCCAGCACTTCAGATTTATTCTAGAATAAACTTTTGTGGGCCATTTAGTTTAGTCTTTATTGCCATTGTACAAAATAAATACAACGAAATTGGTTTACTTTATTGACTATATAAGCAGGCCTGGTGAAGGCAGCTTTACTCCATAAATACTCAGGACACACTAAATATGTTATTCTTTAAGATGCCATCTTAAAGTTCCTGTTGCTGTTTTTGGAGAAAAGTATTTCACTTCAGCGTTGAGTTATGCCTGGAATAATACAGATGGTATAAATATTGTTTATAAGTTGCTTGTTAACATCAGAAGTTGCATATATCCCATAAGAGGTATCATGTAACCAAAAGGCAGAATTAAAGAAGGATGACAAAGATCTGGCAATAAACCACCATACAGCATTGTTTTAATTGGAAAGGCTATAGGGTTTCTGTGTTGCTGTTGTTCGTGACAAGAACTTGCAATAACTAGCATTTTTTTAAAAAAAATTGGCATGACAAATAAATGACATTTCAGAAATACTTTGGCCCTGAAGGATCCCTGTGACCAAGGCTCTTGATTTCCATAATTGCATGAGATGGAAATGAGGCAGCTAGCTCTTAGGAAATAAATTTATACAATTACCAGTCAGATTTTCAACGAAGGAAGTTAAATCCTCAAAGACTTGATGCAAAGCTTGTTGCGGTCAATGGAAAATGAAATCACTAAGAATGTTTTCCTAAAGCATAACTTTAGGCATAAATGTCTAAATAGTTATTTGGCCTCATGTATTTGGCCAGTCTCATATATCCTTATAATTAAGATACATTAGCAGGTTGGAGAGTGGAACGGATGACCTTTGGTTCTTTGCGGAAGAATTGTGACTGTTGCGATTGAAGAGCACCAGGAAGTAAGTTGATATCTTCCATTGCACTGACTTCTAATGGAGGATTAGATATCCAGACTGCTTTAGTCAGTTAATTTTTTTTTAAAAAAAAACAGGTTTTAGAGAAAAGCCTACTTTTCTTAATAGAAAACGTTCTAGTAGAAAAATCCTTGCGTTCGTAACAGGTACTTAGTTACAGTTGCAAAACTCATAATCAAGACATAGAATAAGCTCTATAAAAAGGGGTTAGAAGTTGTCAGAGGTGGCCATTTCTCATTATTAAAAAAATAGGAAAACTAGAAGAAAAAAGACAAAGAGGGTCCTGACCAAGGGTGAAATTCAGCAGGTTTTGACAGGCTCTGGAGATCTGGTAGTGGAAATTTTGAGTAGTTCAGAGAACCAACAAATGCCATTTCTGGCTGGCCCCAGAGTGGGGAGGGAATGGAGATTTTGCAGTATCCTTTCCCTGCCATGCCTACCAACCCACAGCCACCAAGCCACAACACGGCCCCCAAGCCACACCCACAGAACCGGTAGTAACAAAATTTGAATTTCACCACTGGTCCTGACTGGAGTAACGTTTTTACATGAGACAGTTGGAGCGTAGCTGCAATTTCAGGCAGTTAAGATGTGCTCATAAGAAAGACAAAATATTAGTGCAAAACTTTTCAACCACACTTCTTTGCTATTGATCAACCTCAATAGCATTTAGATAGATTTTCTTTCTATTGTTCCTCACACTTAGAAGAAGAGGTGAACTTCAGCGTGTATACTCAGTTAATCATTTCAGTTTCTATCTGAACCAAGATATAAAAGACATTGAGTTGAGGGCTGTTTTATTTTGCTTATGGAAGATGCATACACATCCATGCATCACCTACTATGAAAGATACATAAAGGATTTCATGTCCTGATGTAATTCAGTGTTGTGTGTCCAAAACAATATTAGATTTATTCCATTTGTTATACGAAAGATATCACTACAATTCAGTTTCCTTGGCCAACCTCTTTCTCTTAAGTTCCGGGCACTGATTCAATCACCTGTTGCTATGGTACTTTGAAAATATTGTCTGTTCTTAATGGTGCTGCTTGAATTGAATAAACTGTTGCTTTGAAAGATTGCTGCAGAGTTTTGAAATCCTTCTAAAGGCTTCTACCACTTTCAGTCTTGCTGGCAGGACAGGATGGTAGAAGAGTTGAAGAAATGGCTGAACATTAGGTACCTTTTTGCAACAGTTTCAAGACAAATGATATTCCCTATCTATAAATGTTCGCCTTTGACCATAAACCAGCAAGCCTGAAGCCTAGAGGCACTTCTGGGAAAGTTAATACTCTCTTACTTGAATTTGAATGCATTTTTGAACACAGTAACCCTGTTTGACTCCTACTCTACCCCCCCTCCCATTCCTGTTGTCACTCATGATAGATCAGGAAACTACAGACAATGCCATAAATAAATAAATTTGGGATATTCTCATTTGATAGTCTGACCATACACAAGATGTGTGTGTGTGTGTGTGTGTGTGTGTGTGTGTTTGTTTGTTTATTTGTTTGTTTTTGTGAGTGTATAAAGTAATTTGCCTCTTCCGCCAACGTCTTAAGACGTACTTATTCCAACAAGCCGGCCTAGGATAGCCCCCCGTTTCTGACTTTTTAAGGAAATTTATAATTTGGTAGGGTTTTTAATATTGGGTTTTTTAGCACGGGTTAATGAATTTAATTATATTTTAATTGACATTTATTGTATTTTGTGTTTTTAAGATGCCTGTGCGCCGCCCTGGGTCCTAACAAGGAGAAGGGCGGGGTATAAATTTAATAAAATAAATAAAATAAAATAAATTTGTCCTGGGGCTATGGGAAAAGTCCACTCAACTACAGCCAATAATATTGCTATCTAGGATATCATAGCAAGTAGATTTAGATTTAGATTTAGATTTTATTTGATTTTTATACCGCACCTATCTCCCAGAAGGGACTCAGGGCGGTGCACAGGAAAGTTAAAATGCAGACATACAAACATATGAATAAATACAACTACAAATATTAAAATATAATTAAATTGAAAATAGCCTGTGCTAAAAATACAACTAAAATAATAAAATTACCAAAGATTAAGAATCATTTAAAACTCAGTCTGTAGGAATGATCTTGGGGTCTAGGCTAGGCCGGCTAGGTGAAAGAAATGGGTCTTAAGAAGTTGGCGGAAGAGGTGGAGGTCCGTGGTGGTCCGAAGTTCGGGGGGTAGGTCGTTCCAGAGGGTTGGGCCCGCCACAGAGAAGGCCCAAGTAGCCTAGCCTAAAATAATATTCCTAACACTCAGTCCCACTCTGAGCTTGGTTGTGACATTTCATTACCCAACTAGGTAACATGATCAGTGTTAGTGAGTGTCGGGATTGTGAGTGTCAGTGTTAGTGAGCGTCAGGTTTGTTCCCTGTTTATATACAGAAGCTTGCCCTCTTGGTGTGATTTTTCTAATTATTTCCTTGATTAGGGTATTGTTTTCTGCTTGAATTGTTTGTCTGGTGTTAATCCCTGCTTATCTGGCTATTCACTGCTGGAGAGGATGTACTACATTTTTTTTCCTTCTTAGCCTTTCTATAGTTTCTTTTGAATGTTGCGTAACCATGGTTTATTTCTATGTGCCTATTGATGGCTGATGTATCTGTCAAATCAGCCAAGTAGGGAAAATTACTAACAAGCAAGTTACAGTATAGAAACAAGGAGTAAATGCCACACTCACTAGCACTGTTATCTAGTTGGGTTAATGAAATGGCTGCAAGCAAACAATCAAGCTCTGAGATCAATAAAGATTCCTCAGTTCAACCCTGGGTTGCATATATTGTCTTCTATTGGAATTACTAGTTCTTCCAGATTTATATTAGTAGGTTGAGATTTAGATGACTTCCTGATGAAAGGAAAAAGCTGAACATAAACTCTACTGAATGAACCATACAAAGGGGGAGGGGAAAGGAAGTTGGTAGAATATAAAATGATAGAATTATCATCTGTGGGTAAGGAACTGGGAATTGCTTTCTTGTTTTATTTGATCAAGTCCTGCATGCTGATCATTCAGTAGAAAATCCCAAACCTTGAAGACATTTTGGAAGGGGATCTTTGGCCTGATGGGAGGAGAACAATCAGCTTCCATCTAGTTGCTTCCATGGATTTGTATTGGGTCCAGCTATGGAATATCAAAGCATATCATTTTCAATGCCATGAAAAAATAAGCCTGTGCTTACCAGCCCTTAAATGGTACTGTCTCTTGAACCTGAACAAGTTACCCAAGAACACTGCCATGCCAAGACAAAACAGATGCAAAATTACAAGATGCAATTTGTTTTAATCTACAAAGCATTCAAACATAGCTTTGTATTTGTATACAAACATTGCAGGATATTGAGAGTGCTGGTCTCCACTTTGATACAGCCTTCAGTTAATTTCAGTATTTACAAAATGAAAAAGTGCTATATCCTAGTTTTGTTAAACAACTGTAAGTTAGGCTTTCAGGGAGTAACAGGTCTAAGAAACTATTCATTCTATCTGAGGTTCATATCTTTAAAAAATAGAATACAATTTATCATTCAATAATTTCTTGCAGAATATATTTTTATTGAATTATTGGTTTAGTAGGAATAGGCTCAGTGGTGCTTTCCAGAGGTATTATTTCATACATATTATTTATAATATTATTATAGCTTTATTGATTAGCCTATAGGCCATATCAAAGCACAAGGTTCAAACACATATCACCAATAAAATCCTACACAAACAATTTAAATTAAGAATATGGTAAAATACAATAGTTTTTCATATTCAAATAGTTGACAAGAATATTTAAAAACTCCATTTTTCAGCATTTACATCTCATTTGAACATGATTAATATAAAAATAATTATTATTATATAAAGAAGAGGAAAGACTAATGCCACTATAATCCCATCATAATAAGTTTACAAAGGAATTACTAAATTCTCCTGATTTTATCTTGGCCCCCATAAAGGATGAAATAAGTCTTACTAATCCACATGTGGACCACAATTTGCTGGCTGCATAATAAGAGAACATTTTAGACATAAAATTTATATCCAAGTTTCCCTGTTCTTCAAAAAGTCTTAAAATGATATTTATGAGTCAACAGGTATAGCAAGAAGATGAAAACAGTGCCTGATTCGAAACTAATACTCTCTAAATACATATTTTTGCCAGTAGTTTTCTCCCATGACTTATTATCCCCATGAATCACAAGCTTAGCAAAGCTGGAATAGTAGCTACCGCTCAAGCATCTCTTTTCTTTCTCTGCATTGTGGCAAGATAGATTATGCCTGATTACTAAATCATTCCTCTTCCTACATGGATGGGTGGCCTAGCCTTGAACATCATAAGCAATGGAAATTCTCAAGCTCTTTTGGCAACCTGTTGCTCAGCCTCTTTGTCTATCAAATTCTTATATAATGCTTAATCTATGTTTCCCCAGCTGCACTTCAAACTTATCACTGTGTTTTTCCATTTCCATTGCTCTGATGGGAATATTTGGCCTTCATCTACTATATCAGGCAAATTTAAAAACATATTTGTGTTATTCTCTTTAGAGCGTCTTTTAAAGTGCGCTCGTAGACCTTTCATTAAACTGCAGCTTTTTCAGAAATAGCAAGCATTAGATTTTCTTTTCATGTCTTTTGAAAAGCCCAGGAATACTCTGACTGCACTGAACATCCTGAAGTTTACTTTTGTAGTACCAGATGGTACGAGCTCTTTTTAAAAAATGATTTCTCAATATTGGGCATGCAGGGAAAAAAAGGGATGATGCAGAAGAGAAGACAAAATACAATTGATATTTTGTAAATATATTACCTGTTACCTGCTCGGAGCAATTTATATTCTGACTTTCCAGTGACATGTAAATAGCAATATAGGAGAGCATACCAACTATGGTTGCGTTGTAGGCCATCTTCTTCAATGATTAACTCTTTTGTTAGTCCACTGCAGCTGCAATGAATGGGCAATGTAAAGGAAGAGTAGAAAAACCTGCTCAAAACAGTAGGAAAACCTGGCTCTTAGCTGACCAGTGTCTACAGACTTAACATAATAATGTAACTATTTGATGGAATGAGAGGATGAATATGTGGTGGTGGGAAACATGAGTTGCTCATCTCTTTCTGGCAAGGTTAACATGAAAAGGAGGAAGCTAGGAATAAAGAGAGGAATCAAAATTATGTCAAGTATTAGTACTGCTTTATAAAGCACTAGCTAGATACCCAAACTTTGCAACAAAACTCTTGTGATAGGGCCAATCAGGAGAAATTCTGTTTACAATCCATTGGTACAGTGGTGATCGGTGATTGAAACATATAAGGGAATATCAGTCTTGCCACTTTGAGTCCGGAAGCAGTTACATAGTTGGAAGGCGTAGACTTTTTTATGAGTTACTGACGTTTAGTACCGTAAGGAGCCCTAGACCACTCCTGAGTGAAGGTGTGGAACTTCTGCCAGTTTGAACTGAGGTAGCGAAATGCGAGGCTTCTTTTCAGGTGGGGAGTGGAGTAGAATGTTTAACAACTTAGCATCAAAGCATATTAATGTGAGGTAACTGGCAGTTGCAACAGAATTCTTTTCAGGTGGGATGGGGAGTAGAACTTCTTAGCATCAGAGCGTGTTAATTACTGTATAAGAAATACTAATGATTTGATGGTCATTTTGAAAAATCCTTTCTTAGCGAGCACCTAGAAGCCAAGAGGAATATACATGCCAAATTTCAAGTTTGTAGGCTTTACAGTTCTGGAGATTTTGTGATGAGTGAGTGCTATTTGCCTTATATATTCTGTATATAGATTAATATGGCCCACCTGGAATACTACATCCAGTTTTGGTCACCACACTACAAAGAGAGATGTTGAGATTTTGGAAAAAGTGCAAAGAGCAATTAAGAGGATTAAAGGCCTGGAGATTAAAACATATGAAGAACAGTTGTTGGATTTGGGTTTGGCTAGTCTAGAGAAAACAAGGATTAATACATGATAGCAGTATTCCAGTGTTTGAGAGGTTGTCACAAAGAGGGGCGGGTTTCAAATTATTTATCAAAGCAGCTATAGGCAGGATAAGAAACAATGGATGGAAACTAATCAAGGAGAGAAGCAACCTAGAGCTAAGGAGAAACTTCCTAACAGCAAGGACAATTAAACAAAGGAACAGCTTGCCATTAGAACAGGGGTCTCCAATCTTTGCAACTTTAAGTCTGAAGGACTTCAGCTCCCAGATTTCTCCAACCAGCTTCTGGGAGCTGAAGTCCTTCAGACTTAAAGTTGCAAAGGTTGGAGACCCCTGCATTAGAAGTTGTAGGTGCTTCATCACTGGAGGTTTTTAAGAAGAGACTGGACAGTCATTTGTCTGAAATGGTATAAGGTCTCCAGCTTGAACAGGGGGTTGAACTGGAAGACCTCCAAGGTCCCTTCCAGTTCTATTCATATTGACCTACAATGGAAGTAAGTAGGTCTTTACAAGCACAAAGAAAGCCAATCCACCAAGAAGAATTCCAGAATTAAAGAAAGCCATGGAAAATCACTCCTGTAATGTTGTCAAGAAAAGTGTTTGGACAAATTTGGGTGCCAGATGACCAGAAGACACTTCTTAAGCTATGGAAAAAAAAAGTACTGAACTTTTTATGAATGGTGCTGGAACGGATGATGTGGCCTGACCACAGTCTCAAGAAGTTTGGCAGCTGATTTGGCCAGTAGAATGTGAAAGGGCATAAACTAAAGAAAACTTGAAACTGTCAAATTGGAACTGAAGTATGCTACACTAAATCCCTTAGGACTAAATGCATTTTAGCAGGCTAGGTTAAGCTACTTTTAATGAGATTATCAAATAATATACCATTCGGGACATGAGACTATATGAAGGAATGAAATAGAAATGATACTTTAAAACAGGGGTCTCCAACCTTTGCAACTTTAAGTCTGAAGGACTTCAGCTCCCAAACTTCTCCAGCCAGCTTTGGATTCTGGGAGCTGAAGTCCTTCAGACTTAAAGTTGCAAAGGTTGGAGACCCCTGCTTTAAAAGAAATATCTCTAAATATGTGCTTGGCTATAAGCCAAGACATGAGAAGAATGTGTCTATTAAAATCAGTGGGAATTCAATCAATAGAGATGTGCAGATGTTTGGGTCAAAAGCAGAGAAATTGCTTCAGATTCAGTGCAGGCTATGCATACTTTTATGATCTTGTAAGGTAGCTGTGCCACCCAGCTGTAGACCAGAAGCCTAAGAGGCAGAACACCCATGTCAAATCCAATGGATATTCTGTTCTTTTGATTGGAATACTACAGACCTGCATTAGTAAATATTAAAATTACATAACATGGTACCCATACTCTAGGTGAAGTAATAAAACATACTGGGGAATTCTATGGCAAAAAAAAAGTGGGATATCTAGAAAGGGCATAATGTTGTTAACAAGTGCTTGGAATGACAAAGTTGAAAAAAAATGAAGCCTGGAACAGATAGGAAGATTTGGATTGGATAAATTCAATATTGCAAAAGATAGGTTAATAGAATTTTCTGAAGCCAGTTTCTTTCCTATTCCATCCCCTGTTTCAGCACAAATTAAACCAACTGCACTTGGATTGGAACCAAATAGATAATATAATAGGACACTGCAGGTGAAGAAATGCAATCCACTCAGCCAGGACATGACAAGGAGTAGATTGTGAAACAGATCATGATTTACTGTTTCTTGATAACCGAGTTAAACTTAGAAAATACAACAGAATAACTGTGTCATCAGTTTTTATTCTGGATGACCTACAGCTGGAATGTAAAAACAGTGTAAGGAATAGCTTGATAGACTTAAATTATGTCCGTTATTATGGGGGGAAAAATACCTTTACAATGGACAACAAGAAGTGAATAGTGAAATACAGAGAAGCTGGTGACAGAAGGATGCACGTTTTCCCCATATGTTTCATTGTACAGCAAACTTAAATATGGCAGGATTAAAAGAAATGAGAGGTTGGGATCAGAACTAAAAGCTGAAACAATGGTAGCTTCATACTTGTAGACCACACCACTTGGAAGCTGAAAGTAAAGAAGACTTAGCAGAGCGTATTAGGAAAGCAAAAATGGAAAGTGAAAAATCTGGGTTAAATGTTGAATATTAAGAAGACAAAACTAATATGAATCAGGATGTTTAATGAATTTACAGTTGAGAGTAAAAATGGAATGGAGTCATTTAATTCCACTCTATAAAATCTTAGTAAGGATACACTTAGAATACTGCATCCAGTTTTGGTCACCATATGATAAAAATATGTTGAAACGCTGGAAGGAGTGCAGAGAAGAGCAAGAAAGATGATTAGGATTTCCACAGCCACTTCCAACTGTTATTTTGTTAATTCTACCAACCTCAAAATTAGATTACCAATATTGTATTTTGAAGCTATTTCTGCCCACATTTATTTATTTGCAAGATTTCTATGCTGCTCTGATTGAAGCTCATTCTGTGCCTATGTATGGTCCCCATCTTCATACATCCATATTTAAAACAAATGAATGCAGCATCATAAATAATAACAAGAGAATCAATGGTTAAAAAAAAGATGAATATAACATCAAAATCTTTAAAAACTACCCAAATCCATGGTTCCAAACGAAAACCCCATTCCACATTTAACCCTCTGTTTTCAACGTCAGGCACGACCACCTCAATTTTTGAACTTGATCATGATGTCCCAACTTTAGAAACCATCGTTCTCACCAAAACCTTGTAGGTCCTGAGGTGCAATCACAATTGACCTTTGAGATTTTAGTAAAATGTCACAACTCCAAGCCAGTAAATTGCTTAACTGGCAAATAATGGAATTAACAAGAGTGGCACAGTGAGTAGAATGCAGTACTGCAGGCTACGTCTGCTGACTGTCAGGTGCAAACAGATTGGCAGTTCGGATCTCACCAGGCTCAAGGGTGACTCAGCCTTCCATCCTTCCAAGGTCAGTAAAATGAGGATCCAGATTTTTGGGGGCAATAGGCTGACTCTAAACCGCTTAGAGAGGGCTGTAAAGCACTCTTGAAGTGGTATATAAGACTAAGTGCTATTGCTATTAACAGGTTTTATGCCTCACTTGTTAATTTTGTTCCTTTGTAAACTTTGAATATCCCAAGGCTGTATATAGTCTCTTTATATTTCCTAGAGCAGGCATGGCGAACCTATGGCACGGGTGCCACAGGTGGCACGTGGTACCATTTCTTAGGGCACGCGAGGTGTTGTCCTGTCTGCACTAGTGTGCAGGTGTGCACTGGCCAGCTGATTTAGGCCTTCTCTTGAGGCCGTTTTTGCCCTCTGGAGGCTTCAGGGAAGCGCCTGAAGCCTCTGGAGGTGGGGGGGAGCTGTTTTTCACCCTCCGCAGGCTCCTAGAAAGTGTCTGGAGCCTGGGGAGGGCGAAAAAAGCATGCCAAAAGCAGGGGGTCACGCACATAGCACAATGGGTGTGGCATGCCTACGCATCAGCTCCCCTTCACTCTCCCTGCTTTTGGCACGTGAGCCAAAAAAGGTTAGCCATCACTGTCCTAGAGATTGTGAAGTTGCTCCTTTTGATATAAAGGATGGAGATAGTTCATGCTTAGTTCTGTGAAATGCTGTCCTCTAAAACAGGGGTGTCAAACTCAATTTCATTGACAGCTGCATCAGGGTTATGTTTGACTTCGGGGGGATGAGGTGGGTGTGGATAGAGTGGGTGTGGCCAGCCTGATGTCACTCTTGTCAGGGGTGCCTGTGGTGGCCAGAGCCAGCGAAAACAGGCTCCCTAGCTTCATTTCCGGCTGCAATGGCCTCCTGCAACCCTCTGCCAGTGAAAACTGAACTCACGGTGGCAAGCTCTGTTTTTGCTGGCAGAGGCACTGCAGGCTGGTCCTTCACTGTTTCCGGGGTGGCCCCGCAGGCCAGATTTAAGCACCACACAGGCAGGCTGTGGCCCTGAGTTAGACCTTCTAAAACCTTCTCTAAAACTTTATAAAACCAAATAAACAGTATTGACCTCCAAGGACCAATCAATTTAGGCAGCTTTCTTTGATCCACAGTATGTAAGAAAACTATTATTTATGCCATTATTATTTATGTAGTAGTAAATTATTATCATTTAAGGTTATTTCCTTTATTGACTGATTTGGCAAAGATAAAGGTCAGTTGTTGAGCCAACTATAACAGTGGGGTCCTGCAGCACGCGAATTTAATATATTGGCTGAAATCCAAGTTACTCAAATACATGTATTAATAAAATTCATGCAATCAATATTTTAGTGGATATTTGTATTTTACGTGACATAGATATATCTTCCTGTCTAATATAGAGAACAGGAAAAATTGTTAATTTTTAATTTGTTAGGTATTGAATAATTAAAGATATATCACTGTTTGCAGAATAAGAAAAGCATTTTATATATGTGTACATATGTACATAGGTATGTATCTCCTTTAAATACACATACCTGTGGTGGATTTTCATTTTTTTTTACCACCTATTCACTCGTGCATGCATGTAGAAGTGTCTGGGTGGGTTGGCAGAGCCTCCCGCCATTGCTACTACTGGTTTGTCTGATCTGGGCCAAACTGGAAGCAACCCACCTCTGGAGCTGGGGCAAGAATGGGAGCTCACTCACCATCGATAGAGGAGATGTTCCAGAGAATAATGAATGAAATGCAACAAATTCGGAAAGACAATTTAAGCACAAAGCTGGAACTTTTGGAGGCCAGAGAGAAATAACAAATAATAAACAAAAAATCGAGGGGTTGGAGGGCGGGGCAGTTGGGATGAGGGAAGAGATAAAGGATTTTAAGAATGAAATTACAGATATTACAGGTCATATGTCTAGAATGGATTTTGAACGCATGTCTTTCTTTTTAAGATTCCAGAATGTTCCTGAGTCAGATACAGAAGATTTAAGAGAATTAATGGCTATGACCCTAGCGGATTATACCAAAAAAAATAAAGAATGTATCTGGGGGGACATTGACTTAATTTACAGAATCAATTCAGCATATGCCAGAATAAACAATGTACCAAGGGAGATACATATCAAATTTACAAGAAGGTCAACAAGGGATGAGATCCTGAGAGCGCTAAGAGGAGGGCCGTTGATATATCAATAGAACGAGATAGCCATATTAAAGCAAATCCCGAAAAAAATTCGAGATATAAGAAGGAAATATACCTTCTTATCCAAAAAATTACACAAAAAGGGGGTTTGGTTTAAATGGTTGATGCCAGAAGGAATGTTGGTATTCTGGGAGGGAGGAAGAATTAGAATGAAAACAGTAGACGAGGCCCAGGCCTTTCTTAAAAAACACTCCTCAATCCTAGATGACGATGATATGGGAACGGGAGGGGCCACGGCTATGCCCACTGGTGGGGTGGAAGAAGAAGAAACAATTGCAAAGAGGCTCAGGTCACAAAAGTGATTTTTCTCCTTTTTATATATATATATATATATGGTAATTCCTGTTAAGGATGTTTATAGAAATAAAATAATTGAATGAATGAAATTTTATTTTATGAAATTTGAGATATGAAATGTATGTATCCTTTCCTACCTTTTCTTACTTTTTGCTGAAAATGATATTGTAAGAAGACTCGGAGGCGGTCACCAGCACCGATATGGAAGCTCTAAAATATTGTTAAAAATATCCTATTTACCCCTTTCCTTTTATAAAATTGTAAAACTAATAAAATTCTTATAAAAAAAGAAAAAAAAGAATGGGAGCTCACCCTGTTATGAAGTACTCAGGTCTCAAACCCAGGCTGTCAGCTGACAAGGTCAGCACCTTTAACCCCTGAGCCATCGCGAGTCCTTTGAATTTAGACTAGCATGCTATAAAAGTAGGCAATGTTGGGAAAAATAAATTAAAATACTGTTGTGCCAGTTTTTTTAAAAATATGATCATTATCAATATTTTTAGTCATTTTACATTGTAATCACATCAGGGGCGAAATGCTACTGATTTGGACTGGTTCAGACCGATTCAGCTGAACCAGTAGTAAAAATGCAACCAGTTTGCCTGAATCGATAGTAAAAAAAAAACGCTACTTGCTCAGATGAACCGGTATTTCCGATGATCAGCTATGATGCATGATTTATATTAGTTAGAAAGCAGGATTTCCTGCTTTCCAGCTAATCTAACTCGCGTGGCACAGCAGATTCCCTCCCTCGCTGTTTGCTTACCTTTGCAGGCGCGCTCAGTAGCAGGCTCCGCCCACCCTCCCGGATATCATCATATCCAGTTTTGATGCTCTGCGCATGTGCGGAAGGTCCTGTGCATTTACAGAGGTGGCAGGTGCGCTCACATTGCTACCGAACCGGTATCAAAGGTAAGTTGATTTCAGCCGTGAGTCACATTAATAACCACAGATTGGCAGCAGTTTTGGAAGGAGCCTTAAAAACAGCTGACAAGAGTTTGGAGGTTACATGTAGTCCTGGAACTTTATGATGCACATCCCTGATTTAAACTAAGGATGCTAGTAGACATGTGACATGTACATGTTCTAAGATGTTTATAGAGTTCCGGGTACAGAGGCAGTCAAACTATCCTTAGGACTAAACTTATTCAAGCAGTAAGCACAATTAGAGGATGGATAAGCAGAAAAGAATGACCATCACATAAACAAATCTAGCCTGCCTAACAGAGAGCACATTGTGGTACTCGGGGCTGGGAATTTTTGAGCACTGCCAAATCTGTTTTGTAGACTCAAACATTCCAGTTTAAAAACAACACCAATCAAGTAATTAAAACTATTCCTTGGCCTTGAATGAAGGAGAACTAATTTTTGCGGTTCTGCTGAAGGATATCGGTGAAAGCATTGGATAGTAATTTCTTATGTGCAAGGTAAAAATGACTTATAAACTTAATTGGGGTAAATTTTGCACTGGGAATTCAAGAGTGCGAACCTGAAATGCCTTCTGGAGTTGTGACCTCAAGATGAGCGGCTACACAGCAAAAATTGTATAAATAAATTGAGCAAGCAATCAAGCAAACAAACAACGGATAGTTTTGCAAACAAGAAGTTTGGATTTTTTTCTAAGGACAGTGCAATCACGATTCTGCTCCAATAGCGTATTATTATTATTTTTTATGATTTTAGGCTAAATTGAACACAAGCTAGATATTTTACTATGTAATTGTTAATAGTTGCTTCCATTAAGTAGTCCCATTTTTCTCAGAAACACAAATGCAAACTGTGGTGAATATATGCATTCATAATGAAATGCTGAATATATCTTTATGGGAAATAGGTCACTGTTCTAAAATATATATATTTAAAACCAATGACTCCCATGGGACAAGATAGAAACCTAACATATGACAGGATGTCACCATTAAAAAAAAACTGCCTATTTTTAGTGGAAGTTTTTCTTTATTTATATTAATAATTATAACCTGAGTGGAAGATCTAGTAACAGTACCTTTCCAAATTTATTTATTTATTTCAATTTGCAAACTGAAGTCAGGTTCAAACTATTAATTACCATGTATGAATTATGTGGAAGCAAAGATTTTAAAAAATATTCCAAAGTTTAGAAATAAAAATAGGAAAATATTTTATTGAACTATTGTATGTCTTAAAATCTTACATGCTAAAATATGATTTTATAAAAAGAGGTCTGGCTGTAGCAATAAAAAATATAATAAAATAATTTACAATGCTGACAAAACAATTGGTTGTCCAACTATTTTGCTATCAATATATTTTCAGTTTTGTCAAGGAACATTACAATGTTCAGGTAGTTTCTCCTTACGATAAAAATTTTAATACAGATTTCCACAACTTCACTAAGAAAGCAGGAATGTTTCTCTTTTTGCTTGCAAACATAGCATTTATTTAATACTGCCTTTGTTAGAAAATTGGGGCAAGCAGTAAGAGAGAAAATCTCATTTAATAATCTGGCTAAAAATTGTTTGTTGAACTATTCAATTCTTAAGTTTGAAGTTATTAAATAATAAAAAAAATCAATTAAATCTAATTTTTACCAAAAAAAAGTGTAATACTTTCTAACCAGATTTATGCTATTTTAAAGGCTTTAGCTATTGCATTTATTATTTTACATAAATAAAACCAATTTCATTGTACTTATTTTGTACAATGGCAATAAAACTATAGCATAGTAATGAGAATTTCCTGCCTTACCCCCAGAAGGAACTGAAGAGTGTATATAAATTCTTCCTCCCATTTCTCCCCACATAAGCCTTGTGAAGTAGATTGGTATATGAGTCAGGAGCTGTCTTCATGTCATCCTATGAGCTTTCATGATTAACAATAGATTAGAACTTGGGTCTGTTCATTCCTAGTCCAGCATCCTAACTACGCTAGCTCATTATTCAGAAGAAGTCGTCAAAAAATAAAGGAAAAATAAATATATTAAAATCTGCACCAGCTGTATCCCCAAACAGCACTCTTGTAGAATAGACTTTGAGGAGTGAAGGGACCATGTAGGCACAATTAAAGTTGCTGCAGCAATTTACTGAATTGTCAGGTGGATTTTTTATTTATTTATTTATTTATTTATTTATTTATTTATTTATTTATTTATTTATTTATTTATTTATTTATTTATTTATTTATTTATTTATTTATTTATTTTATTAAATTTATACCCCGCCCTTCTCCTTGTTAGGACCCAGGGCGGCGCACAGGCATTATTAAAAACCCCAAAATACAATAAATATCAGTTAAAATGAATTAAATTAATTGACCCATGCTAAAACCCATGTTAAAACCATTAGCAAATTATAATTTGTTTTTGCTTTTTAAAAAAGTCAGAAACGGGGGCTATCCTAGGCCGGCTTGCTGAAATAAATACGTCTTAAGACGTTGGCGGAAGAGGCGGAGGTCCGAGATAGTGCGAGGGTCGGGGGGTAGGTCGTTCCAGAGGGCCGGGCCCACCACAGAGAAGGCCCTTCCCTTGGGTGTCGCCAACCGGCATTGCCCCGCCGACGGCACCCGGAGAAGGCCCTCTCTGTGGGAGCAGGTCGGACGAAGGGATGTATGGGGCAGGAGGCGGCCTCGTATATAGCTAGGCCCCGAGCCATGGAGCGATTTAAAGATGGTCATCAACACCTTGAAGCGCACTCGAAAGGCCACAGGCAGCCAGTGCAGCTCGCGCAGGAGAGGTGTTACGTGGGTTTGCCTTGAGGCACCCTTTATCACCCGCGCGGCCGCATTCTGTACTAACTGTAGCTTTTGAGTGCACCTCAAGGGGAGCCCCATGTAGAGAGCGTTGCAGTAATCCAGCCGGGATGTCACAAGCGCTTGAGTGACTGTGCGAAGGGCTCCCCAGTCCAGTAAGGGGCGCAACTGGCGTATCAGGCGTACCTGATAGAACGCCCCCCTGGCCACAGCCGCCACATGGTCCTCCATGGACAGCCGGGAATCCAGGAGGACGCCCAAGTTGCGTGCCCTCTCCACGGGGGCCAGTTGTTCGCCCCCAATGGCCAGTGTTGGACTTAACTGGCTGAACCGGGGTGCCGGAAACCACAGCCACTTGGTCTTGGCCGGGTTGAGTTTGAGTTTGTTACTACCCATCCAGGTCTGTACGGCCTCCAGACACCGGAACAGCACCTCGACGGCATCGTTGGGGTGGTTTGGGGTGGATATGTACAACTGGGTGTCATCAGCGTACAGATGGTACTCCACCCCAAAACCACGGATGATCTCGCCCAGCGGCTTCATGTAGGTGTTGAACAGAAGTGGTGAGAGGACCGACCCCTGAGGAACCCCACATGTGAGGGGCCTCGGGGCTGACCTCTGCCCTCCTGCCAACACCCATTGCGACTGACCAGAGAGGTAAGACGAGAACCACCGTAGAACGGTGCCTCTCAGCCCCAACCCCCCCAATCGGTGCAATAAGATACCATGGTCGATGGTATCAAAAGCCGCTGAGAGGTCTAATAGGACAAGGATAGAGGAACAGCCTCTATCCCGTGCCCTCCAGAGATCATCAACCAACGCGACCAATGCCGTCTCGGTGCTGTAACCGGGCCGGAAGCCGGACTGGCGCGGGTCTAGATAATCAACTTCCTCCAGATGTCGGGGAAACTGTTGAGCCACCACACTCTCAACAACCTTCACTAAAAAGTGAAGGTTGGAGACGGGACGGTAGTTCTCTAATAAAGCTGGGTCCAGGGATGGCTTCTTGAGGAGGGGCCTCACCACCGCCTCTTTCAAAATGGTGGGCAAGTACCCCTCACTCAGAGATGAATTCACAATGCCCTGGAGCCAGCCTCGTGTCACCTCCCAGGATGCCAGTACAAGCCAGGAGGGGCACGGGTCCAATAAACATGTGGTGGCTCTAAGGTTCCCCCGCAACCTGTCCATATCCTCGGTAGTAACAAAGTCAAACTCCTCCAAAGGTGTTATCTCAAGACCAGCACCGAACGCCCCGACTGGGCCACTACTGGAGGGCAACTTGTTCCGAATCTGAGTGATTTTGTCCTGCAGAAATACTCCAAATTCCTCTGCTCGACCCTGCAGAGGGGCTTCCAGCGGCCTCAAATGAAGGAGGGACCGGGTCACCCCAAACAGGGCGGCAGGGCGGTTTTCCGCGGACGCGATAAGGGTGACACAATACTCACGTTTGGCCACTCTTAGCGCCACTAAGTAAGTCCTAATATGGTCTTTCACTAGTGTTCGGTCAGCTTCGGATCGAGAAGATCGCCACCTACTCTCTAGGCGTCTCTTGCGGCGTTTCATCTCCCGAAGCTCCTCGGTGAACCAAGGAGCCTGGGCGACTCGACGCCGCATGAGAGGCCGCAAGGGCGCGACTCGGTCCAAGGCCCCCGTGGCCGCATTATACCATGCGGCCACTAGGTCCTCAGTCGAGCCGCTGGACAGGGATACAGGGACTGGCCCAAGCTCCCTCTGGAACCTTTTCGGGTCCATCAGGCGCCTGGGGCGGAACCAACTTGGTGTCTCAGGTTCCGCGGTGGGGTATTTTTACCAGATCTTATTATATTTCATACTGTTTGACTGCATTATATAGTAATAATTTCATACTGTTTGACTGCATTATATAGTAATGCAGCAATAATAGTCAGCAATAATTCTAGTTTATTTCCCTATCATTTTCTTTTAACGACCCCATAATCCCTTACAGCAGGGGTCTCCAACCTTTGCAACTTTAAGTCTGAAGGACTTCAGCTCCCAGAAGTCTGGGAGCTGAAGTTCTTCAGACTTAAAGTTGCAAAGGTTGGAGACCCCTGCCTTACAGGATGGAGTCTGGGCAACTGAATGGAGCTAGCAGAGTGTTTACTGGCCGGATGCCCTTCCTGTAGCCAATGGGGAGTTTTCTTCAGCAGATATATTCTCATTGTGCCCAGAGAGAGAAATATCACTAACTATCTAGAATCGATTGTGAGGCGAGAGCTCCACCTCTAGGCCACCGCGCCGCTCTGGTTTATTTCCCTATGTTTATCCATAACTTAACAATATTGTTTCTCAACCTTGGTAACGTGAAGATATGTGGACTTCAGTCCCCAAATTTCATGGTGGCTAGCAGTGGTGGGTTCTGGATCTCGTTCCAATTGGTACGGTTGGAACGGGCCCAGCAGCATCCACATGGATGCGCGCAGTGCGCGTATGCATCTTAGCACCTCTGCGAACCTCCGCGATGCTCCAGCTGGTCAGTGGAGCATCGCGCAGGTGCCGTGTGCATGTGCAGAGGCGCCAAAGACTTAAAAGACCGGTAAGGAGCTCAGGCGGGTAGGTGGGCCCTCTAGAGCGCCATACCGGAACGGCTCCGATACAACTGTACCGGGGCGTACCTCCTGCAACCCACCACTAAAACTGGGTAATTCTGGGAATTGAAGTCCACACATCTTCAAGTTGCTGGGGTTGAAAAACATTGACTATTATTAATATAGTCTGAGGAGTCTCTCAGGCTTTGCAGGCCACTTTTTTTTAAACCTGTCACAGAGAGGGCGCAAAATAATCTTGATACATTTGTTGCAGGAAATAATGAGGCTTGGACTTCTCAGAATCAGGAAAAGTTTATTATGGCTGCTAGGTTCAGAAAGCTAGTCAAAGGCCAGCATGTAACTTCTGAACAGTCTTCTGATAGCAAACACGCATTCTTATACTTTGACAAAGACAGCATCACCCAGAAATACAACTCATCTCTGATTGGTTGAGCTCCTTATTGCTAGGCAGAGAAGCATGCAGGAAACATTAGTTTCATTCTGACTTATGTGGTTAAGCCCTATGTCTGACTTGCAAGCGACTTGGACTTCCAACTAACTCAACCTACTGTAGGAAGGTACTGGGAAACTCATTTTAGAAATTAATAAATACATATGGGCAAGAGCCATAGCCAGGAGAAAATCATACATGTAGACAAAAGGGGTTAAGTGTAATCACAAAAGGAAACTTAGTATAAAGGATTAAGAATAACCAAAGCACAGGAAAACCCTGAGTCTGGTGATAACCACTAGACATAAAATCTAATCTAAGACAAGACAAACATCACAACCATTTACCTAAAGCTGACACCTACTCACAAGAAACACCCTTCCTTGCCTTCTCTGGCAGGATTAACTCCAAGGACCAGACACCAACCAAACGGAATCAACATCACAGCAATTATCCCAAATAAATAAATCTTTGTTAATTAGAAACCTACACAAAGGCTTCAAAGGAGGAAAACTAAAAAGGTGGGAAACCAATTCATGTATGGTTTCCTGCAGACCCGGGAACGACAGAGCTGTGTCTCGTCCTTCCCGTCTTTTCTTTCCTTTAATAAAGCTCATAACTTCCAGGCAGCTGTCTTCATGAAATTCTCTTTTAGCGTCGGTGGTGATTCCCGTCTGGGAACAAACCCTGAACTCTTTACTTCCAACACTACTTACAAGCAGGTGTTCGTGGTTTGACACTTGAATTTCCTGAGTTCGAGCTTCCTGTCTCAAAGATGCTTTTTGTACCTTAAAAAGCGTAAAGATAAAAATGATTAAAGATCATCTAGTCTGACCCTGACTCATTTCACTCTTATGTCTAAAACTCGCTTTATGCCCTGCCTCACATTAGTTTCAGGTAGATGAGGTTTGTTGGCAACCAAGGCTGATCACGTTTTGTGAAGGAGTTCTTTGGCCTGCATACGAACTTTCACCTAGTACACACAATCATAGTTCTAATTTAGCTACCCACTATCTTGAAAGAGTTGCCCCCCACCCCCACCCCCACCCCCCAATTTATTTTAAGCTTACTTCTGCTCCCCACTCTGGCTTTTCAGCTGCATTTTTTCCTCTTTAAATGAGCATTTTATCCATTCTTCTATTTTTATGCCTTTGAAATGCGTGTTCTTTTCTTTGTATTTCTTCCCTTGTCTTTTCTTCTTCTTTTTTTCATTGCTTTGAGCTTGTAACCCGGTTTTTTGTTTGTGCCTGATTGACTAAAGATGTGCTGCTTCTTTTGTAGAAGTGATGTCACCTAATTGGCTACACGTTGGCCTGCCCAGGACATACTTAAAATGTGATCTGCCTTTAAAAAAAAAAAGAAGTTTCAGCTTGATTAAAGCAAGCTCCTCAAATGATCTTTAAAGCGAGTTCCTCTTTTAATAGCAGGGCTTTTTAGAAATGGGGAGATTCTCAAATGCAGCAATTTTTGATTTTTGTAGTATAAGGGATAAAGGCGGTGTGGGGAGGGGAGGAAGACTCTTTCTCCTCTTAGCAAACCACAGGAAACCAAATATTAACAGTTGGGGGGGGGTATTTTGGGTTCTCCACAGAATTTAAACCACAGCAAGATTGCTCTCCTTTTATGTGAAGGCCTTTTCCCCCCAGTGTTTCCTTTTCTTGAGCTTCATATATGTGGAACAAGCAAAACTCTTAAATCACCAGTTAGCGGTTTTGATCTAAATCTCATCATCTAATTATTTTTACAGTGCATTCTTGCAGGGGTAGGGCTGGCTCTGCCAGGAGATGTTTCACAATAATTAGAAGCCCCAGTGGATCTTTTAAGAAGGTTTAAAGGGTTCCATATGAAGGCTGCTGACACGGAACTTTACCATATGCTACCCTTCATTGAAGCAATGTGTCCCGACAGTTCTTGTTGCAAACTCTTAGCAGGGAATGGAATTGGTGCCAGCCACTTCTGCTCCTGAATCCCAGGCTGGGATTGACTTCAGGGGAGCAGCAGGGTGCAAACAAACACAGGCCAGAGCTGCCTTTGTAAGGGCCTGTGAGACTGCAATAGTTCTGGCTACTTGGAAAGAGCGTCATCCTACCAGACTTGGCAAACTTTAAGACTTGTGGACTTCACCTCCCAGAATTCTCCAGCCAGCATAGCTTGTGGACATAACTGGCTGGAGAATTCTGGGAATTGAAGTCCACAAGTCTTAAAGTTGCCACATTTGGGGACCCCTGTCCTAGACTGTCAAAATGATAAGCAGTGGAGAAAAGGGAATGCTTAGCGCACTGCAACTTTGGCAGCCTTCTATATTGTTCAAAAGAAAGCTACTTTGTTCTCATAAAATACAGAAATGCAGACATTATGGTGGAGGGAGATTACTTGAGAATGGATACCATTGATCCATCTAGCCTAGGAGTTCCAAAACTCTTCACCGTTTCAGATTATTCCTCAACCTCCAAACATTTTTGAAAATAATATTACTTTAGTAGTGTTACAAATTACAATAATAATGCACAGTCCCCAAGGGTGAAATAACTTACCTTCGCTACCGATTTGCAAATGTGAGCTCCGCGCATGCACAGAGCATCAAAAACAGGAAGCCACCACTGCTACTGGTTCACCCAAACTGCATAGAACTGGCTGAATAGCACCACTAATAGTCCCCCTCCCCGGGGTGGGGTTTGATGTTAACCATTTTGGAGAAATGATCCTCCCTATGATTGTTTATACTAATTGAAAATTATGACCCATTCTTTCAGGTAGTGTTTCTTATCAATGTACTTGGAAAAGTCCATTTTTGTACCTACCAAATTTTGCACATGATGCACCAAGATGATTAGAGGACTGGAGACTAAGACATATGAAGAACGGCTGCAGGAGCTGGGTATGTCTAGTTTGATGAAGAGAAGGACCAGGGGAGACATGATAGCAGTGTTCCGATATCTCAGAGGGTGCCACAAAGAAGAGGGAGTCAAACTTTTCTCCAAGGCACCTGGGGGCAGGACAAGGAGCAATGGGTGGAAACTAACCAAGGAGAGAAACAACTTAGAACTAAGGAGAAATTTCCTAACAGTAAGAACAATTAACCTCTGGAACAGCTTGCCTCCAGCAGTTGTGAATGCCCCAACCCTGGAAGTCTTTAAAAAGATGTTAGACAGCCATTTGTCTGAAATGGTATAAGGTTCCTGCCCATGCAGGGGGTTGGACTAGAAGACCTACAAGGTCCCTTCCAACTCTGCTATTGTATTGTATTGTATCTTTCTATGATTGAGCTGTGGTTTCCCCAAGAGAGAGTATGATGCAAAATCCAACCAGAGATGTGTGAATGCATATTATTTTTTGCCTACTTTCTTCCATAAAGCTGTGGAACAGAGGGTTAAACACCTCCATCTGGGTGTTTTAAGAATAGGATAGGATGGGATAGGATAGTATAGTATAGTATAGTATGGTATGGTATGGTATGGTGTGGTGTGGTGTGGTGTGGTGTGGTGTGGTGTGGTGTGGTGTGGTGTGGTGTGGTGTGGTGTGGTGTGGTGTGGGTGGGGTGGGGTGGAATAGAATAGAATAGAATAGAATAACAGAGTTGGAAGGGAACTTGGGGGTCTTCTAGGCCAATCTCCTGCTTAGGCAGGAAACCCTATACCATTTGAATCATATACAGTAGAACCTCTGGTCATAATTCATTTCATAACTTTTGTCGCAACCCGATTTGGTCATGACCAGAACCTAATTTTGGAAATTTGGCACTTACAAAAAAAATGGAGTGGAAGGGGAAATCAGCTGCTGAAAAAAAATGTGATTTTTTTTGTCAGAACTCAATTCAGCCATAGTCAGAAGTGTTCGTGACCAGAGGTTCTACTGTATATACTAGAGGGGCAGAATGTGATCACATCAATTCTCAGTCATATCTGGAGGAAATTCTGGATTATTTGGTAGTTCATTGGTAGAATCTGGATTTGGCGATGAGTCAATGTGGTTACCACATTGACAATTGGTCATCTCACGCAGTGCTTTAGGAGTGTAATCTCTCTAGGCATGAAGCAAACAATAGCATTCTTGAACAAGGACAATTGTCTTGAGTTGCTATCCTCCTCTAAGGTCAACTGCTTATTTCAGTGCTAACCCATTATTTAAAGGACCAGAAGTCTGAAAACTCTTTTACACTCTGTATGAGCATCTATGGTTTGTATTAAAATGAAAGTCAAGCAAGAAACCACAAGATTCTTCAGACAGAACATAATTGCCATCTAGTCTGGACTAATTGCAAGCAAGTGGAAAACTGATCACAAGAAATATGGCATCGTTTTGACATCAATATTTGACTACTTTTGTTTTGCAAAATTATGGTAAGTCTTATATGCAGAGGAAATCTATTTATGTGTGGGAATTGAAAAAACTATATCCTTTGCTCCTTGAAGAAAAAAATATTATATTCACACAGATGACTGTTGTTTTTTTTAAGTAGTTGTAGGTCAAAATGTCAAAAAAGATGCTGTATATCTGCTTCTATAACCCTGACCCCCCTAGAATTAAAATTCTGTACCCCAAAACCATGACCTGCCACTCCATCACCCTAGTCCAGAATTGTCAATTCTGGCAAAGAAAACAAACAAGACAACTAAGCAGGTAGTTCGTGGTAAGTGTAATCTTTATAAGCCTGTCCCAGTACTTCCAACAAACACTCAATGCAAAACAACAAACACGCAATGCAACAAACACTCGATGCAAAACATTTTGCAAAACAAACACTCAATGCAAAACAATGCAAAAGTGAATTAAAGTCAAACCTGTAATTCCATACTTTTTTTGAAGGAGGAGGAGAGGAAGGAGGAGGAGGAGAAAGCAAAGGAGGAGGAGGAGGGGAAGAGGGAGAGGAAGAGGGAGGAGGAGGAGAAGAAGAAGGAGAGGAAGGAGAGGAAGAGGGAGGAGGAGGAGGCGGAGGAGGAGGAGGAGGAGGAGAGGAAGAAGGAGGAGGAGAAAGGAGGAGGGGGAGAGGGAGAGGGAGAGGGAGGAGGAGGAGGAGAAAGAGAAGGAGGAGGAGGAGAAGAAGGAGAGGGAGAGGGAGGAGGAGGAGGAGGAGGAGAAGATGGAGAAGGAGAGGAAGAGGAAGAAGGAGGCGGCAGAGGAGGAGGAGGAGAAGAAGAATTATTTCATCCAAGAAGCTTCATCAGTTCTGATGGAGGGGCAGGGGATGGAAAGATAGATACTGGCAGTTGAGATTGGACGATGGGGGGAATGAAAGGATAGGTTCTGGTAGGATTGGGTGGTGGAAATGGAAAGCTTGTATTTCTTTGAGGTCATCTGGTCATTATCATTCTCTGAGAGACAAGTGGTCTCAGCACCTCTCAGAGAGTGCCAACAATCAGATGACTGCAACACACACACACACACACACATACACACACACCCTTTCCATCCCCACCCACCATCCTATCAGAATCTTTCCTTCTATCTCCCCATCATTCACTCTCAACTGTCAGCACCTATCCTTCCATTTCACACACAGCCTACCATCAGAACTAATGAAGCATCTTGGATGAGAAGTGAAAAGTTTTCTTCTTCCTCCTCAAGGGGGAAAAAAGCACTTTGAGATAATCATGGTACCGTAGATCTGCTCTTGCCATTTATCTGTTAATAATACTGCTTTTTAAAAAATCATGGTGTTTACTCTGTTAATTCTTTAGCCATGGAGTGAAACAAAAGATCTATTTGATGGCTATATTCAGATACACCCATTTTAAGGGTTCTAAGGATGTGAAGGACTTGGGCTCTGTGCAGAATTGCACATTCTCATCCTCAAAGGATATAAATGGCATTTGTGTTTGTTTGTTTTCAGTCCAAGAGCTGTGCTTCATTAAAGACTCCATCTCTGCACAATTGGCAGTAACAGACTGTCAGCTGAGGTTGATCATTCTTAGCTGGAAATGCTTGTCAAAATTGGGGTATATTTGCACAGTTAGTAATCAAAACCTAAGGTTTAAGATGTGTTTAAATAAACATAGACAAGGAGAGTTGTATTCATGATAAATGTGTAAAAATGGTATGTTAGGAATGATCACCTAAGTATAGGAATACCTGTATCAAACCAATATAACAGCAACGTATATGACATCATCCTACCTGTCAACAACTCCTTCAGCTTCAACCGTAATAATACATGAGCACACTATAGAGACAAACTCCAGGTAAACTGCACCAAACTCGATTGCAGAAATTACGACTTCAGCAACAGAGTGGTCAATGCCTGGAATGCTCTACCTGACTCTGTTGTTACATCCTCAAACCCCCATAACTTTAACCTTAAACTATCTACTGTTGACCTCAACCCATTTCTAAGAGGTCAGTAGGGGCATGCATAAGTGCACCAACATGCCTACCATCCCTCCCCTAATGTCCCCATTTATTTGTATCCATTTCCTGTGCTCTTATTCATGTTTCTGCTTATTCCTGTTATCTGGTACATGAGTTACAAACTAAACAAATAAATAAATAAATAGGGTTCTTGAATTTCCTTTAATGATCCATTGACAAATCAGGAAAAAACCTACAGAATAGACAACAAATCAATCATAATTAACCAGTGGAATGGCTTGCTTTCAGAAGTTGTGGGTGTTCCATCAATGGAAGCTTTTAAGAAGAGACTGGAGAGCTGCTTGTCTGGAATGGTAAAGTGTCCCGCTTGAGCAGGCAGTGTTGGACTAGAGGACCTCCAAGGTCCCTTCCAACTCTTACTCTGTTATTCTGTTAAATAAATGTATCATTAACTTTAAGATTTCTGATTAAATTTCTACTGATCTCCAGATCTTTCCCACCTTCCATTTTAAAAAAAAGCTGCTATGTATGGAAAGGCTCTGTTCAGCATAGAGGAATAATCTGCATGTTCTTTCAGGCTTCAAACAGTCATGAAGAATTTCATGAACTTTCGTTTGAGTTCAAGCAATTCATTACTGCCTGTTGCAGAATTCACAAGAACTGTTGAGGGACCAAATTTTGTGGAATGGAGCTATTTTTTTTCCACAAGCCAGAAGAATGCCAAATGTATAAGATTGGTAAAATAGCATAGAAAAGACAATAAATGTGCCTGTTAATATTGAAGAGAATAGGAACAACAACAACAACACACACACACACACTTTAAAAACCATCCCATTCAGAAAATCAGGCATGTAGTTATGGAGCTTTGAGGCTGGTCTTAAACAGTCTTTTGAAATTCTCCAACCCATCTATGAATTAGAAGGTGGGTAGGAAGAAAATGTATTAACTTTTCCTTGGCTGTGTTGCTTCCACTGTAAAGATGGTCTTGATTCCTACTGACTCCACCTACATCATTTTCTTAGTAACTCAACAAAGGTACTTTACCATTGTCTTATTTTGAGATGTTTATTTTTTAATTTCCAGTTTGGAATTTCCAGGTGATCCATTCTCCAACCACTAACTAGAAACTGGTTTGTTTAGTTTGCATCTGCCAGGTACTCTATAACAGAAGTTCTCTAGGCAGCATACATAATCAAATCAAGAAAAACTAATAATAGTCTGAAAAACTGAAAATAATCTGAATTACAAATAAAATTCCAAAAATTCATGTATAAAATTAAACCAGTTACTTTAAAAAGAGAAGGCAGAATTATAAATAAACCTTGTCTACCAAATTCAGGTAATTCTTAGTCTGTAAAATATTTCAGTCATCATACTGCTTGTTGACTGTTGTGTTTTAAGCCCACTGTTCTACTTTTGAATTTGGATTTCAACTGTGTTTTGTCAACTATCATTTGAATCATTTTATTAGTTTACAATCCATTGAATTAGATTAAATAGACAAATATATTAACTTTGGTATCCAACCAGATTCTTCCTTGATTTTACATACTTCAGCTGAGCTACGGATAATTGTAATTTTATTTAAAATGAATTAGGAAAAGTCTCTACATTTTCTCACAATTTTACTCAGAATATGAATAATTCTAAAATATTTTAGCAACAAAGATAGATGGAGACACATTGCCAGTCCTAGTTCTCCCATTCATAAACTTTTCATCAACATTTCCCTCTTTTTTGAAAAATAGGGAGTGACTTTTGTTCCTTCTGACTAAATGAACAGCAAAGTTTAGCCATGATCTAGTTGTTTTACTTATTTTAATCTCTGACCTGAAAAATATAATAAAGGACAACACGGCATTGTTAAAATTGGTTAAAAATATAGGACTGTAGTCTGCTTATGTTGTAAGCAATGGGTTTTCCCATCAAAATATGTACAATAGGGGCATGCATGAATTCTTAATATCAGAAAGTTGCCATGTCTTACCTTTATCTTCTATATGATGTCTTTGACTTACTACATTTCATTTAGTGATCATTTTTCACTGTTACGGCCATTGCAGCACCCCCCCCCCCATGGTCACATGGTCAATATTCAGATGGTTAGCAACTGACTCATATTTATGATGGGTGCAGCATCCCTGGGTCATGTGATCACTTTTTGTGACAAGCAAAGTCAATGGGGAAGTCAGATTCACTTAACAACCGTGTCCCTAACTTAATAACTGCAGTGATTCACATAACAACTGTGGTAAGAAAAGTCATAAAATGGATAAAAATTCACAACCGTCTCACTTAGCAGCACAAATGTTGGACTCAATTGGGGCCATAAGTCTAGGACTACCTATATAGCATAACCTCTGAGAAGTGGCCATAAGATTTTGACGGCAGTTGTCTAACCGCTTACCTGAAAATTGAACATCAGTTGGAGTTTCTTGGTGTATCTGATGTTTTCTACTTCACAGACAATTATAATTAAATACAGACTTTGGTACAGGCAACCATTAATTCTATTATTTGTGTCTGTGCATTGTAAAAGGAAAAAGAATAGAAAAAAACTGTCATAGAACTGTCAAAATACATTTTTTTTTTTAAAAAATAGCGGCTTCCAAATATAACATGTCAAAAAGTTGTGTGAAAAATTGCTACCAGTACAAATCTGATTAACACTAACTTACATACGGTAAGAATGCGAGAAATCCGATCTAAGATGAAAACCCGGACAATCCAACGTTCTCTCCCAAACGAGCGGAATCTCAGCGCGGAAGGGTTAACTGCAGGCTTGAGTAGATAGTCCAAGTTCACGGTAAAATTCTTTGTTAGTGAAAGCAAATAAATCAGTGAACATCAGAGAGTAATGAGAAACAGATTTCCCTTCGTTAATTCCTGGGATATGTCATGGCTTTGACCAAAGTCTAGCATAACATATTCATGATGCACAGTCTCTACCACCCATGATAGACTGCCGTTTATGAACAAAGCAAGCAATTATTCACATCTATAACAGAATGAACCCATTTCTAATTTCAATTACATTATTCTAAAATCTGGAATTCTTCAGCCAAAGTCATATTTAGACAACCTCTCTGTGCACAGACTCTTATAATGACCATAGACACATTTGAAATACCACGGCCAGGATCCAGCTGCCCATCTGTGAGCAGAAAGCTTTTCATGCACTTGGAAGGGTCTTTTTTTCCTCCAATGGGAAATTTACAGAGAATACTGTTCAACATAGGATGGGGAACCCAATAGGATTTGTTCGATATATGTCTCTAGTATGTACCACTGGTCTATTCTAATAGTAAAGAGAGCTACTGCTGCCAGCGTTTTCATTATCAATGCTTGGATATTGAGCAAGAGCAGACCAGAAACCTTTTATTCCATCGCATCATTTGAATTTCCTGATATTATTCCTCTCTTCTTCAGAAGAAAACTTTCTGTTCTTTAGATCAGGGGTCTCCAACCCCCGGGCCGTGGACCGTTGCCGGTCCATGGCTTGATAGGAACCGGGCCGCAGTGAGCGGTGCAACTCTTAGAAAGGGCCGGAGAGGAGGAGGAGGGAGGAGGGGACAGCCCCCTGGGCAGAGCAGACACGACCACTCGCACTGTTGGGGGCCCGAGAGGGGCGAGTGAGCCGGCTCACCCCCCCCCCCATGCGCGCATGCACCACCTGTTGCCCCTCCCCCCCTCCCCCCTCTATGCCGGCTGAGCCATGGCCACCAGTCCGCGGAATTTTTTTAACATGAAACCGGTCCCTGGTGCCAAAAAGATTGGGGACCTCTGCTTTAGATAACTGGATGAACTTCTTCAATTCAGGATTTTTAAAAAAAAATATTTTAAAAGCCCATCAGCTGGACTGAGTGGCTTTGATATGAATAATTAGCAAAGGTGGTATTCACCCGGTTCAGACCGGTTCACCCAAACTGTTAGTGGAAATTGTGGGTGGGATATTTATAGTCATAATAACATTCCTTTCTCAGAGAATCAAGGACATCTTGCTCTGCACCTGGAGGGGGTATGGTTGGGAGGCATCTCCAGTTGGGACAGTTCCTGTTTGAGCATGTGATGGACATGTGGGTGCTGGGCAGGGGCTTGAACTTTCATTTGGGTGGGGAAAACCTGGAAGCTTTGAGATTCGGGTTTTCCCAGATGTGCCAATATGACATCTCTAATGAAATGGAACTTTGAGGAACTTCAAGCCTCAGAGTCTTCTTTTGTTGGGGGTGTTACTTGGAACCCTGACACTGGATTTCAGCATCATACTTGGGTAGGAAGCTGCTGAAATGAGGCCATGGGTCAAATGCAACCATATGTGTTTGCGTGTTGCCCTACCTCTGATGTGGTAAACCAGCTCTGTTCCATTTTGAAGACTTCTTGCTCATTCTGTTGAGTGGGGTTGGTTGAGAACAGTTAGCAGACAATAGGCAGAGACAGGACTGAAATATCACAGTCTAATGAGCCAGCTTGCTAGACACCAGCATTAATACAAAAAAGTGTGTTTATAGTATGCTTGCCATGGAATACGTTCTCTTGTCTGGTTACATGCCTTTCCAGCCCCTTCAGAATTTGCTTCAAGTATTACTTGAAAATGTTTGAAACCAGGTCCCAGAACTTCAAAAGAAATGTGATTTTCAATTAAAAAGACATTTTATGGAATGACATTGACAGAAGATAAATTGGAGATCTGCATGATATTAAATAGCACTGCTTCATTTTGTGGAGCTGCCTTATTTCTAGTCACTAAATACATTTTGAGGCAATGACAAAACTAAAAAGAATGAAGTGCTCCAATGCAACACTCTCATTTGAGGGGCTGAGGCTATTTCTGGCATTCACTTTGCTTTGCCAGATGTGCCTGCTAAAGGGCCTTATAATAATTACCTAACTCCTATTGGTACCTTATGGCTATCATTCTGTTGGTTGTATGTTATAATTTATGATTGCATCTTAAGATTTATCACTTTGCTGCCTGTATGTATGTATGAAAGCTTGTGCACTGGAGACAAATTCCTTGTGGATCCTAACACACTTGGACAATAAAGCCTCTTCTCTTCTCTTCTCTTCTCTTCTCTTCTCTTCTCTTCTCAGCACAAGTGAATATTGCTAATACAAGTCTCAGCTCCTCAGAGCTTCTGAAAGAGAAGAGCAGTAGAGAAGCAGTAGACAGAGCAGTAGAGAAGGAGCATTTTAATCAAGGCATTGACTGAATGAAGTATCTGCTTAAGGCCTAATAAATTGTTAGAAGACTTTTAGTGAATTATGATAGAACAAGCAAACCAGTTTCTACACCCCACAGGAATTCATAGTTATTGTTATTCACTGAATTATTTCTATACCTTCATGAATAAAGAGGATTTTTCTCTCCAGCTGACATAAAGGCAGTCCTCAACCAGTGGTGGGATACGAGCAGCTGGAGCGTTGTGGGTGGTAAGTACATATGTGCACGCTGCGTGCATGCTGCGTGTGCATGTGGTGGACACCCGGCCCCGTTGCACCATACTGGTTGCAACGGGATCCAGAACCCACCACTGTCCTCAACGTACAACTCAAATTGGAATCTGAACTCAGTTGTTGAGCAAAGCAGCATTAAGTGGTCCTTGTATGACTGATTTCCTCAATGACCACAGTCTCTGGACTCCCAGTTGCAGTTGTTTGGTGATCGCACAGATCATAAAGCAAATGGAGTTTCAGATAAGAAGCATAATGTGTCCTAGAGAGATAGGAGCAGTAGTGGGATTCAAATAATTTAACAACCGATTTCCCCAGGGTCAGGTTGGCTGTTGTGGGAGACGTGGCCCATCCCCATCCTCCAGCTCCACCATAGATGTGGGACAATTCTCCCATGATAGCCAACCTGACCCTGAATTTAACCCAGGGTTAAATTACAGCTATCAAAGTGGATCTCAGGTAATGCACTGCAATGGAAAAATGGACAATAGAGAAGCTGGCACAAGAGAAGGAGGAGGAGCAGGGAGAAGAAAGAGGGAAAGCTTCCTTCTCCTTCCCTTACACCGGCTGCTCCATTATCCGTTTCTCCGTTGCAGCACAATGTCCAGGATCCACTTTGATAGCCAGGTGGTGGTAGTTTAATTTAACAACCAGTTTGCTCAAACCGGTGCAAACCGGCTGAATCCCACCACTGGATAAGAGAGATCCTGGAAGTCCTGACGCAGGCCATTACACCCCCTCTACTCAGGAACTTAAAATCCTCCCTGTTGAAATCCAAGCAGGATTATACTATATATGCCGAACAAAAATTAGGTGGCTTCCTCAAATGTATTACCTGTGCCAACCATCTATAGTTGAAAACAACTAGTAGATAAATCTAGGTGTTTTGTTTATCAACAGCCTGCAGAACATGTAGAAGTATATTCAGAGGACTTATTCAATTCATCCATCCTTGTAGGGTCCATAAGAGTGTAATAGTTAGAATGACAAATTAAGAAAAAAGAGGCCTGGACTTTCACCCAACAATGAAAATGGCTGAGTGATCCCAGATCATTGATTTCCACTTGCCTAATCTATCGATAAGGTATCATAAGGACAAAATTGACATAAATGTATAAAAGAACTGAAATAAGCTCAAGTTCCTTTCTGTGTTATAATACTGCATCTTGTTTTTTTTTTCTCTTAATATCCTTTTTTCAAAATTTTACTTATGAGGCATTACAGATTTGCATTTTATGAGATCAGCTAATTCAAATTCAAATTCAAATTAAGATTTATTAACCGCACCCTCTCCCCACAGGGACCCGGGGCGGTGCACAGGCATAATTAAAAACAATATACAAAATACAAACATTACTTAAAATAAAATTAAATAAATCTACCTATGCTAAAAATATATAATTAAAACCCATTAAAATTTGTAATTAAAAGACAGAGAGAACTATTCAAGGCCGGCCAGTCGAAAGAGATGGGTCTTCAATTTTACCCGGAAGGAGCGGAGGTCGGTGGTCGTTCTAATATCAGGGGGAAGGTCGTTCCAGAGGGCCGGGCCCGCCACAGAGAGCGCCCTTCCCCTGGGCGTCGCCCGCTGACAAAGTCTAGTGGACGGCACCCGGAGAAGCCCCTCTCTGTGGGAGCGAATCGGTCGTGAGGATGTGTGGGGCAGGATCCGATCTCGCAGATAGCTAGGTCCCGAGCCATGGAGCGCTTTGAAGATGATAACTAACACCTTGAAGCGCACCCGGAAGACGACAGGTAGCCAGTGCAGCTCGCGCAGGAGCGGTGTTACATGGGCAAACCTGGAGGTGCCCATAATTGCTCGCGCGGCCGCATTCTGAACTAACTGAAGCCTCCGGGTGCACCTCAAGGGGAGCCCCATGTAGAGAGAGTTGCAATAGTCCAGTCGGGATGTCACGAGGGCATGGGTGACTGTGCGAAGGGCGTCCCGATCCAATAGGGGGCGCAATTGGCGAACCAGGCGAACCTGGTAAAACGCCCTCCTGGCCACGGCTGTCACTTGCTCTTCCATAGACAGCCGGGTATCCAGGAGGACACCCAAATTGCGCGCCCCATCCACAGGGGCAAGATGTTCGCCCCCTATGGCCAGCGTTGGAGAAAGCTGGTTGAATCGGGCAGCCGGAAACCACAGCCACTCGGTCTTGGTCGGGTTGAGCCTAAGTCCGTTACTTCCCATCCAGATCCGCACGGCTTCCAGGCACTGGCACATCACCGCTACGGCCTCCAATTTGCTACATTCTGGAGATCAAGTTATCCCTTAATGCTAAAGATGGGATAACTTGATCTCCAGAATGTAGCAAATTGGAGGTTAAAAGCACACCACATCCTGCTACCACTTACCACATCAACAACTCAGATAGACACTTTAATTCTCAATGAAAGGAGAAGGAGGTGGGGTATTTTTGGAGAGGAGAGGGGAAGATGGGTGGCCATAATTTTAAAAGCAATAAGGGCAGGAGCTACATGAGGGCATTTTAAGGATCTTGGTCTCAGAACCATTAAGGTTCTTTCTCTACTCTTTTTTTATACGGCATTAAAATAATTCTCCTCAGACAATGAACCTAGACCCCAAGTCTATGAATCAGGAGCCCTGAATGGTTGATGGCCAGTTAACAATGAGCTTTGTGGGAAGTCTGACATTATACAGGTGCTCATCATCATAGTAAAGCAATTAACAGATACTTAAAGGAATGCACAGTTAAGCCTGTTAAGACACTTCCTAAGTGGGCATTTATTTCCATTCCCTTTCCCACCCACCCACTTTCCACCACTTTTCCTCCTCCTCCTCCTCCTCCTCGCTCTCTCTCTTTTATGATCAGGTGAAAAAGAACCCAGAATATAAATCCAGCCTAAAAGTAGCTGTGGTCATTAAGCCCTCAGTCAGCAAGCCAGGCTCTCCCCACTGACATTTTACAAGTCTTAAGAATTGCTCCTGACTTAAGAGTTTAAGTAAATAAACTGCTAGCTTGACTCCTGTGTAAACCAGTAAGGAAGGAAACAGCTTGTAGAGGAGATGGTGTGTGTGTGTGTGTGTGCATGCACACAGAGAGGGTGGATGAATAGATAGATGGATGGATCCATGCATGGATGAGCTAGATTGATAGAGGGATAGATAGATAGAGGGATAGAGGGATAGAGGGATAGGGATAGGGATAGGGATGGATGCATGGTTGAGACAAAGAGATAGATAGATAGATAGATAGATAGATAGATAGATAGATAGATAGATAGATAGATAGATAGATAGAGATAGAGATAGAGATAGAGATAGAGATAGAGATAGAGATAGAGATAGAGATAGAGATAGAGATAGAGATAGAGATAGAGATAGAGATAGAGATAGAGATAGAGATGCATGCATGCATGCATGAGAGAGAGAAAGAGAGAGTGAGAGAAAGAGAGATGATAGATGATTACAGCTATACAGTATATACACTGGATATGCTGAAAGAAAGAAATACAGGTAGTCCTTGACTTACAACTGTTTATTTAGTAACCGTTCAAAGTTACAATGGTATTGAAAAAAGTGACTTATGACCATATTTCACACTTACGACCATCACAGCACCCCCTTGGTTATGTGATTTACAGCTTGACAACTGACTCACATGTATGACGGTTGAAGTGTCCTGGGGTCACATGATCCCCTTTTGTGAACCTCTGACAAGCTAAGTCAATGGGGAAACCAGTTTCACTTAACTGTGTGACTAATTTAATGGCTGCAGTGATTCGCTCAACAAGGCCATTAAGTGAGGCCATAAACTCACTTAACAAATTTCTCACTTAGCAACACAAATTGTAGTCATACGTCACAGACTATACAAGCAGATAGAGTAAGGCCAAGTTTCTTCCAGCACTACTTACCTCACTAGGTCATTATGGTAGGGATAAAATGAGAGCCGATAATTTTTGCTATGAAGGAAAGGGGAATTAAAAACAAGCAAACAAATGTTGATTATAGATATTCAGAATTCCAAACTATCTGACCAAGTTGTGGTATTATTTAAGAGAAAGTATGGCATACATTTGGTATTCCATAATCTACATATTAATAGGTAGGAACAATAGATTTTTGTAGGCCTGAGAAACAAAATCAGCTGCCGTGAGGTAGCTATAATGAGGGCTGAAATAATTATTCTCTTCCCCCCTCCCCAATTTGTTACTAGATGAGTAACAAATGAGCAGTTTTGTAGTTTCTCTGTTCTCTAGACTATATCACCCATATTCATGCTTGCTGGAGCTGCAACGCTAAAATAAATGGTTTCATGGCTCAAATGTTATTGTTTTATCATCCGAAACATCTGGATGACATCCACCTACCTACAGTATTGGCAATCAGTGGGATGTATCGGGAACTCTACTAGATGGGGCTTTCTGCTCCAATCTTACACAACCCATAACTGTCATTTCACCAGGAGATCATCAAAGGCCGACACAACATTCCTCTCTTCACATTCATCAACCCACTGGCCAAAAATGAGCGGGAAAAGGGAAGGCATTTTTCAAATGATTTGGAGCAGGTGCCAAAGCTTCCTCTTTGTATATGTACAGTCTTCTTTCAACTGTCATCATTTTTGAAATTATATTTTGCTGCTGCTTAGAAATCATCCCAGCTGCTGACATTCTCCATGCCAGAAAGTGTCCTTCCTCTCAATACATTCCTTGCGAAACGGTGAGAGCAGAAATTGATGGCTTGCAACTTTCTTAGGTTGCCCGCCTGTCTGTCTGTCTGTCTCTCCTTCCCTCCCTCCCTCTCTCTCCCTCCCCTCTCATCAGTTCTCTGCCTCAGTAGTGGGTTTGTACTGCTTCGGACTGGCAGTGGTTTGGCAACCTGGGTCGCTGGAACCAGCAGCAACCCAGGTCTGCCACGCCCCCGAACCGCTACATCTTGTTTTTTGGTTTTGCACATGCGCAGAACAATTTTAATTATACTGTGAATGCACGCAATGCACGCATCAAGTGTGCACATGCACGCAGCATGCACACGAGCGAACCAGCAGTAGTGTCTGCTGGAACCAACCCCTGCTCATGCCTCCATTTCCTTTCCACCCCAGAAAAGGGAGGACAGTGGGTAGAAACTGAAGGCTGAGTAGTCAAGAAGTAGGAGAGGCCTACAAAGGGCAACTTGCCTATAAAGTCATCAATCCTGGCATTCCCACTGTCCTTAATACACAATCATCCTGTAAGAAGTTTAGGGAAAGAGTCTAGGCAATCCAAATTTGAATGATAGACTTATCATTGATAGAGTTGGAAGTGACCGTGAAGGTCTTCCAGTCCAACCCCCTTCCCAAGCAGGAGACCCTACATTCTTACATTCAATCTTACATTGGTACTAGGAACCTTCTTGTAGGAGATGACTAGGCAGAGTCAAACACATCAATTTGGAGTCCCTACACAGCCACAAGACACCTAATTCCAGGTGCACACACCCCTGTGAATTCCAATCAACAAGAGAACCAATCAGCTGCTCAGAATTTAAATATAGCTCCAAACGAGCAACCAATCACATGACCAACTGACCACACTGGCAAAAAGACATTTATAAGCTAAGGAGAAAAGGAAAATCCTGCTGCTGATGTTACCTTGGTAACGAAAGGTTCAGAAACTAAATTAAAACAAGCTTGGAGAGCAAACCACTGCCAAAATCCATTGATTCTTATCCACTGCCAATTTGACTTGACCCATTAGTAGATCAGATTCTTGTGCATAGGTAGCATGTAAGAAACTTTTAGGGTTTTGAATTCAACTCTTGTTCCTAATTCTTTGCGCCTGACACTTCTCCCTGAACAGATTTGAGCTGCCTGTCATTTTAATATCCAGGTGCAAAATGACAATATATAGGTTGGAAGAATGCAAAGCATACACACTCTGGGGAATGACTGATCAGTTTATTCCCACCTGTTAACAAGACATTTTCATACATTCCCTTAAGCCAGGGAGTTCTGGGAGTTGAAGTCCACAAGTCTTAAAGTTCCCAAGTTTGGAAACCCCTGCCTTAAGCCATCCTACTTCTGCATTTTGGGGGGGGGGAAATTCACAGAAGTGTGCATTTAAATTTGGAACATATTTTCTCATGAGCTGTGCTATTCTAAACACATATTTTCTTCAATTCTGCGTTTCTGAATGTGTTTCATCCTAAAGTATTGTATGCATTTTTATACATCTGGGGCTTATCATTGCATTGCAATATTTGGAGGAGTGTGAAGTTGAAAGAAGTCGGACCTACACATAGTGCAGGAGTTATAGAATAGCTACGCAAAAGGTGGTCCTGAGGAATCCATGAACATCTCTAACCATATGGATGGAAACCAGCCACATTATATAGTGATCGTAAAAAGTTTTATAGAGTATATTTCTACAAGATCTGTCTTATCCTTTAACACTGACTCCCCAGTGACCTAACTACACATAATAATGACGCACATACAATTATACTATATAATATGAAGTCAACATGACCTTAAAAGATTTGAATTGTCACAATTCCACTCCAAATAATGGAATTACACCCCAAGTGATATCATCTGTGGATTTGGGCCATGGGTGTTAACATTAATATGAATAATAGCTGAGGAATTGCAATTTATGCGGGAATCCAACAAGCTGAAATCTATCTATCTTTGAAAAAGAAATCAAAGCAGTTATATACTAGAACTCAAAACACAGGAATAATTATGCCAGCAGCCTGAAAGATAACAAGGAAAAGATATAAGATGAAGGTTCTTTGGGGACCTTGAGAAGGCAGGAAGAAGCCTGCATTGGAAAACAAAAGGAAAATCAGTTTTAAAAAGGACTATAGTAGGCTATTAAAACAAGGAGGATGACAACATAGGGTTGGCCTTGTAAGATAAAGGAGAGCACACCAATTAAATTATGGTAACAGGCAGAAGGAGAGCAGTGGAGCCATGGTTTGATTAGCCATTAAGCTTCTCTGGTCTTTATTGAAATAGCCCAGCCATATCTCATGCACATTAAAAGTACAACCATGTACAGGTAGTCCACAACTTACAACCATTCGTTTAGCGACTGTTCAAAGTTACAACGGCACTGAAAAAAGTGACGTATGAACAGGTTTTCATATTTACAATTGCTGCAGCATCCCTATGCTTATGGGATTGAAATTTGATACTTGGCGACTGGCATGTATTTATAACAATGTCCAGGGGTGGTATTCACCTACTTTACCGACTGGTTTGCAAATGTGAGAGCACGTGTGGGGCCTTCAGCACATGTGCTTTGATTGCATGTGCGGCTTGCAGGCATGCGCGTGGCTTGAAAACGTGCCTAAATAGGACAGCATACTGTCAGAGGTGGTGACTCAAGTGAACCAGTCTGAACCAGCTGAATACCACCTCTGACAGTGTCCCGGGGTCACATGATCACCGTTCACAAGCTTCTGACAAGCAAAGTCAATCCAGGAAGCCAGATTCAATTAACAACCATGTTGCTAACTTAACAACATCAATTATTCACGTAACAACTGTGGCAAGAAAGGTTGCAAACTGAGGCAACACTCGCTTAACAACTGCACATTCTGTTGCTTGGCAACAGAAATTCTGGACTCAGTTATGGTCATCTGTCGAAGATTACCTACGTATATCTATTCCTTCACTTTATGTCAGTTGACTTGGAAAAGGAATCTGGCATTCTTTCTAGGTTATTGCACACCCTTTATTATTATTATTATTATTATTATTATTATTATTATTATTATTATTATTATTATTATTATTATTATTATTATTATTATTATTATTGTTATTGTTGTTGTTGTTGTTATTGTTATTATATTTATTTATTTATTTATTTATTTATTTATTTATTTATTTATTTATTTATTTATTTATTTATTTATTTATTTATTTATTTATTTAATTTATATACCGCCCTTCTCCCTCTCGGGACTCAGGGCGGTGAACAGCCACAGTAAAAACAGAAAATACAAAAGTTAAAATAACATATTAATATATATTAAATACTTTGGCCCATAATTTAAAACCCAATACTAAATCCCAATTAAAAGCTATGACAGGCCAGCTGCACGAAATAGATGTGTCTTCAGGACCCGATGGAAGAGACGTAGGTCTGCGATCGTGCGTAGTTCAGGGGGGAGGTCATTCCAGAGGGCAGGAGCTGCCACAGAGAAGGCTCTCCCCCTGGGGGTCGCCAGCCGACATTGTCTGGCCGACGGCACCCTGAGGAGGCCCTCTCTGTCGGAGCGGACTGGTCGGTGGGAGGTATTTGGCAGCAGGAGGCGGTCTTGCAGATACCCTCACTAGTATATTCTCTCTTATAATAAACATAGACTTGACCCCATTCCTTCTCTTCAAAGATAGGGGACCACGTTTATCAAGGAGAAGGTTCAACCTTCACTTTTAATGGATAATGCATCTACTCTGGACAATGCCCTCTGTAAACATTAAACATTCTTTCCTATTTCTTGTTCATTGCTTACTGCATGGGATACTTAATAGATTCTGTTTCACTAAAGGGCAATCTAATGGCCCCAAATCATTTTCCTGGCTTTCCTGCTCCAGTAGAGCTTTCCACTGCAGGGAAATTTTACATTTTATAAGGCCCTTGTTCTGCATAATCTGTAACCAGCTAAGCTAAATGCAGCCCACCAGCCATATATTGTGGTCCAACAGATGTCTGACAATCCCTCCATCCTGTTGTTTTTCACTTTGAGCAGATTAACAAACCATGTTTATTGAACCCCAGAGATTAATGAGCTGCAATTGGCCTGATGTCTAAACTATTTGCAAATGTCATTTACAGGTGTATCTTTTTCAGCGGTAGACGTTTGAGTTGTAGAACCTTTCTACATATGCATCTCTTCTTTCACAGACTTCATCAGATGGGTGACTGTCAAAGGTTTATGCCATAATAATTTGTTGGTCTCTAAGGTACCATAAGAGTCAGCTGTTTTTGCTTCAACAGATTAACATGATAACTCCTTGGGAATTTGGCTCTATGAGATAGATTTAACTGATGAAGGATACGGAGCAACACTAGACAGTGTGTAATGAAATTCATGTACAGTAACTACATGTTATATGCACGTTGAAATAGAGAGAAAGCAGACTTTCGGGTAGAGGTGAAATTAAAACATATTAGCCTCCCTTCCACCCAGATTATCTCAAACACTCTCTATTAAAAAGATATACTCCCCAAATATGTTATGTTTCTTTAGAGCAGAGGTCTCATTCTCACAGCCCGCGGACCAATTGCGGCCTGCAGAACGGTATCTTGTGGCCCCCACCGTGATATGAAAGTATAATATTAGTATTAATATTAGTATTAATATTAATATAAGGAATCCCTTATGTGGCCCAGCCTCACCCAGCCTCTGCCTCCAGCGGCCCCCAGGTAAATTGAGTTTGAGATCCCTGCTTTAGAGTATTTGACAAAATTTACCTCATTATCCGATGTGCAGATATGCAAATCATATTTGATATTATAAGTTTATTGTTCCTTACCCAGTAAAGTTTTAAGTCTTTAAGTCTTAATTTAACCAAGATGACAAAGGGGGTCGGGGTCTCCCACCCCTGGTCTGTTTACTGACACTGGTCTGTGGCATGCCAGAAATTGGACAATGCAAACAAGTGAAGCCCCATCCGCAAGATGCAACCATGCCTCCTCTTCTCTGTGGAAAAACTCTCTACAGAACTAGTCCCTGGTACCCAAAAGGTTGGGGGCTGCTGCTCTAGGTATTGCTATATATAGATTAGGGAGGGACTGCTACAGGTTCATCTGGGTTCAGGAGAACCCATAGCTAATATTATGGCCAGTTCGGAGAACCTCCAAATCCCACCCCTGACTGGCTCCACCCACCCTGCCCTTCCCTTCCCCAGAGTCTCCCCACAGCCCATTTTAGATGCAAGGTAAGTGCAGGGCCTGCTCAAAGGCTCGGGGAGGAGGAAAATTACGCACAGTCACTCAAGCTCTCATCACCTCCCACCTGGACTATTGTAACACTCTCTACATGGGGCTTCCCTTGAGGTGCACCCGGAGGCTCCAGTTAGTTCAGAATGCGGCCGCGCGGGGGATTTTGGGAGCATCTAGATGCTCCCATGTGACACCTCTTTTGTGTGAGCTGCACTAGCTGCCTGTGGCTTTCCGGGTGCACTTCAAGATATTAGTGACCACCTTTAAAACACTCCATGGCAAGGGACCTGGTTATCTGCAAGACTGCCTCCTGCTGCCAAATACCTCCCACCGACCAGTTTGGTCTCACAGAGAGGGCTTCCTCAGGGTGCCGTCGACCAGACAATGTTGGCTGGCGACCCCCAGGGGAGAGCCTTCTCTGTGGCAGCCCCCGCCCTCTGGAATGACCTACCCCCTGAATTATGTACTATCCCAGACCTACGTCTCTTCCATCGGGCCCTGAAGACACACCTATTTCATGCAGCTGGCCTATCATAGCCTTGTTTTAACTGGGTTTTTAGTATTGGTTTTAAATTACGGGACGAATTATTTAATATATTTTAATATGTATTCTTATTTTTGGTTTTCTGTTTTTACTGTGGCTGTTCACCGCCCTGAGTCCCGAGAGGGAGAAGGGTGGTATATAAATTAAATCAAAATAAATAAATAAAAATAATAAATAATTAAAATAAAATGGGCCTCCCAAAAGGCTAGGAGGTGGTGGTTTTCACCCACAAAGGCTTGAGGAAAGTCTCTGGAGCCTGGGGAAGGCAAAAACGCCCACCACCACTGTGGTGCAGGAGGTCGACTAGGCCACACCCACCATGGTCATGCCTGCCCAGCAACTGGGCAGAAAACCTGCTGCTGAAATTTTTGAAGCCCACTTTTTGATATAGATACAATCCAGCATTTGTCATATATTGGATAGCTGACATGCCGTGTCATTTAGACTGAGATAGTAATTGGACTGATTTCCAAATGTTCAACTTTTGATCTTTGAACAATTTCTGTATTTCTCTCGAAGACCACCTTCCCCCCTGTATATAGTTGGAGGGACTCATCCTAGCTACACATTCAGTTCCACGGAACAGTGTTGAGACTTCCCATTCCCCAATTTTGACAGCAATTAGCCATCTCCCATAAACTTTCAAAGAAAGCCGCTTGAGACACCTGGGACTAAAATAATACAGTAAAATAAAATAAAAATATAATCGCTGACATGCAATAATGTTTGATTTCCAGCCGTGCTCGAAGGTTGACATGCAACAGGGTTTGGACTCTTAAATAGTTGTAGCATGATCGTTCTTAATTTGGATGTTATGTCTGCTTAAAAGAATTCATATTTGAAATGTGCCATTTTGTAACAACGGGAAAAGACTAGAATATCTATAGCACTTGAACTTGGAAGTTAAAAAAAACCACACTGAAATTCTCCTTTTGCATTAGGGAAAAAAATTGCCTGGTAAAATTGGAGGGCTCATTAAATGTTACATAACTAAAGTCATCAACTTTGGTATGAAGAAGGATGCAAGAGAAAAAAGAAGGCTAGGCGAGAGTCAGGGGAAGTGAAAAGTGAATCTATAATACTTTTACAGTCTAATAATATATTATAATAGAGTACGCTCTTTGATGAAAAGCAAAGAAAAAGGGACTGTGGTTGCAATAAGTTATCATTTGTTTGTTTGAGAGCATAAGGGTGCAGAGAATAATAATGAATCACAAGGCACATTTGCAACTGCTCAGGTTATCATTCTTGAAAGCAAGTTGCTTCCAATGTGAATAAGGGATTCGAGCCAATGAATTAGAAGTTCCTTTTTCCTAAACAAACACAATGGATATGATTTTATTGGGCTTGGTGTTTTTTTTTAAAGACATGACTGTCATAAGCTAGACGTTCATGATTATATTATTTGTCTCATGCAGCCGAACAAGAATAAATTAAAAGTGGACATGTCGCAACAGGACTGTTGACATTATATACGACGTCTGCTTATTGTCATAAGACACTCTTAACCTTTAAGCCAAAATCTTTCAAAACTATTAGTGTTAAATCTCACAGCTGTTGTCAAATTTCTCCAGTTCCCTGGTTTATGCATCAGACTTTATTTGAAATGTTTGGCTTATTTGTGTATATAACTTTCTGCAAGCTGCCCTTTGAAAGCTCCAGAGATTTAACATGAAGGCTGAGCCAGATCAAAGGGAACAAAAAGTTAACAAATTAAGAGAAAAACGTTCCAAAAGGAATGCTTAACCAATTTAAATATTTAGTGGCATTTGCAGCATGGTCTCCCTTTCTTTCAGTCTTTCCATTTATAAAACAACATGCATGTCTTAAGTAAATGTGGCTAAAGAAAGGTTTTCCGAAAGATGAACAATTGTTAATCTATATATTTTGAAGAGTTTATGAGTCTGATGAAGGAGGTATTGTAAAGAAAACTTCAGTACAACAAGGTTGCATTGCTCTGGTAATTATGGTTAAAATATCTGCAACATCTCATTGATTGCAGGGATGAGGATGAGGATAATAACAAGAATAATGCCATTCCAAATGTAGAACTGGAAAATAACCACTGAAATGCAGAAATGATGGAATAAACTGGCAAAAGTTTTTCTCTCTCCATAATTATTGGTGCACCAGAAACCATAACTATAGAATTGTCAAAAGAGCTGAAAATTATTATTATTTTTAGAAAAACAGTGTTGCTTGGAACTACAGTGGCGGCATTTGGACAATTCTTAAACTTTGAGATGAAGCTTGAATTGATCCTAAATTACCAGTATTTTCTGAGCATGCTTCTCCAGAGAAACTGTCTCTTTGAAAGAATCAATGGTTAAAAGTGATGGAGCCTGCTATTCATTATCTAAGTTAAAGTTCCTCTCCCAGCCAGGATATTGTTTTTGATTATAGCCACAAAGATAATACATTTTCCCCAGTTAATAATAATATTCAGTCTGTTCCTATTGCAATTGTTTAGAACCACCATGAGTATTGATCAGCTCACCATTCTCTGAAATTTCCCCCAGCTAGCTTAGCCTAAGTCTTTCTTAACATGAAAGGTCTTTCCTTGAAAAGAGTTAATTGAACCTTATTGTCATCAATATTTATGTTATACCTTGCAAAGTCCAATCATCCTGGAAGATGCAAGGGCTAGGAATTATATTAGTGAAAGAAACTTGGAAACATGAAACAAATTTATGAGTTTGGGGGAGAGTGAGAACCAAAGTCCATGACATGAGAAGCAATAGTACCACTCTATACTGCACTAGTGAGGCCACAGTTGGAATACTGCATCCAATTCTGGTTGCTACCATATAGAAAAGAGGCCCTAGAAAGAGTAGAGGAGCAACAAAGATGACAAAGAGCCTAGAAGCTAAATCATACAATGAATGGTTAAGGGAACTAGGTATGTTTAGCCTAACAAAGAGAAGGTTTAGGTGTGACATGATAGGCTGTCAACTTATTCTCCAAAGCACCTGAGAGCAGGACAAGAAGCAAAAAAATAAAAGTTCATTAAGGATGGATCCAATCTGGAACGAAGGAGACATTTCCAGACAGTAACAATTAATCAGTAGAAAAGCTTTCCTCCTGGAGGTATGGGGGCTCCATCACTGGAGGTTTTTAAGAAAAGGTTAGACAACCATTTGTCCGGAATAGTATAGGGTCTTCTGTCTTAGGCAGGAGGTTGGACTGGAAGATCTCCAAGGTTTCTTCCTCCCCTATGATTCTATAACATCTAAAGCCAGTGTGTGTAGCTGAAGGATTCTGAGGGCCAGCAAAGGCAGCTATGAGGGGTAGATGGAAATGAAGGTGCTAAAACAAGAGAATTAAAAAGGAGAAGAAAGATTGGAAAGAAAAAATATAGAAATTATAAGAACAAGAAGAAGAAAAAGCTAGGCGAATGGGTGCAGAAAAGAAAATATAAGGGAAGTCAAGTTCCTGAGAAACTAAGAGAAAATGGTTGAAAGGAGGAAAGAAGGAAAGAAGGAAAAGGATTTACTAGTAGAATAGAATAAAATTTGGTAAATATAGCCAATCATATCATACAGCTAATAAGATTTGAGGGAAATAGATTAATACTATTAATGGTGGATAATTAACTAAGTGAAACGTTTACTATATAAAATTGAATTTGAGGATATATCTTATCTATCATATAAATAAAAATTTAACTATGAGTTTGTTCAAAACTGCTAATCTCAGAAACTACTGCACCAATCACCACCAAATTTTCACACAACTTTCCTTACAAGTGCAGCACCAATGATACGGACAGATTGTGTGGGTGGCACACCCAGGTACATGCCACACAAATATAAAACTGCAGCTCTTCTGTGTGTTTCCCTCACTCGCTCACTCGCCCCCTCCCCTTCGCAGAAAATAGGCAATATCTGCATTCCACTCAATCTTAATAAGAAGTAGCCTTTTTACTATATCAGGATAATTGATCCATTCAGCCTTTGTCTGCACTTAGAACCAGCAATTCTTCAAGGGGGGAAACTGGGAATCTCATATGAAAGCAAATGGCTGCATTATTGGGCTATGGGTTTTCCATATTACATGTTTGGATGAAGAGAAACAAAGAGGGAAGAGATGGTCAAACGGAGCATGAAGACATCAAATACATATGAACAAATGCATGCATGAATAAATGAATGAATGAAGACTAGACAGCAATCCTGAAACCAAGCCCTATTGCACTGCTCACCTACAGCTGAACCAATAAGCTATTATTTAGAGGCATTTGGAAGGGCCCCAATATCATATGATATCAACTTGCGGAAAAGTAGTTGGAATTGTCATTCTCTTATCAACACAACTATTTGATGTTGCCAACTACTCAACTTGTTTCCTTTGTTCCTTTTCTATTGTTTAAACCAAGGGACTTGATACTAATTTTGTATAAATTTATTAATGGAATGTTTCTGAATACACAATTAAATTAAAAATTACCAAATGCTTCTCAATTTCTTTGCTAATAGGCAGGTGTACACAATCACACACACACACACACACACACACACACACAGAGGAATTAATCATATATTTCACTTCATACAATGATTTATCCTAACAGTCTTTTAGACTGTAAGGCACTTTTTCCTTTGCTAATCAGCACCAAAAAATATAAATTAAGCAATCCTTAAGTTACACGAGTGGGCTAAATTGCTTTCAAAGAAAACAATTTGTTTTGATTTTTAGTCATCAGAGAAGGTCAGCCAGTAGTGTCACTGACTTCTTCCACATTAGGACAGAATGAATATGTTTGTAGGACCTTCGAATGAAAAAAAAATTGAGTACTGCCAAAATGTTAAGAAAAGTTAAGTATTTTTCACTCTGGTCAGAAATTAGAAGATGGCAATGCAACATTATAACTCCAATGGCATTTTTTTTAAAGTTCATCAGTGAAGTAAGTCCTTCCTTCCTTCCTTCCTTCCTTCCTTCCTTCCTTCCTTCCTTCCTTCCTTCCTTCCTTCCTTCCTTCCTTCCTTCTTTCTCCCCCAAAAAGCTAAAGCAAAGAAATATGTAATGAAAACTGGTTTATACTGAATGTTATTTAAAACAATTATCAAAATGGATTCTTTCTTTCAGTTTATGAGTCTCCAGATAGTTTCATGGTCACACTTCCAAGGTTTTTTTCATGACCAAGAGGTTGTTTTTAAGAACGTGAAATCTGAGATTGCTCTTATTATCATTATGAACAATGAGCCGAGAGCCTTTTAATAAGACCTTTGTCATAACAATGTGAGTAATGATCCAATCACATGACTTGGCACTGTGAAATTCTCTTGGCTTAAAGCAGGAGTTAATTATGGGGGCAGGAGGCTGAGCAAGAATCCAGTTGGGAATGACCGTTTTTTTATGTCTACACACCAAAATCCTCCAGAAGTGTGTGAGAAGTTGAGATTTTCCAGAATATCGCTAAGATTGTCAACCAGATTCTATCTGAGATTTTAAAATTAAAGCAAACAGAAGAAAGTGTATGGCCCATCTCAGCAGCTTGAGGCTTCTGGGAGTAGTAGCTTAGGAATCTCCGGAAGGCCATCGGTTCTTCAACCCTGATTTAGGGACAAGAGTCAAACTCACAGCCAAAGGTTTAGATAAACTTCTCAAACATAAAAACAACCATATGTATGTTTCCTATTCATGCTACAGGCAACTTCCCCTCCCCCTGGAAACAGGCAATTGAGCACAAGCTGGGCACTTATGGGCTCTCACCGGTATTCTTAATGTCCCTGGGCTTTGATCAAGCGAAGCAAGTAGTAATCAATAGAAAGAAGGACATGGAGTTCCAAGAAGAACTAAATAGGTTGCCTCTCCACAGTAGGGACAGAATCAAACAGGGTGTGTGGGAATCGGCAACATATTTAAATGACCTGATCTTCCCAAAACAAAGAATAGCTTTCTTCAGAGCCAGATTTAACATTCTTCCTTCAGCACTCCTCTAGGGCAGGTATAAGAGAACACCTATAGCAGAACGGGTCTGTATATGTGGTAAAGGAGAAGTGGAAGATATCTCACACGTTCTACTACACTGTGAGCTATACAGAGCTTGTAGGTCTGCATAGATTCTCCCCTTATTAGAGAGATTGCCAGGGAGGGCAGACAATTTTTATCTAAATTTTCTCCTCCAGGGTACAAACCCAGCTACCACGCATGCAGTGGCAAAGTTCTGTGCTGCTGCAATGTCCACAAGAAAAAAAATGGTTACAGAAGTGTAGTTGTCATCTTGTACCAATTATTTGGACATATCTCTAACAATTTCTGGACCATTGTATTTACTTCCATACTTAACGGCTTTGCACCCAGGTAAACCAGCAAGTTACCTGAACAAATTGAGAACATGTATGTTATTTTCTACTTGTAAGGCTAACATTTTTAAAATTATATCTTAAAGTTAGTACTTTTTAACATATGGTTAAACGTAATGCGTATTGCTGGTCTTTGACCATAATAAAGATTTATACTTATTTATGCTACAGGTTTTGGTGATGGTCATTGATTTAGAAATTTTTACACTTACAACTGATGGTTAGAATCATGCTGATCAGTCATTATACTTAAAACTTTTTTATTCAGAATAAGACAATATAGCTTTTAGTTCATGGTGCCCGAATGTTATCTAAATGAGCCAATAACTGTTTCCAGCCATAAATTATGTTAACCCTTCAGAATGAGAAACATTTAAGTAGTTAATGATTATTATGTAACAAATATATTCAAATTGGAAAAAAAACTTTTTTAAAAAAGCAGGTGACAACAATGCCAAATTTTCAGATTTCCCCTCATATTTAATACTGTCCCCTCCAATTTTCAAACAAACATTTGTAGTCTTTCTTTGTTTAAGTGACAGGGATATTTCCCTGAGCTCATCATGTGGAAACAGAAAAATTCACTGGTGTTATTTAGCAGGATAATAATAGAATAACAGAGTTGGAAGGGATCTTGGAAGTCTTCTAGTCCAACCCACTGCTCAGGCAGGAAACCTTTTATGATTTCAGACAAATGGTTGTCCAATCTCTTTTTAAAAACCTCCAGTGTTGGAGTACCCATAACTTCTGGAGGCAAGTTGTTCCACTCATTAATTTCTCTCACTATCAGGAAATTTCTTCTTCGTTCTAGGTTGGTTCTCTCCTTGACTTAGTTTCCACCCACTGATTCTTGTCCTGTTTTCAGGTGCTTTGGAGAATAGCTTGACTCCCTCTTCTTTGTGGCAACCCCTGAGATATTGGAACACTACTATCATGTCACCCCTCATCCTTCTTTTCATTAAACTAGACATGTCTAAACGCAGCATACGTTCTTTATATGTTTTAGCCTCCAGTCTTTCTTGTGTATTTAATCTGAGTAACATGGTCTGAAATCTTTAGTTTGTGTGAAAATCGAGAAAATGACCATCCAATTGATCTGGGAAACCAGACATTGGGAAACATTGTGGGTGGAAAGGAATAGTTTGATTGTGGTAGTAATAAAACCTCTTTGTTTCCCTTTGAAGCCATTTGCTCCATAGGGCAGTTTGTGAGAGACAAGCCCAGGGATCCCCAAGTGCAGATTTCATTCAGAGATAAGGCTCTTGTTTACCTAAGCAGAGAAACGTGGGGATCTATTGCAGAAAACATATGGTTGCTATTTAATTTAAGCTTTATCATTTTTCATTCTGACAGTAAAGCTGCTATACTGATGCAGGGAGGGAGCACTGTGCATTGTACACCCTAATCCGAAATGAGGGCTCTTCTGCTTGCCAGAGGAAATGTGATTCCAAAACAATTTGGGGGCAATTGTAAGATGATATGGCACAGAAAACCAGAAGCTGCTGTAACCTGAAATATTATTTCTGGACAGTATAATATTTGTTAGAAAATGACTTGTGAATACATGGCTGCCTGCCTCGCGAGAGGCAGCTTGGGAAAAAAAATGGAGGCAAAAGCTCATTCTTCAGAACAGCCTTCAATCTCTCTTTTCCTGATATTACTTATCGCTAATTGTTCTTTTAGAGTCTGCCATTTCTTAAAGAAATTTAAAGGAGGGAGGAGGAGAGAAAGATTAATGGCCTATTACACATAAGAAATGCGATTGGAACATATGAGGCAGGAGAACCTGACCCTCAATACTTAAGGGAAATAGGCACAAATTTGTTTTTAGAGATTGGAAAGGAACACAATATGTTATTACTCGCCAGCACCTAAATTTGTACCTACTCTCTTCCTAGACTAGAGATAAAAGGTGGTTTCTGATTGTTGTGTTACCATGACCACAGCCGGCAAGTCAGTCAAATCCAAAGCGAGCGCGGATTGGTTCTGACGCAGCCGCAGTTTGGCGGGAGTGTTAGAGGCTTGTCATTGGCTAAGGTTTTTTGACAGCCGAGTATAAAACGGCTGTCAGTTCGTTCGATGGTTGTTCGTGATAATGTTAAATAAACCGTAATTGCAGCAACCTTGTCTCCTCATTTACCTCATGGCTTAGTTCACAATACTGATCCCAATTTTTTTCCTGAAAGCAGCTTTCTTCAATGAGTTAAAGCATAGTTACTTAGTCTCTGGTACCGTTGGGTTGGGCCTCCATCTTGATAGGCATTTCTCATGTGAGGACAGAGAGGAAGCCTTCCAAGTTTTTTTGTTTTGTTTTTGTTTTACCCAGATTTATAAAGCCACCCAACTCAAACCGTGTGATTCTGGACAGCCATGTAAAAAGCAAATACTCAATCCCCAACCCCATCAAAGATATAGCCTCAAACATTAAAGTATCTAAATATAAAATGGCAACCAAATGACATTACAGAACTTTCCCTCAGGTGTCCCAAAGGTGCTTTTTCAAGAGGCAACTGTTCTGGTTTTTTCTTTTGAAGACACTTTGCTTCTCATCCAAGAAGCTTCTTCAGTTCTGACTGGATGGTAGGAAGTGGAAGGATTTATAGCCAGTCATAGCTAAAAAGCTTCTTGGAAAGGGATAACCATGGGACAACCATGATCTGAATCATGGGTGAAATCCAGCAGGTTCTGACAGGTCTGGAGAACCGGTAGTGGACATTTTGAGTAGTTCGGAGAAGCAGCAAATGCCACCTCTGGCTGGCCCCAGAGTGAGGTGTGAATGGAGATTTAGCAATATCCTTCCCCTAGGAATGGGGTATGAATGGAGATTTTGCAATATCCTTCCCCTAGGAATGGGGTATGAATGGAGATTTTGCAATATCCTTCCCCTAGGAATGGGGTGGGAATGGAGATTTTGCAGTATCTTCCCCCTGGCACACCCACCAAGCCACACCCACAGTATTAAAAAAAATTGAATTTCACCCCTGATCTGAATGACTGAGAATCTCCATAGATTTTTCCTCCGCTGCTCCCTAATCCCTGGGAACAGGCGTGGGAATGTAATGCCAGGTCTGAAAAGGTTGGCTAAAGGTAAGCAGAGTTGGCACCTAAAGGGGATAAAATGTATCGTAGAGCTTTTGCACAAGAGTAGTGTAAGTAGTGTAAGAGAAGATTGTAAAGGATTGTTTTCATTTCACTTTGTTTATAAAAGATTCCTTAGAGATAATTTACCATGTGTATATGTGTAAACCTATGAGTGTGCATGTATTGTAATTGCTCATTATATTAGAATGGTTTAATTATTGACATAGTGTACAATCTTACTTGCTTAAAAAAAGAACAGTTAATAAAAAGTTAATAACAATAACTTATTAAAACTACATGCCACCCCTCTACCAGAGACGCCATTTATGCCTGAAATGCACCCTGCATTTTGTTATCAGCATGAGAAAGCTACATTTTACTAACTTTTACTTGATAAGTAGTAATAAAAAAAGAAAGAGGAATTGCTCCATTACTACCACTAATTCCATGATCTCGACTTACAACAGTTTCTTTAGTGACCATTCAAAGTTACAACAGCACTGAAAAACTGACTTATAATCGTTTCTCACACTTACGACCGTTGGGGCATCATGATCAAAGTTCAGACGCATAGCAACTGACTCATATTTATGACCACTGCAGTGTTTCTGGGTCATGTAATCACCTTTTGCAATCTTCTGACAAGCAAGGTCAATGCAGAAGCCAGGTTCGCTTAACAACCATGTTATTAATTTAACATCTACAGTGATTCACTTAACAACGATGACAAGAAAAGTCACAAAATGAGGCAAAGCTAACTTAGGAAATGTCTCACTTGGCCACAGAAATATTGGGCTCAATTGTGGTCATAAGTCGAGAACTACCTGGATTCACCAGCCTCATATAAAATAGTGGGTTGATTATGATAAGTATTTCTATTTAACATTCTACTTCAATGGACAGATTATGCTCTGGCTGATCTCCAGTCTGATTGCTCAGACTGGGTTAGGGAGAAAGACGAGAGGAGATATGATAACAATGTTCCAGTATTTGTGGGGCTGTCACAAAGTTGAAGGGAGTCAAGCTATTTTCAAAAGCATCAGAAGGCGAGAGAAGAAACAATGGACAGAAACTAATCAAGGAGAGGAGCAACCTAGAACTAAGGAGAAATTTCTTATCAGTGAAAAAATCCATCCGTGGAATCCGTTGCCTTCAGAAGTTGTGGGTGCTCCATCAGCGGAGGTTTTTAAGAAGAGACTGAACAGCACTTGGTATAGGACAGGGGTCTCCAATCGGCAAACTTTAAGACTCGTGGACTTCAACTCCCAGAAGCCTTGCTGGCTGAGGAATTCTGGGAGTTGAAGTCCACAAGTCTTAAAGTTGCCAAGGTTGGAGACCCCTGGTATAGGGTCTCGTGCTCATGGAGGGAGTTGGACTAGATGACTTTTAAGGTCCCTTCCAAATCTGTTATTTTATGTTCTATCTACAACACATTAGTTGTCCGCCCCACCCCCTACCCCCAAACTGTCCTATGTGAAGCTGTTTGCATCTGAGCAGACTAGACCAGACCAGTCAAACTGAAGGCCTGTGGGCTGGATACGGCCTGCACAGGCCACGCCCACCCCAGCTCCGCAAAGGCAAAAAAAATACCCTGATACATCATGACACGGCCCGCGATGAGATTGGGTTTGACAGCCCTGGACTAGACTGTGAAGGAGAACATGATTAAGAGGAACAGGGGTCTCATTCTGCACTGATTAGGCAGGGAAATCTCTGCCATCTGTCTCTTACAGAATCCAGGAATTCAGGTAAATTTCACTCACTCCATTACATATACTTCAGCTTGGCCATTAGCCAGCGGTGAGGAACATAGACAAGAGGACTAAGGAACAACCAGCAGCAGAGCTAGGTCTGGACATTCCCTGCAGACTTAAAATATGTAGTGGTGCATTCAACCTGGCAACCCTAGTGCATTAGAAATGCGCTGACATTCGTTTGTCCAGATGTGTGTGTTGCTTTTAAATTCTGCAGAGCATGGGAAGAGATCTCCCATTTCACCCAAGCTCCATTTTTCACCATCTGTCCTAGCAGCAGCAACAGCAGCAACCGGTATATTTATGGCACCGATATTATTACATATGGTAGCTTCATCAAACAAGCCGATAATCAGAGTCAGAAACAAGCTCTCCATTCCTCTCTATGCTTGGCCTTTTGGCTTAAAAGCTTTATTTTATAAGCCTGAGATAAGTCCTTTTCGGAAGATACGATCCAGAGAAGCAATAGATTTTTCCATTCCTTGATGTCTTAAAAAGCCAACACCGTGGTGATAAAAATGGACTGAGTGCTTTGAAACATCTCTATTTGAAAATGGGAAAGAAAAAAGAGTAAGAAACCAGCAATGTGCTTGTTTCTCTCTTGACAACAACTCTCCGGCTCTGCTTCATCCACTCCTTTGCCAATTTGCAGTAATTTTCCCCGTTTCGAGCACCAATAAAAGTCTCAACAGATTTAAAGCCTGCCATTAAATATTTCCATGTTTTGGAAGGATTTGATGGCATTAAATGTAACAGAATAATGGAGTCTCTAAGTAATTCCATTGGTAAATAATCCACAATTAGGGAGTTTGCAGACCAATAGAAAATAAATAGACGAATTTTGTATAATTAACCCAGTATGAAATACCTTTCTATATACAAGTGATAAAGTGTTCCTTTGGGCCTTCGCCATGCGTGGAGGCTTTTATTCCGTTCAAATGTTACATTCTCCGAGTGCCAAGTTTACACTAGGGAAAAGTATGCTAATAGAACTGATGGATCCCCTTCCACGCTGCAATCATCTGCACTTGGGATGTTATGGTGATGCCCTTTGGGGAGGTAGATGCTTTTAGAGCCACTGCAGGCTTTAACCCTTGCTGGTGGGTTTGCAATGGAAGGCCTCTTGCAGAATAATATCCTTAAAATAAACTTTTCCTCCTAATCATTCACCTTCAGTTTCACGAGGAAGAAAATGCTACACCTCCATATACCTTATTTTTAGTCAAATGCATTAGATTGTCAAAGCTTTTTTTCCTGTAATGTTAATTCAAATAACAGATTAACAGAGTTGGAAGGGACCTAGTAGGCCATCTAGTCCAACCCACTACCCAGGAAAGAGACCCTACACCAGGGTCTGCAAAGTTGGTTCTTTTAAGACTGGTGGAGTTCAACTCCCAGAATTCCTCAGCCAGCCTGGCTGGCTGGGGAATTCTGGGAGTTGAACTCCACCAGTCTTAAAAGAGCCAACTTTGCAGACCCCTGCCCTACACCATTTCTGACAAATGGCAGCCCAATCTCTTCTTGAAAGCTTCCATGTGTCAGGACTGCCTCTAACGATGACCAAGAAAGAATCCACTCAAATCCATTTTAAAGATTTAGGAGTACTTTTACTGGTTATGAAAAGATTGCAGCCAAGGTAAAGCAAGGTCTGAGATATTCACGCGCGAAAGCATACATATCAATAAATGTCCAACCCCTTTCCCCCACAACCCCCCAAGCCACTGTCCAATGCAAAAAACCCTTTGTTGTCATGTGGGTTGCATCTTCAGGAGCATCTTCAGAATGGTATGCAAGACCGTTGACCTTGACCACTGCGCGGTACCAGCTCCTGGAATGCGAAGTAGACGGCGAGAGCACCTACCGTCTCCAAATCACCTCCTGCACTAATACAGTCCCACTCCCAAATACCATAGCCCCTCCCTCCTCGTTTCAATGGCAGCCGAAGCAAGCAACGAAGTGGAGGCTGACACCATGGATGAAGCTCCTACAGCTTCCAAAGACAACTTCTGTTCCATTGGCTGATTGCTCTCACTGTCATAAAATTCCTCCTTATTTCTAGGTTGACTCTCTCCTTGATCAATTTCCATCCATTATTCCTTGTCTGGCTAAGGGTGCCTTAGAAAATAGCTTGACCCCCTCCTTTCTTTGGTGAAGAATAGAGTCCTAATTTACGCATGTCTGTCTTAATGTGTCAAATTTATGTAGTTACCCATCCTGCACAAAGTGATCCTGGGCATCGTACAACAATAAAATAAAACAATAGATACAGGTAGACCTCAACTTGGTTTGTGGCTGTTCAAAGTTTCAATGATACTGAACTTATACTGAACTTAGTGACTTCTGATCTTTTTCCCCCCACCCTTACAACCATTGCAAAATTCTTGTGGTCATAGGATCAAAATTCTGACCGTTGACCACGGGCTCCTACTTATAATAATTGCAGTTTCCTGGGGTTTGTGTGTCATGTGATCAGCTTTTGAGATCTTCTGACAAGCAAAGTCAGAGGGGAAGCCAGATTCAATTTAACAACCATGTTACTAATTTAATAACTGTAGTGATTCGTTTAACAACTACGTCAAGAAAGGTCATAAAAGGGGGATAAGTCACTTAACAAATGTCGTGCTTAGCCACAGAAAGTTTGAGCTCAATTGAGCTCAGTCAAGAACTATCTGTATATAAAAACCATCATTGGTGTGTGTGTGTGTGTGTGTATAAATATAAATATAAAGTAAAGGTTTCCCTCGCACATATGTGCTAGTCATTCCCAAATCTAGGGGATGGTGGTCATCTCCATTTCAAAGCCGAAGAGCCAGCGCTGTCCGAAGATGTCTCTGTGGTCATGTGGCCGGCATGACTAAACTGCCAAAGGAGCACGGAATGCTGTTTCCTTCCCACCAAAGGTAGTTCCTATTTTTCTACTTGCAATTTTACATGCTTTTCAAACTGCTAGGTTGGCAGAAACTGGGACAAGTAACGGGAGCTCACTCCATTACGCAGCACTATATATTTTATATATATTTCATTGCGCTAACCCTTCAGAGATCTTACAGCTACCCTGCCTTCCCATGCTTCAATTAAATCCCCACATAAGACCACTTGTGGGAATTTCTCAGATTAGAAAACCGAGGCAGTCACAGAAAAGAGAACAGCTAACAGCTGTGAATTTTAGAGAGACACTTTTAGCCTCAAGCTGTTCTAGCTTTGTTTTGGAAGAATGCCCCCCTAACCCTTCCCCCTTCCCCAATTTATTGTGGTTTATGAACACCATGACTCAGTCACGAAGATTTGCCACTATTCTCTGCTCCAGAGAAAGTGCTGAGACTCTGAAGCAGCTGGGAAAGCTAAGTTCTCCTTTACTGAAGTCATGGCCACATCCAGGGGTGGGTTTCAAAATTTTCAGCAACGGGTTCTCTGCCCGGCTTCTGTGTGGGTGTGGCCATGGTGGGTGTGGCCTAGTCAGCCTCCTGCACCATGAGGGCGTTTTTGCCTTCCCCAGGCTCTGGAGAATTTCCTCAAGTCTCTGGGAGGGTGAAAACTGCCTCCCCTGGGCTCCAAAGGCCTTTTGGGAGGCCCATTTCCCCCCCTCCTTAAGCCTCCATGCAGGCCCTCCACTTACCTTGCATCCAAAATAGGTTGGGTGGAGTCTCCTGGGAGGAGCGGGGCAGGAGGAGCGAGGTGAGAAGGGTGGGAGGGGTGGGGCCAGCCAGGGGTGGGATTTGGAGGTTCTCCAAACTGGCCCTAACATTAGCTAAAGGTTCTCCCAAACGTGGATGAACCCCATAGCAGCCCAACCCTGGCCACATCCCTGAAAACAACTGAATCCACCTTTCCAAAGCTGATTGGTTCAGTGGTGTCCCATCCCTGCTAAAGTCCTCACCCTTGCAACCACAAATACTTCAAAGGAGGGGGGAAATATCTCCTCTTATAATTTAATCTTTGAAAACACAAAAGAAAAACAAGCTTTTGGGGCCCTGCCTATATCCTGGGTGTTGATTAAGCTGAAAGGCCTGGGATGTGCACCTGAGATTATTAGCATGATTTTCAAGTGTGCTTCTCTTCCCTCATTCTCCACTTCTTGGTTCGACATGCAATATGCCAACTAGATGGTTGTGATGAGTAGGATGTCCTCCTTTGCCTTTGCTTTATTCCTTTCATTGAAAAGTTTGTTCTCCTAGCAAGGATTACAAAGCCCTTCTTGTCCTTCTGCCCCCACCCAAAATGGCCACAGAAGGCTACATGGGCCACAGCGCTCTTCTCACAAGCAGATTTGGAGGGCTCTGCTCTACCTCAGCAGGAGACTCTTCTCCCTTTAGACATCTGTAGCTATTTTGGGTGTGGCCAGAGGGACAAGATGAGCAAAGAGATATTGTATGCAGGAGAGGGTGGAGAGGGCACCACAAGGAGATACAGTAGGTAGGTCAGGAAAAGTACGTTTGTCTTATGTGTTTTAAATGTACCTTAAAGCACAAAATATATAATAAAGAATATAAACAGGTGAACAAATCAACAGATTTACCTCCCTAGTTTTGCTTCTTATCTCTGAACTAAAATGAACTTGGTGTGTGATAGCACCAAAACTGTAATTTCTTTCTCGATAATACATGGTATATTTATATTCAGATAATGGCAGTACTTGACAAAAGTAGGTTTGTTTTTCAAAACTTGAGATGAACCATGAGGCAATTTATGCAAACTTCCAGAGGAAGAAGTGGATTAAATCAAAGGGAGGAAAGGCAGTTGTAGAATGTCATGAAGTTATGTGAAATCTAGAAGTACTGAATTTAGGCAGCCTGATACCTGCAGTCCTTATTACTGAGTCCGGATCAGTGTATTCTGTTGACCGTGTTTATACTGAGACCACCTCTTGACTGTAGCTCCTGATTAGAAGGCTGACTTTGATACCTGCAGTCCTTATTACTTATTACCTACACGAATCCATGGATTCGTGTAGGTAACATGTAATCAAGTAATATGTAAGATTACAAACCTCAAAGTTCGTTCATTCATTCATTTTGCTGAACTGCCCATCTCCCTTGGAAAGGGACTCTTCTATAATCTTGTTTCCATTTTTTTTAAAAGGGGGAAGCTATATTTCCTCCCCAATCTCTTTGGGTTTCCCATACAGCCTTAATTTAAACATTTTCATTTAAACAAAATCAGTTGTGTGCCAATTCGTCAGGCCTCTATGTCAGAGTAAGTGGTACCAAAGATAGGGAAAAGAAAGAGAACATTTCAAAGTCAGCCTTCTAATCAGGAGCTACAATCAAGAGGTGGTCTCAGTATAAACACGGTCAACAGAATACACTGATCCGGACTCAGTAATAAGGACTGCAGGTATCAGAGTCCCTTTAGATCTCAGGGACAAAGAAATGACGGTTAACTACCCACCCATCTAACCCCATCCCATTATACTGTAGATACCAAATGTCTGCTATATTTCAGAACGTTGTGGTTATAGTAGCCATCACCTTGTAGCCAGCCATGTTAATAATAATGGAAGAGCTTATCCTGACCTGATTTACCCACATAGATTGACCATAGAGATGAATAAACAACAATATCTAACTGGTCAAACATTGGCTTCTCTTGCCTTGCTCTACTCATAATGATAGCCACTCCTTACCATACCGAACCAATAAGACTCTCTTCAAACCTGAGAAAGGATCTCTATTGAAACGTTGCTTGTGGTCCTTTCAAAAAAAGATTCTGAAGAGATGATGCTGGAAGATCTGGAATCTCCCCCTACTAAGTTCCAAGAATAGGGTCTACATTGTAGCTTGCTAAAACTTCCTCTCATTCATTCACTTGAAATCTTTGTGCATCATTGTTCCTGCAAATCTGAATTATACTAATTATCATATTGTATATTATACATTACACTAAAGAGCTTGAAAAAAAGAATAATGTCTAGTGAGAACCTTGTTTCTTCATGAATTTCATCATGGAAACAACGTCCTCTGCAAGCGATAGGCCAGGTTGAAGCAAGCAGAAAAAGTGGCTGGAAATAAACATAGTTGTGACAACTTTTGATTAATCTTTGTGTCTTTTCTCTCTTTTTCTAAGTCCTCCAATCTCCTCCCTTTTTGCGGACTCTCTTTCCACCCCTTTTATCACAGTTTCCAGGGAGAGGACATGATACTAGGTTGAGGGCTGTAGGCTGCCCATCCTTGGATTAAAGCCCTCGTACGTTCATAGGGCCTCTGTCTTAGGTTTAATCCTCCTCCCCATCAAAGAAGATGCTCTCCTTCCTGTGTGCACTAACCCTGACATTAAAATATTCGTTGTTAACATGGCAAAGAAAGAAGGGAGCAAATTCCCTGTAGCACAATAAAAAGAGAATGCCAAAAAGTGAAATATATGAGTAATGATCATCTTATGTTATTCTTCTGTTACCTAAGAAACTATCTTCAAAACAGAAGTCCTCATAAATGTTCTGGAGAAGGATCAGACGCTTTCTGCTGCAGAAGGATACGAAGTGTATATGACTTGGCAGGCGTTCGCTTTCTAGAAGATAAACTAGAGCCTCAAGCCAGCATTCTATTACTTTTGACCTTGCAGTCTGTGGCTTCTAGCTGCACTCTGTGTTAGAAAGGAAGGATCCCAGTGCCCTTCCTAACCCTTTCCCTTTTGAAATTTCTGTTTTCAAAAGCCTTACACTAAACTTTGCTTGGGATGAATGTCCCTCTCCCATTTAAAATTGGTATAAAAATTATTCTGTGGAGTCACGTATTTAGAATACATACACAGCGTAGACAAACAGATAGAATGTTCTTCTGCGTTTTCTTAGCAGAGTGATGCAAAGCTATATTATAGAATAGACCAGGGGTCACCAACCTTTGCAACTTTAAGTCTGAAGGACTTCAGCTCCCAGAATTCTCCAGCCAGCAAAGCTTGCTGAAGAATTCTGGGAGCTGAAGTCCTTCACACTTCAAAGCTGGCTGGAGAATTCTGGGAGCTGAAGTCCTTCAGACTTCAAAGCTGGCTGGAGAATTCTGGGAGCTGAAGTCCTTCAGACTTCAAAGCTGGCTGGAGAATTCTGGGAGCTGAAGTCCTTCAGACTTCAAAGCTGGCTGGAGAATTCTGGGAGCTGAAGTCCTTCAGACTTAAAGTTGCAAAGGTTGGGGACCCCTGGAATAGACCACATAAAGGAAATAATATGCTTAAATAAGATTAGATTATTTTCCTCTCATTTTTAAAGGATTTTATTCTTTTGGGGATAATCTATTGCTGGGACCATCCAGAAGAAGTGAAGCCAACCCCTTTTCTGCTTTTGGCACACACACCCTTTTTTTTTTTTCTTGTGTCTTCTTCTTTGAGTTTTCCTTCTGAACATGGTTTCTCCCACAGAGTCTTTGTCTTACACTCTCACTGCCTCACACAGCTAGGAAAGGGACAGATGAACCAAAGGGGCACTGATGATGTTATCTAGTTTGGTAATGAAACGTCTACAAGAAAACAATCAAGGTTAGAGGACTCCACAGTTCAACCCTGAGCTACAAATATTCTCTTCTATCAGATGGATAGGAATCAGGGCTGATCATTTCTAGAGTATTTTTTAAATGAAAAAGTAAAATCAACTTGAGTTTGACTCCGGTCTACATCCACGTTGTTCTGGGCAAAAACCTTTGCCTTCTTCCAGTTTTATTTTTCAATCTGAAGATCTGACACCTAGGGGTGTCAAACTTGATTTCATTGACGGCCACATCAGGGTTGTGTTTGAACTCAGGGGGCCAGAGTAGGTGTGGCCATGGTGGGTGTGGCTAGCTTGAAATCACTTGTGTCAGGTGGTGCCGATGGTGGTCTAAGCGCTTTGCTGAAAATGGGCTCCGGAGCTCTGTTTCTGGCTGCGACGGCTTCCTGCAACCCTCTGCCAGCAAAAATGGAGCTGGGGGGGGGGCACGCACAGCCCTCCTGAGCTCCGTTTTCTTTTGCAAAGGCACCGTGGATTGGTCCTTCGCTGTTTCTAGGGCAGCCCTGTGGGCCAGATCTAAGCACCCCACTACCCAGATCCGGCCCACAGGCCTTGAGTTTGACAACCCTGATCTAGCCTTTGCCCCTGTTAGTGGTCTTCCACCCAAATGTTACAGCTAAGTTTCAGGAGAGCCGAGGTGGCGCGGTGGTTAGAGTGCAGTACTGCAGGCTACTTCAACTGACTGCTAGCTGCAGTTCAGCAGTTCAAATCTCACTGATTCAAGGTTGACTCAGCCTTCCATCCTTCCAAGGTGGGTAAAACGAGGACCCATATTGTTGGGGGCAATAGGCTGATTCTGTAAACCACTTATAGAGGGCTGCAAAAGCACTATGAAGCAGTATATAAGTCTACGTGCTATTGCTATTCAGTGGAATATTGTTCAATAGAATATTGCCTCACCTGTGGAGGGGAGGATTTTTCTAATTTCCTAATATTAATATCTTAGGCTAATATCACATGGGGAGGACTGTTAATAGAATGCAACCAGTGCAGGATGCCTTAAAGCAAAGGATTCATGCAGAAATAATTTTGGATATGCTCAATCAAATCTGTATCTCAATGCTGACCCAACTCCCAACTGATGTATTTTTCTTTTAAGATAAATGGCTCTGCCTATCTCCAGCTGTAAATGTTAATTGCATGGATGGCTAATTCTGCCTGACTTGAGGCTAAATCAGGTTGATGGTGTTTATTGGCTTTCAACTTCACGAACCATTTATAAACATACAAAAATAAGGTTAGGATGAAGGGCTCGACAGAATGGGGTATATACATTTGCATAAACACCCTCTCTGTAATTGTGGAAAAGTTTGGTAAACGAATGCATCATTTCCAGATAAAGATCGCCAGTGTATTAAGCTAAGGGCAACAAATATGTGTTGTAAGAGAGTTTGCCCAAACATTTAGCTTAATTCAGAATCCGTCAATGTTAACATAGTAATTGCATATTGTTAATACTGGCTTGTATTTTTTTTTTAAGCGACCCAGACTGAAATTGATATAAACAAATGCCTTCTTGCAATGCTTTTTCTTCATCCCAGACTGTCTACTTTTGGCTGGGAGAACAGTGAAACTTGGTGTGCTTGGTGAAAAAAAAGCCATGGAAAATGAAAGGAGGAAGGGATAGCTTTATCACTGAAGCATGGGATGTAGGTTTAAAATGCCTGGATTCAACTTTCTAGCATGCAAGCTAATTCTGCAATTTAAGTAAATTATTTTAATTTCCTCCAAAATCAATACTAAGAGAACAGGTGTCTCCCCCCCCCCCAATAGTACTCCACCAATATTGACTTCCAAAATAAATGGAAGCCTTGTGCTTCTTATGCTAGGTAAAGGTAAAGGTTCCCCCCGCACATATGTGCAAGTTGTTCTTGACTCTAGGAGGCTAGAATGCTCATTTCCGTTTCAAAGCCGAAGAGCCAGCGCTGTCCTAAGATGTCTCCATAGTCATGTGGCCAACATGACTAAATGCTAAAGGCACACAGAACATTGTTACTTTTCCACCAAAGGTGGCTCTTATTTTCTACATGCTTTTGAACTGTTGGTTGGCAGGAGCTGGGACAAGTAACGGGAGCTCACTCCATTACACGGCACTAGGGATTTGAACCGCCGAACTGCCGACCTTTCTGATCGACAAGCTCAGCACCTTAGCCACTGAGCCACCGCATCCCTGTTTCTTATACTAGCATGAATTAATGCTAGAGGGTAAAATTGGTTACGTGTGAATCCTGATGACTAATTGGGCATCTGCATGTAGTAAAGAAATGCAATGCAATGTAGCATTGCCACTGCTTTCTACAATTTATGTTGAATTTTCAGTCCAAGTCATGGATTTGCTGGTAATTTCCAACCAAGCACTAATCAGAGCTAACATCTTATTGGGTTTTTATTTCAATCTTATATGGTAGATGAATGTTTGAAGTGGTCAGATGCATTTCCAATTATTTCAGCAAATGCCAATAACGTTTATTTGCTTTTGCAAAAATAGCTGTTCCAGAGCAGTCTGCCCAACAGTGGTCCAAGCTGTTCCCAACATTCCTAAAGATGAAGGGAATCAGACCTACACCATCAACACACTATGGAAAAAATCATTTTGACACTTGAAAAACATCTTACATCTTTTCTATCTGCACATTATATGTAGCATACACACAGCAATAAAACAAAAAGCTACTAATGTTGTTCTTGGAACTTATTTTACATTCCAGGTTAGGGTTAGGGGTCTTCATGAACACTTGCCATTAGGTTTTTTTCTTGGCAATAATGCAGAAATAGTTTACCTTTGAATCATTTTCTTTAAAAATGTATATTTTGATCTCCCAGATTAGTTTATAGCCCTGGGGCTTCTGGGGTGAATTTTTAATCCTAATTTCTCCAAAAGTCAACTATCCTCCATGAAAGCAAGCACACACATATGGACCACAATTCTCAATCCATCAAGAACTGCATCCACTCCAAGGAAATACACAACTAGGGAAACGAAATAATCAGAAGATATCGTTCAAACATACATGTGCCAAACATCTACCTGCTTAAATGCATGTTCATGTAGCCTACTAGCCAGTCAGGTAAATCCAGGCATTGCTTTTCCAGATTCTGTTCAACTGTTGATCGGGATTAAGCTTGATGAATGTTTTCATGGCTTGGTGTCCTGTATAAATATAGTTTGATTGGTTAATATGATTTCATGGATGAGCCAGAAAATAAAGGCCAAATGATCCATCATCTGCCCCCCCACCCCAAAAAATCAAGCATATGCACATTTAAAGGATGCGTAAATAGTAGTTCTGCCAGTAGGCATTATATGATTTTGAGGTCATTTTGAACATTCCCCCTACAAATTAACTCACACCTAAAAAATCCCAATCCAGATAAATCACCTCAAATTCACTCAGCTGTTTTCTAGCGTTGCCCCCCCCCCCCTTTTTTTTAAAAGACATTTTAATTAGTTCCCTGTCAATGAAACATATTCAACTGCTTGGCCATTTCCCTTCCTTCTGTTGAAGAATTTTCTGGTCTCCCAGGGAACCAAGATTTCAGGGGAGAGGGAATTACAGAGAAGAGCAAAGTGTGTACTGTGCTTCCCCTTTTGACCCCCCCCAATAAACACCGGCCTTATTTTCGAGGAGGTCTTATTATTTTGAGGTGCAGGAGGTGGCGAGCGTGGTCACCTCATGGCTGCTATTGTGTTGCAATATTTTCAGGGGAGGCTTATTTTGAGGGAGAGGGGTTATTTTAGCACATGCGCTCAAAAGCCCAATTGGGCTTATTACCCGGGAAGGTCTTATTTTCGGGAAAACAGGATAATTTGCATCATGAAATTTCAACTCTGGAGCATCATTTAGATTTTGGAGAAAGAAAGGGATTTGCCCAAGAAGGGCATCAAGAAGTGTCTCTGATTGTATAGAGATTTGTAGCTGTTTCTTTCATTCAGCACCCTATTGCTATGCCACAATATGTGCTACTGCACATTTATACTATTCTCAGTTACAAAATGTCTGTTTTAAAACAGAATGCCATCAATGTGTGATTTGTGTGTTTATTATATGACAGGTTTATGACTAGCACGCATGTGAAATGGACACAGTCCACGGATAAACCAATCTGTCCATCCCTATCAGGGAGAGAGAAAACACATCTTGTCTGGAGGAAGCTTATGAACAAAGTTACCTTCATGCTTACCTTCATGCTTAGCTTGCTACAGGATTTAATAAAAGGGGGAACCTTGAAGGAATGGAGGTTTACAAGACTCAGCTAAATGAAAGAAGCACATTGCTCTTTAAAACACACACACCTAGATTTACGAACCACAGTGCACTGCATTAGGCCATGGTGTGCATCTGCAGAAGTTTAAAAATGATCCTCAAAGATTCAGATTAATTCCTGGAGGTGTGGCAAGAAGAGATAAGCTTGCTTGGATTAAAGCAAAAACTACAGAAGCACCTGCAGTTTTCTGGTCTTCTGGGAAGACAGATAGCATGCCCTTATCTAGGTTGTGTTACATTCCTTTTGCTGATCACAGAAATACACTTGGAAGAAACAACTTATCACCCAACTGCTTAATGAAAGAGTTGGCAGCTCATTTGGATGGATTGCAAGCCAATGAATGCTCCTGCTAGAAAATTGAGGCATGGGAGGACCTTACAAATGTGGCAACTGATCCACTCAACCTTATTACAATTAAGCAATGAGCAGTTAAAAACTAAATAAACCCCATTTAGACTGTTAAAGAAAGAGCTGCGGTGGTGTAGTGATCTGGTGAAGCATGAAAATTCTGATTTAAGTCTCCCTGGCATATTGGTCACTTTGTAACTTTGGGCTCCTTTGAGTTACAAATCTGTTGTGTTGTGAGCCAAGACTTTATCTGTTTGAATTTGGAAATCTGTCAATATTTTATTGTGCATTATATCAGAAGTATGACCCAGATATTGATGGATTTGCTGGTGTTTCTACCATTCTGTTTTGTCTTTAACAATTTTCTCACTCTTTCAATGTATTGTTTACTAATTTTACTAATGTTCACAGTTTAACCTGTCCATGCCTGATGTTATCCAACTGCAATATGTCCAATCTTTTGCAATTTTATAATGTACATAAAAACAATATCTAATTTTTCATCCTTCTCTCTCATTTATACTGATATCAACAAGATGTTTGACAAAAGTATATTTTTGTGCAGTATTGTTATCCAATATCATGGAATTAGTTCAAGAACCTCATAGACCTTTGTTCATTTAATACAGGGGTCAACAACCTTAAACACTCAAAGAGCCACAAAGCTCCTAACCGGAAGCCCCGCTTTCAATTCTGGAGCCGACTGGAAGTCCGGTTCCTCCACCATAGAGTCTCCTCCCAGCGTGGCATCCTTTTTTCTCTACCTGTCCTAACCGAAAGTCCTATCAATTGTGGAGCTGACTGGTGACAGGGAGCCGCAGCAGAGGGATGAAAGAGCCACATGTGGCTCCAGAGCTGCGTGTTGCTGACCCCTGGTTTAATACATGAGAATGGGGGGAGGGGGGAAAGCAGATGGGAGAAAGACTATGCCTTCTATCTCCTAATCATCATTTCTCCATTTGCAAAAGTGCTACACATGCCCTAGATTATTTATTGATTTGTTTACTTATTTATTTAGCACATTTATAAGGCTGCCCAACATATACAGTACATGGGGATTCCTGGTGGCTTTCACAATGCCATAAGCCCCACTGCCTGCACCTCCAAGTAAGACACGAAACACAATCATACCAATCACTATTCATTTATTATTTCTTTACTAATTAATTAGTAGTAAATGGCCTAGATAAATACAACTGGATTCCACATTTGGGGATCTGCCATTAGACACAGCCTTACTTTTTGCCAGAAACATCCAGTATTTGAACCAACATTTGTGCACCCCTGCTGGACAAGTGCTGCCCTGGTGTGTGTGATGCATTATAGTTGACTTTTAAAAAAAAAATGCATTCATCATCTAAAACAATGTCTGTGGAAATTCTCAGTCCTCCGGGTCATAGTTGTTTTCAAAGGTGCTATTCCAAAAGGCAACTGGACTGTTGTTTCCTTGAGGAAACAACTAATTTCCACAACACTGTCAAATGATTTTCTAAGACCATTATTCTTCTAAGACCATTTACTAAGACCATTATTATACTATTCTTCTTCTCATCCTTCCTATTACCTATCTCCTCCCACTTATGACTATAACCATGTTGCTTGTATCTTTACAATTTATATTGTTTTATTTGTTTCCTAGTATGATTTGATTACTTATTAGTAACCTATGACTATCACTAAGCATTGTAGCTTAGGATTCTTGATGAATGCATTCTATTTTACTTTTCTTTATGTACAGTAAGAGCTTAGGCACTAAAGACACATTTCTTGTGTGTTCAATCACACTTGGCCAATAAAGACTTCTATTCTAAAAAGAAAAAGTTTTGCTTCTCATCCAAGAAGTTTCATCAGTTCTGATGGTGGGGGAAGGTAAGTATTGAATGTTGAGGCTAGATAGAGGTGGGCCATCAATTTTTATAACTTTGTTGCTTATATCCTTATGGTTTATACTGACATTGATTGTTTACTGATTGGTTTTTTGTACCCCATGACTATCATTAAGTGTTGTACCTTATGGTTCTTGATGAATGTATCTTGTCTTTTACTGAGATCTTATGCACCAAAGAAAAATTTCTTGTGTACCCAATTACACTTGACCAATAAACCATTCTATTCTATTCTATTCTATTCTATTCTATTCTACTCTACTCTACTCTACTCTACTCTACTTTACTCTACTCTATGTGCAAAGATTACTGCACAAAAGTAGAAAATCAGTGCTTTTCTTCCAAAGGCAACATTTATGTGTGCTCCCATGAAACGTATCCACAAACAGCTCTCATCTGCTCTGTTGAATGGAAACAAGCGACTGTGTGTTGAACTGACACACTGGTTGAAAAGCAGCTGCTCTTTGTCATCTTCACTCCTTGAAGCCAAGCAGAAAAAAGAACCACCTTCCATCTCTTTGAAAGATGTTAGAGGAATAGAAAATAGACCACTTCTCCTGCTTCATATTAATCAACTTTGTTTCCCTTATGTATGTGTATACAGAGATATATTTTGAGCAGCAACATGACTACTGTGTAGTAAATATTTTAATGCATAATTTAGTTGCTGGAGATCTGTCTAATAGAACAAGGGCAAGTTTTCTCCTTGAGAAGAAAAAGCTGTAAAGGCAATGTAACTTGGGCAGATATTTGCAGGCTGAGTCACACACATGGAGGCAAATACTGCTTGTCTTGCGAAAGTATTCTTGTAAATCTTTAGAAACAAACAACACCAGTCTCCCAGGACTGCTTGAGACATTCCAAAAAGCAGTGGGCCCTGACTGTCCCTCAGGCTAGGTTTGCATAGAGCATATAGCATTTGACCCTGACTGTCCATAGATAAAGTCAACATTTCCCAGTGGCAATTTCTCAGATTGTAGGAGGACGTTTCTCAATAATTTACTGTCATGATGGAATGGAAGTATCAGAAGTAATAATAGAAGAAAACTGGTATATACCAAATCCATGTTTGATTCAGCTTACGTTAACAGGCTGTGAAATCACCCCCAATTATCTTCAAGTAGTCGAAATGAGACAAATTATAGCAGATGAATAAGACTTAAAATCACTTAAGAGATTTTCAGCTCAGTTGACCAGGGGGAAAAAAAGCCAAGTAAAAATGTATGTCATTGATAAACGGTAGAAGGCTGGTACAGATGAATGAAGTTTGGGGAAGCCTCCAAATAATTAGCCTAGAAATTCAGTGGCACCTCCACTGAATTAAGAATCTTTCTGAATCCCTTGCTCAGTGTGTCTTGGCAATCAGCACCAGACTCCTTTCTCTCTTTTAAATCTACTGGGATTAGTTTGAACATGTGTACAGGATTGTAAAGATGCTAGATATGGCTTCATCAATATGTCTATTTGTGTATGTTTGTTCTGAAGAATTATATTTCAATGAAATCCACATTAGGGGTTTCTTATAAAAGACAAAGATGATGTTTTGTAGGAAAGCTGGGTTCAAATCTGTATTAGTTTAGGTATGGGAAAGGTACTAAAAATAACCAGAAGAAATGTGGAAGTAATTTTTTAAGGGGAAAGTTAAAAAAAAAAACCTGCAAGTCTGCTGAGAAGAGAAGATGTGTCCCTGAGTCAGTAAGAGAAAGGGGAAGTTCTCAACTCCTATCTTTTCTATGAAAAAGAAACACTGCTTATCTTGGCAAAATAACAGCAATCAAATGATGACTGGAAAAGATTCCAAACAAATATATAGTAAAATGATAGTATGGGACCACCTAGATGCTCTAAATAAATCCAGGTCTTTGGGGTGACATTAACTGCATCCTAAAGTATTAATGGAAGTTGCAGATGTAATTTTGTTTCTATGATGGTTTAAGATTCTTGAAGAACAGGCAAATTGCCCTGAGACTGAACAACAATTTGACCTGCAGAAATATTAATTCTGCTGTTATGTTTTCTTGTAAATAGTGAAGGGACTTTAGCTATCAATGTTACATACATTAGAAACTCTGGTCATGACCATAATTTGTTCCATAACTTTGGTCACAAGATTTGGTTGTGACCCAAACCTAATTTTGGAAATTTGGTGCTTACAAAAAAAACGGCATTGAAGGGGAAATGGGCCAAGAAAAAAAAAGTGAATTTTTTTCATCATAACCCCTTGATTTGGATAGAAGTGTTTATGCTCAGAGGTTCTACCGTGTTTACTAAATGAATAAGTAAAGGAGTAGAGTCAAATGGTTACTGACTAATCTATTTTGTTTTAATATTTGAAAGGCTGTAGACCAGCTAACTATCAGAATCAAAGCATTTATATACAATAAATGTATAATTTTAAAGAGCATGCATGAGGTGTTTTTTTCAAAAAAAAAATCAAACTATACTACCCATTTCTTTTTCTAACAAAAGTTGTTACCCTGATAAATAAAGACCCTTTGGGGATGCCTTGATTTCAGCTATTCCTCAGTTATGTTCTTCTTGTTCAATCAATAAATTAAGAGGCTAAATAATGGAACTGTTAGATCCTGTAGATCTTTGATCAATCATATATTGAAAAAAAATGTTGATAAACGTTTCTTTGGCAAGCTAGAACAAAATAACAATGTAGGTGCTATCCTCAATAGTAAAAGAGATGAAGAAATACGGAATATTCAACAAAAGATGACACCAAACTGGAAAAGCAGCTGATGCTTAAGATAGAAACTGAATCCAAGATTATCTTAATTGGTGATCTGGTTACAAATTAGTCAACCTTATTTCAACATTTCAAAATGCTTGGTTTCAGAGCAGTATAGGTGATGTGGATCAAAAAATATCAATATGTTATACTCTTAAACATGACTTAAAAGAGCAATCCCATTGTTCAAAAATTATAAAGTGGCATTGGTGTCATTATCCAGGTGACAAGGGGTAATGGTACTGCTCTATCTTGGTTTGGCACAAGTCCATAAGAAGACAACAATGGTAGTAGGGTTTAATATGTTTAAACTAGATGTGCATTTCTGCAGTCCAGGAAGGCGGGAGAAAAGCTGTTGCCTGGTAGTGAATTGCCCAGAGAGAATCAGCTCATGTCCAACTAGCCAGGCGCTTTGCTGGTAGCCCAATATTTTCAACCTACTCATGGTCCTGTAGAGTATAACCTATTAAATTTGAAGTGAAGGATCTTTATTTATGCATAAACAGATCACAAGACTTTTCTTTCTTTAAAAACAAAAACCAAGCTAGCAATCTCAAAATGGATCTATGAAATTCAATTTATTTAATGAAAATAATCCTAGAAAACTATATTTGCTCAGCACTGTTTAAAGAAGTTCCACAATTAGTATTGCAAATCCTGTAATTCCTAGGAGGACACTCCGGATGTCACAGACAAATCAAAGAGATCCACAACTGAAGAGACAGGTAATCCAGTGTGGATATAGCAACGATTCTCTACAAGCAAGAACTTTGGACTAGTCCTTAAGCTTTTTTCCTCTGTTGAAATCAATGGAAGAAAATGTGTTTGTTGATTTGCTTGTGCTGACCAAAAAAGGTATAAGAGAACAGAAGAAACTGCATTTTACAAGCATCTCCCTGCTGGATATAGCAATGTGTCCATTTATAATTCCATGCCATGTCAGATAGGATTTAGATTCTAAGTCAGGGGTTCTCAGCTGGAAGTGCTTGTACCCTCTGGGGGTGCCAGACAATATTACGGGGGGTGCAAAAACTTGGGTTTAGAAGTTTCAAAATTATAGTATAAATCCATAATTCAAACCAGGTATTTACTTTTGTAAGGGGTGCAAGAAGAGTGAGAAAATATCAGAAGCATTCTAGGAGTGCAAGGTATAGAAAAGGTTGGAACTTAGAACTTTACTGTTCTAAGTAAAGAAAAAAAAAGAATCTAGGTATTACAAAATTACTTAAAACAGCCAAATGCTATAGGATTCCTTAAATCATTATTTAAAAATCAAGATCAAGGATAACTCAGATATTCAAATATTTACCGGTAGCTATGTTAACCAATTCTTACTAAATAAACAGCATTCAGATGCAGATAGAAGGAGAGAAAGGGATATAACAGAGAAGTGAATAATAGTCTATGAAATGTTCATGAGAATGTGTTTTTTTTTTAAAAATTCTTAAGGTGTTGTTAATCTGCAACAGACTAAAATAGTCTGTTGCAGATTTTTTTTCTTTGGGTTTTTTTGTCTGGAAACTACAATAAAATTAGATCCAGTGGAACAAAGTGGCTATTTAATGCCCAGAACTATAAACAAGAATTGTGTAATTTCCATTGGATAACACATTTTTTTTACATAAGCCATTTTAAATGAAGACCATCTTTTAAAAATTAAACCTTAATTTCCAGTTCCATATTTTCTAAAATAAATAAAGTCATTGAATATAAATATATCAAAGGGTGACCTAAAATCATGGAAATATAGTTTAGATTGAGGTAAAGCTCAAGTTCACATACTTTCCTAGTTATACCTGGAAAATGTCAGCAGCTCACTGCCGCTTATCTTTAAAGGCAAATTCATGCAAATATTTTTTTTTAAAAAAAGTAAAAGTGTGATTAAGTCACTGAGAATTCTCCCTCAAGAAACCGTTGAGGATTACAGGCTTGCATGCCGTTATCATTCCTGAGACTGGAAACAAAACACTGATATAAACATAGTATCCAAACCACAGAACATGACTTGTTTAAAAAATTAATGTCTGTGAAGTAAGGCAGGAAACGAGATTTATCCTTTTGGGAATTTTTTGGCATGAACAGAGAACTAGGCATCCTCAAAACCTGTCATATCCTTCATCTCTCATGGAGCTCTGAAGTAAATCAAATTTTACTCAAGTTAAGGAAAGGGAGCACATACACCATCTGAAATGTGTAGCAAACCTTCTGTTTGACATGGCATTAAACAGAAGAAGGCAAATTAGGCTGTGTTGCCTTAAGGATTATTGTTACACATTGTATGCCTCCTGCCTGTGACAGTTGGTTCCTCTCCATGAGAGAAGCTGAGCACAGGCTCCAACTGAGAAACTTAAATGACAGCATGGTGGTCAATTTATTTTGCTTTTTCCTTCTTGCAGAGCATTCCGACATCTTTGGGCAAATTGAAACAGGAGTTGACTGTTTCTCGAAATTCTGAATTCATCCGTAAGGGAGGGTAGAAACTTTGGAATCAAAGAATGAATGGAGAGAGGAAGCAAGAGGAACCGAAGGTTCATTGACCCATAGAACATTAGCCCTAGGGGTCCTCCAATACAGTTAAATTGACTGGCAATGGATCAATTAAAACACACTGAATTATCAACATACAAAATTGGAATCATTCCTCTCAAGCCATGTGCATTGCAGGATATAGATACATTATAACAGAATAATAGGACGGAATAACATAGTTGGAAGGGACCTTGGAGGTCTTCTAGTCCAACCCCTTGCTCAGGTAGAAAACCCTATACCATTTGAGACAAATGGTTTTCCAATCTCTTTTTAAAAATTCCAGTGTTGGAGCATCCACAACTTCTGGAGGCAAGTTGTTCCACTGATTAATTTGTTCTCGATGTCAGGAAATTTCTCCTTAGTTCTATGTTGCGCCTCTCCTTCATTAGTTTCCATCCATTGCTTCTTGTCCTACCCTTAGGTTCTTTGGAGAATTATCACTGACAGAAACTCATCCAACCTTTGCTTCAGTGAAAATGCAACCTTCATTGTCCAAAGCAACCTGAACCACTAACAAACAGCTTTATATCATTAAGTAAGGTCTTCAACATTTGGCTGAATTATTCTGGCTGAAACTTCTAACCCATTCCTCCCTCTTTGCTGGAGCACTAGAAAACAAATTTTCTCACTACAAGAAGGCTTAATAACCAAGAGCATAAATGCTTTCTAAACTTCATCAGTTTAGCAAATAGTCATTGGCTTTATCAGTTGCATCCATATGCTTTTAGGAATCACAAATTACAGAGAATTTAAAGGATGACTTGTTTTTCCCTATCTCGTTACTCTTCATTTGTAAGCATCCTACAGGCTGATAACTAAGCTCCAATAAAGGGTCTTTTCTCCCATCAAGAGCCATGGTGTCACAGTGGTTAGAATGGAGTATTTCAGGCTAACTTTGCCAACTGCCAGCAGTTCGATCCTGATGGGCTCAAAGTTCAGTCAGCCTTCCATCCTTCCGATGTCAGTAAAATGAGGACCCAGATTGTTGGGGCAAATATGTTGACTCTGTAAATGACTTAGAGATGGTTGTAAAGTACTATGAGGCAATATATGTTAAGTGCTATTGTTATCATAATTTTGAATCCTCAAAAGTTGCAGATTATGAGGCATATCAATTAATGGTGGAGGGCAGCCATTGGGATTAAGGTGCAAACATATCTATATACTGGTATTTACGTAGATTTGATGTTCATGTCATAGGAGGAAGGAATGATCTATCCTCCGAAGTACATCCTTAGATGCATACATGATTATGTGTACTCTTCTTAGCCTTGTTAAAAGAAAACTAGTACAGCCATGCTCACATAAGACACCCACACCAAGTTTCACAAAGCTGGTTTGCCAATAGTAATTTTCTCTAAACACAATTTGGTAGGTATTTGTTATCGAAATCTAATGAAACATGAGGATGACATGGCCTTATCTATTTGTACAGAAGGAAACAAAATTTGACAAGCAATTGCTCAGAGTCCAATTGTAAGTGACCAAAAATAGCCAAAGCCCAGGTGAGATAGTCTGCAGCTGTTTCCATGCAAGTTCCAGTAAATCTTTTTAAAACATATGCACACACACATTTTTTCCTTTTGAATTTTTTTAATTAAGGAAAGGCAAACCACAAAGAACAGTAGGAGCAAAATTCCTTGCAGAATTATTTTTCCACCCTAGATCACAACTGAAGCCCATCCTAGTCCAGAGGGAGGGAATGGATTTGTTGGCCTTTCTACTGAATTTGATGGGTTGGAAGTTACTTAGGACTGTGTTTAACTTGGCATAATTTTGTGTCAGCATTGTGGGTATCTCCCAAAGCTGAGGTTTGAATGTGATGTTTAATCAGCAACTCCCTTAGTCTGTCTCTTCTCCAACTATCACCACCACCCCTGCTTGGCTGTTCCATTAGCATAAATCACTGGTCGCTAGCAGATCTTGGAGCCAACCAAGAGATAGTTTCTGTTGGCAGGAGTGTGTTGGGTCTTATCCTAACCTCCTTCAAGCTGGCACATTTTCAAAGTAGGATTCTACTCTTTGCCCTTAAAATGTACTGCTTTTAAATTGTGCACAGTTCTGCCTCCCCTAAGGAATTCTTAGCACCTCTGATTAAGCTGCAAAAATGTTATGTAAGAGTCAGATGAGCCAATATTCCATTTTTATCTATGTTCTGACATAGTAAGATTAATAAACAAAGTGGTGGCTTATGGCAAATGGACACCTCCACTGGGAATCAGATAGCAACCAGCAGATGGTTATTATAACAACTGACTTCAAGCAACCATTTCCAGCAATTATCCAAATCTTTACTGACGTTTGAGGGTAGGCATTATTTGTTATACAATATTAGATAGCACGAATTGGCATGCTTCATGACATTCGGTTCCACAAATTTCTCAGGACACTGGATAAGGACTTTTGCCAATTGAGATGAGAAGTTGATTAAGTTTATGAAAAACATGCAATCAACTTTTTCATCAGAATTTTACAGTTTGTTACACTTGTTTTATGCCACGAATAACTTCATGATTTTGTTATGAGTTAAAATCAGGATAACAGAACTTGAGATTCTCATTGTGTCCTTTATGTGTGTGTAAAAGAGGGAGAATGGGTGTGGTATCTGCTAAGAATGTGTGGATAGCCGGGAAGCTTCCAAAATCACCAGTTAAGTGGGGACATGTAGACGTGTTAGAGGATCTTGATAGCTAGCAAAAACTGCTAGTGTGGGACAAGAGCTGGGCCTTTCTCCAGAATTAGCCCCCTTTCAAATAAAGAAAAGTGAATGTAAGCTTAATAGCCACTGAATGCTTTGACAAAGGCTCAACCCTTATCATTCTAAAGAGATTTAGAAAAGCATTACATATTTAAGAGAAAGAAATATGTCAGGCACTATTGTTAGGCAAGGGTGAAGGTAACAATCCATAACAATGAAGTTGCAAGACTCACTGTTCATACATGAGCAAGTCCATGCCCAACTTTAGATCATTTAGAATATATTTGCTAAACAGTCAAACAAGAAAGATTTGTCATAGAAGGAATGCATACTTTAAATGTAGTCTTAATTATTTTAAAAATCCAGAAATGACTGGGGGAAGGAAAGAAAGAATAGTGGAAAGCCTGAGAACACAGTTTTGTTTATTTAATGATTACAATAATGTCCTTTAAGAAATGAACATACACAAAAATATTCTGTAAATGTTTATAACTTCATTTTTTTAAACACAGTGTTGCAATTAATGTATCCAAGGGCTTTTATTTATTGTTGGTCAAAATAATCTGTAATCCCACAATTGGACTATAATTCTATATTGCTTTAACGTAGAACTTTATTTCACTCAAAATAAGTACATGTGATTGTCTCGTTCTATAGCTCCTTCTTCATCAGTAGTTGACTGCTTTGCCATGATATTGCTTCTGATTTTAAAATGAATCAAGCCACTTTATCTTAATCAGAATCAATGATGGCACTAAGCAACCCTTTAAAATAATTAATGTCTATGGAGATTCTCAGTCATCCAATTCATGGTTGTCCCAAAGATGCTTTTTCATGAGGCAACTGGACTTACTTGTTTTTCTTTGAAGATGTTTTGTTTCTCATCGGAAAAACCTCTTCAGCTATGACTTTAATGGTTGTTTTTTTTTAAAAAAGTAATTGCAATGCTGAAAGGTTTAAAATATTTTTTCCCAACTTGGCATACTCCACATGTGCTGGAATTTGATTCCAGATTCCCATACATTGACTGGCACTGTTAATAGAAATTTTGGAAACTGAAATCCAAACCTCCAGAAGACCTCAGTAGGCATTTTCCTGGAAGCTCTTTCCATCTATTTGCCTACGAATTGTTTATATCTAGATTAAAACTTCAACCATTATATTAGATTTAGCTTATAAAAGTCCATCCAAGTAGTGCTACACCAAAAATCCTTAAAGCTTTAGAAGGGAAGTTTATTGGGAAGGAAGGCAGAATCCATATACAACTGTCCTTACATTTCAGTCTTATTTTTTTTCATTTAATCATTTCCCCCTGTGCACTTGCACGCTAAGCACATTTAAAAAAATGGGGCAAAACATTTTAATGAAATGTTTGGGACTGCATGGACATGATGTCATAACAGAATCATGTCTTCTTCTTCTTGGGCCATATCCGTCATCGGATGTTGGCAATCCTATTTTTATCAACAGCTGCACAAAAAAGTGTTGTCGAGTTTTGTCTAAACCAGTCCTTTAGATTTTGAAGCCATGATGTTCTTCTTCTGCCTAGACTTCATTTGCCTTCATTCTTTCCTTGGAGGATTAAGTGAATCATATATTGGTTACCTAGTAATTTCTCTGTGAGTAAAGAAAGGCAGTGCATCATACTAACTTAAAACTACTGCAGAATTGAGTAAAAGGGACCATTCTGAAAGTGGGAAGGGAACATATTCCCATTGTTTAGATGACTGAGCAAAATCTTGGCTATTCATAACATTGTTTTGCCCCATTTCTTTTCCTGTAGATGGACACATGGTTAGAATCAAACTGTACACATTGATATTATGCGCAATACATGCTACTCCTATATTGCATTTATTTAACTTTAAACTAAATGTTAACTGTAGAGCATATAGGTGTGTTGCAGGGATGGGTTGCTGCCAGAGTTACTGCCAGTTCGCAACCCATGCGCAATGTCCATGCATGCAGTTCAATGTAAATTGTTCTGCATGCAGAAGTTTCTTTCTGACCAGTCTTGTGCCAAGATAAAGAAGGGATGAGGGAAACATTCCTTCTTCCATTTCATTGTGATAATAATTAATGGAAGAAAGAAAAACACCAGGTTTCTGATTACTTTTTCTTTCAAAGAGCAAAAAGAATTGAGACAGATGTGTTTCCTTCATTTTTTCCCCATTCAGTGGGGAATGAAAGAGGTCTTATGAGAACACTCAGCTAAGTATGGGAGGTGATGCATTCCTACTCTTTCTTTTGTGTCACTGAAGTACCTTTTGTTCAGATTCCAGCTAGGCACCTAGCTATATAGTCTAACATGCACAACTGCCTTGTTCCTGGCTAGTTCTGGCACAGAAAGTTAGAAATGACTGGAAAGAGGGAAGCAGGGTCTCCATTAATGAGAACAATAGGTCAAAGCCAAAGCCAAGGCCCTCAGTGAAAAGAGCTCCAAAACCAGGACCCTGGAGAGCTCCAAATGGCTAAGTTTCTCCCCTATTAAAATAATTCCAGAATAATAGATGGAAAACCATTGAAAGATGACTGGGTTCTACACAATAGACAGCTCCACCTTCTCTAGAGGAGCTGTCTGACCTATTATAGAGCCCTCGTTTTGTATTATAATCCAAGACTTCTGTAAGTTTGGGAAGAGGAGGTTCCACTGAGGGTTCATTTGCTGAAGCTTGTGGCAACTAGTTAAGCGGGTTTTCAATATAAAACTAGCTGACCTTTCCCCAGTGACTTTTCATTCATGTCTTCTGCTGCCTGTTGCAAATCCAAGATTTGGAAGTAATGCAAGGTGCATAATAGCTAGAACAACAGTGCCAAACAACTTCACAGCATTTCTGTAATGAAGCAGCGAAAAATTAAGCATGATCTTTCTCTTGTAGAAAGAGTCCCAGGCTAACCTTCTTCCTATGAAACATCTCTTAATGAGAGACTAGAGGACACCACAAAGACAAAAAGCCAGAAAAGTAATTTTGCGAGCCATAAGATATGGAGGAAAGTTTGAAAATAGCAGATATAGACCAAGGATCGATATAGCACAGTCACAATGCACAGTTGTTCAGAAGAATGCATACACAACTGACTGAGGTCGTGTCACATGCCTATGCTAAGAGCTGCTGTCTACTTTAATTTTTCAAATTTTCATTCCAACTTTCGGAAGCAAATTCCATAGTTTAACCATCCCATGCAGGAAGAAACACATCAAGAAGATGAGGCTTTAGCAATCCTGAGTGTACAGTTATCTGGTCTCCCATTCCTTTTCCTTGTACACTTTTAAAATGATGCCTGTTTCATCCCCTCAGTCATTGCTAGCAATGACCTATTCATTAATTCAAAACACTTTAGATTTAATTTTCAATGTTTTCTTTCCTTTTCATTGAAAAGTTTTATATGAGAACATCTATCACAGAGGTATCTATTTCTTTCTAATATGCCAGCTCATCACTAAATTTGGACATAACCAGGCAGGCGAGTAGACCTTTTTCTTCCCAAATGTTTTTGCTTATAGATCCATCCCTTTTATCAAATTGATATTTTTCAGTAATGAACAATTGAATGCAGTTCATTGAATGTTTCTAATTCCAAGCAAATATTTCTCATAATTCATCTAGGGCATGAGGCCTGTTTTTCCAGAATCAGGGAGCCATGTACTTTTCCATACATTCTGAAAGTATACATACCTAGCGAAAGTATTGATAAGATTTGTCAGGTGTGCAATATTTGAGAGCTTCTCCCACTTAAAAAGGGGGATCTTAGATATCTTCAGTAGCAATATGGTCATCAGACAAATTAGGACTAAATTTGGCCCATTTTGGTTAGTGGTATTTGAATTTGAATTTGAATTTATTTAATTTTTATACCGCGCCTATCTCCCTGAAGGGACTCAGGGCGGTGCACAGGAAGTTAAAAAGCGGAGATACAAACATATAAATAATAAATAGATAAAACTGCGAACAATAAAATCTAATTAAATTAAAGTGTCCTGTGCTAAAAACAGCTCCCTAAAAATTACCCACAAATTAAAATCAAATTAAAACAATTTAAGACTCAGTCTGTGAAGGTGCTCTCGAAGGCTAGGCTAGGCTAGGCCGGTTAGATGGAAGAAATAGGTCTTCAAACGTTGGCGGAAGAGGCGGAGGTCCGTGGTGGTCCGGAGACCATCTCCTGCCCCATACATCCCTTAGACCGATCCGCTCCCACAGAGAGGGCCTTCTCAGGGTGCCGTCGGCCGGACAATGCCGACTGGCGACACCCAGGGGAAGAGCCTTCTCTGTGGCGGGCCCTGCCCTTTGGAACGACCTACCCCCTGAACTCCGGACCATCACCGACCTCCGCCTCTTCCGCAAATGTTTAAAGACATATTTTTTCCATCAAGCCGGCCTAGCCTAACCTCCCATGGGGACTTTTAGAAAAGTTTTAAATTGGGTTTTTAATAATTGGTTTTTAGCACAGGATTGGGGATTATTTAATATATATTTTAAATTATTTGTCTATTTTCTATTGTGTATGTTTTTTAAATTTTCTGTGCACCGCCCTGGGTCCTCTGTGGAGAAGGGCGGGATATAAATGTAATAAAATAAAATGAATGAAATGAGTTCGGGGGGCAGGTCGTTCCAGAGGGCTGGGCCCGCCACAGAGAAGGCTCTTCCTCTGGGGGTCGCCAACCGGCATTGCCCATCAGACGGCACCCGGAGAAGTCCCTCTCTATGCGAGCGAATCAGCCGAAGGGATGTATGGGGTAGGAGACGGTCTCGCAAATAATGAGGAGCCGTGCCATGGTATAAGTGGTTCTCGAATTTTACTCAATGACTTTAAGCTCCCCCTACATACTATGTGCTTATTTTAGATCCAGTTTTCATTTATATAATGTAAACTAAATATGTCATTGAAAAGTGATGGACTTATATCTAATTTTTACAACAGAATGCTGCACTCAGAGGTGGTATTTTGCCGGTTCAGACTGATTTGGGGGAATGGTAGCTCTGACGTTCAGCTGGGCCCTGCTCCCCTGCCCTGCCCTATCTTGTCTTTTATTTCCTGCTTTCTAGCTCATCTCAATCGCGTGCACAGCTCATTTTGTCCCCCACTGTTCTACTTATCATTGGAAGGTAAGCAGCTGAGCTCCTAAATGCTCCATTTTCAGCGCTGTGTGCAAGTGCTTTAGGCACATGTGCAAAGTGTGCTTGCATGTGCCTCACCAAATCAGTTGTTAAACTGGCAGCATCCCACCACTGGCTGCGCTGTGCAAAAATAAAGGTGTCCGGGATGGGTTGCTAAGCTGTGAGATAGAAGGTAAGTGCAGAGATGCATTCTGAATCAGAATGAGAACCAGAGATATGTAAGATTTTCAGTAGGTGTAGAGTAGGTTTCAATCGATCAGTATCACCGATGGGGAAAATTCAGTGCATTCAAATCTGATCATCGGTCCTAGAAATTAATAAAGCATATGCTTGAAAAGTGTAAATGATTTGTGCAGAAAAAAGCATTTCATACTTTTTTTAAAAAAATGTTTTGAGTATCAATGGAGCTACGAAAACAATTACTTATGAAAAACTCCATACTTAACAATACATCTCATAAAAATACCAACATATTTGAATTTTTTTTCAGAATGACAACTGTTTTGTTAATGGAACAGTGAAATATTTTTCATTCACTTAAACAATATTGTAGAAACAGTGGTGTAGAGAAAGGATATGCCTTGCTGTGCAATGTAACATAATATGAGCTCGCCTGAGCAGGAAACTTTAATGATATATGCAGTTTTGTTATTAAAAGTGAGTTATATATTTTGCTGTATGGTGGAAAATTGTGACCCAGTATAACATATCTTCACATTGTTTATAACTTGAGGAAAACCAACATTCAGGGTTCCCAGTTCACACAGTAGGAATTACATTTATGTTGGCCAAATGTAATTTATGTAACTGTAAGGAACAATAAAACATGAACTTCATAGTGTTTTTTTAAAAATTTAAAAATAATACAGAGCTTGTAAAATTGAAGAGAGTATTATTATAAAGGAAAGGACAATATCTGAAATGTGAAGCTCATTTTACGGTCATAATTTTTTTTCAAAGAGGTGAAACTTGTATTCCCTATTAGTTTTTCACACCCAGGTCAATATGCACATTAATTTTAATGTTGCAATGCTTGTGTCATTGATTAATATGATCTTATACATTAATTCAATTCTGCAAATATTAATGTGCCTCAAAATATTAAAATGCATTGGATTCCTTTCTTCATGAACAATCTGTGATTCTCCAAAAATACTTCATTTTTAACTACATCACCCTAAAAAAATAATGAATAAAAAATGCTGGTCACAATTGCTTTAATCTTAATTGTTCCATTTGCTCCTTAAGTACTGAAGTAATTTTGGAAAGTATCTTCTTAGTGTTTTTTTAAAAAAAACCTTTAGAAACTGACATCTAATTTTGGAGAGGGATTCTGAGACTTGAAGTTCAGCAACCTCTGGACAACTACAGAGTCCTCCTTCCTAATTAATTATTTTAACTTTTTATGTTAGCAATCTTTTATGATTCTGTGTGACTAGGGTCACTAGGCTATGGTCGGTGCTTCAGAAAAGATTTGGAAACATTTAGCTGTTCATTAAAGATGCCCATGATTTTCCAATGGCTCTGAAAATATTTGCAGCTGCATAATAACTTTAATGTGCAGCTTTCTTAAAACAGCCACTAAGTTGCACAATGTGATGCCCGCTGAAATTCACTGATGTTGAAATATTAGCAGGTAGGGGCTTTCTTTAGTCCTGTGATTATGTAGTTTATCACCATCAATCTCACTCTCACCAATAAGCATTTTAGAAATAATTGCATACCAGCATAGGTCTCAAAATTGTGTAGTTGACATTATTATTATGAAAATCCTGGAGTTAACAATTTAATTACCTTTTGTCTCCCTGCTGAAACAATGTTAATCATGTGAATTAATTAAAGATCTAGAAACATGAGTAGAGATAGGGTGATCTGCTGATGATACGGTTGGCTAACCCGTCCATATCACCCATCTCCTCCCACTTATGACTGCATGACTTGTAACTTTGTTGCTTATAGCCTTATGATTTATATTGATATTGATTGTTTCCAGATTGCTTATTTGTACCCTATGACTATCATTAAGTGTTGTACCTTATGATTCTTGATGAATGTATCTTTCTTTTAATGTACACTGAAAGCATATGCACGCAAGACAAATCCCTTGTGTGTTCAATTACATTTGGCCAATAAACTATTCTATTCTATTCTATTCTATTCTATTCTATTCCATTCCATTCCATTCCATTCCATTCCATTCTAGATTCAATGACTTTTTATAGGGCAAAATTCATTATATTTAGCATTGCTCAGAAACATGAACAGAAATTCTTGTGGCATTCTCTGAAATGTTTCATTTTTTTAAAAAAATTGCTGGCAGGAAAAGTGGGAGAAGCCACTTTGTAGAATTTTGTAGAATTCCTCATTTTCATCTTCTTGGAGGTCTCAATTTCCTTCCCCTCCCTATATCACCCTCAATGTGTACCCTCTCAGAGCATTGTGAAGGATTCAGATGGAGAGTCAGATGACCAACTGCTTATTGCAATAAGTAGCTGAATTAAAAAGAAACATTTAAGGTATGAGAGAAAGGTTAACCTCTACTACATCTGAAAATTGTAAAGTCTTCATTGCAGAAGCAAACACCTAAGAATTCCCCTCTACTTGAAAAAGTGGATGAAGTGGTCTCACTGCCTCTTTTTTGGTTGTGAACAAGATGAAACCTTTCCCAAGCCATGTTATATAGTGGGAGAAACAACCCGATTCCTACTCAAGACACTTGTGATTTCAACTAGGAGAGCCAAGACAAAAGAACTGTGGAAGCTGCAGTGAAAAATAGCCAAAGGTCATCAAGATGCCTATCTTTGACATACACCTTTATTCAATACACATTCTTTCCAAAATTCTTGGAACAGCACCAGCCCTCAAAATAGAGCAATTGTCATCACCACCTTAATTGTCATTATAGTCATTAGGAGCCATGGTGGCTCAGTGGTTAGAATGCAGTATTTCAGGCTAATTCAGCTCACTGCCAAGAATTCGATCCTGACCGAGTCAAGGTCGACTCAGCCTTCCATCTTTCCAAGGTGGGTAAAATGAGGACCCAAATTATTGGGGACAATAGGCTGACTCTGTAAACTGCTCAGAGAGGGCTATGAAGTGATACATAAAAGTCTAAGTGCTATTGCTATAGTTATTCTTGTGTTGCAAATGAAAAATGGGAAGCTGGGAATTGCTTTTTGTCCCCCAGGCCAAAATAGAGTCCATCTGACAATTCCTTGGGCAAAAGATAAGAGTATAGGTTCCCCTTGCACATATGTGCTAGTTGTTCCTGACTCTAGGGGGTGGTGCTCATCTCCGTTTCAAAGCCGAAGAGCCAGTGCTGTCCAAAGAAATCTCTGTGGTCATGTGGCTGGCATGACTAAATGCTGAAGGTGCACAGAATGCTGTTACCTTCCCACCAAAGGTGGTTCCTATTTTTTCTACTTGCATTTTTACATGCTTTCGAAATGCTAGGTTGGCAGAAGCTGGGACAAGTAACAAGATCTCACTCCGTTACACAGCATTAGGGATTCGAACCACCAAACTGCTGACCTTTCTGATCGACAAGTTCAACGTCTTAGTCACTGAGCCACCATATCCCTCTTCCTTGGGTACTTTCAGAGTTATCTGTCTTTCCTGGTGGAGGCAGGTCCACAGGCAAAGACATGGTGGAGCTTCAGTGTCAGCCTGGAAGGCATGGAGAACCCAGCCTTCTTTCTGCTTGGCTTCTCAGCAGAAGTGCTTCCCTTTGCCATTCCCTGATTCTATTAACTGAGAGATCTCATAGCTTTGATGGCATTCATGAAAGGTTGTCCTTTTATTTTACATTCTTTTTTTTTCTGGCTCTGCAGAGTCCCATCCCATCCCCCCTCTCCTTCCTCTGACAGCCAGCCTGTAAGGGAGAAAGTACAGTAAACATGCAGGAATGCAGAAGTTATACTTTCCATATGATCTTAATAAAAACATTGAAATCACTTATTGAAAAAGTCCAATGGCTTTCACATACTGTAGCCTTGTGATAAATGCATACTCTTTGCACTTCAGGGTGTGTCTGTAAGACAAGATGCTGTTCCAACCGAAGACTGAATATGTTGTGCAGAGGCACCTCGGATGTTCACACTTGCCTAGATCTCCATTGTTGTTTTCTGTCTCTCCCCCCCCCCCCCCGCTTAAATTACATAGGAAATGCTCTGTCAAACAACCCTATGGACATTAGAGGCATCTGAAAAACATATGCACTTGAGTTATCAAGAGTAGGAGAAGATAATGTAGTAGAGGCAAAGCCTCTACAAGGAGTTGGAAGGAGAAGGGGAAGAGAAATCCCCATGATTGTTTTGCCCTGAGTTGTTTGAAACCTGAAAAATGGACACTCTAAATTTCATTAGTATGCACTCACATGCATGTGTGAATGAGGGTGGGTGTTCACACATGTGCTTACGCAAAGTTTTGGAAGGAGAAGCTATAGAAATGGCCCAAGAAAGATGATCCTATAAGTGTGTGTGGGTGGGTGGGTGGGGAACGCTATCAAACTGATGGATGAAACTTGAGCAGTATTATTTGTGATTTTCTGCCATATAATTTGTGTAAAGTCCCGCAGAAATATATGAAATTCTTCCGTACAATCAGTAAAGCCGGTCCTATAAAGATCTTTGCAGAGAACAAACCAAGATGCATTTGCATCCGGTTGCTTTGATCTGGAGGGCTATTCCAAGAATCCACCCTCTTTTTATTGTCATGAATCTTGGAGTACTTTGAAGAACTGATCAGTTTTTCCTGGGCAGGTTTTATGTTAAATTAAAACAACAACAACAACAAAACCTAAACTTTAAGAGAAAGACTTTGAGAGAAAGAAACTACATTGCAGGTAATTGTTGACATACGACCACAATTGACCCCAAAATTTCTGTGGTATAGCGAGATATTTGTTAAGGGAGTTTGCCTCATTTACAACCTTTCTTGCCCCCGTTGTTAAGTGAATCACTGCAATTGTTAAGTGAGTAACTCGCTTGTTGAATAAATCTGGTTTCCCCATTGACTTAGCTTGTCAGCAGGGCATAAAAGGGTATCACATGACTCTGGGACACCACGGGTTATTGAAATGGTTGCAAGTGTGAAAAATGGTCATAAATGGCCTGTCGTCTTCCGGGTGCGCTTCAAGGTATTAGTCATCATTTTTAAAGCGCTCCATGGCTTGGGACCTAGCTATCTGCGGGATCGGATCCTGCCTCATACATCCTCACGGCCGATTCGCTCCCACAGAGAGGGACTTCTCCGGGTGCCGTCCACTAGACTCTGTGTCAGGCCTGTTTCTTCGTTGACTCAGGAAAGACCACACTTAGACATTATTTTGAAATGTTAAGGCTCCTTTTACTAAGTTACAATAGCGTACAGACCAAGTAAAGCTGAGAATGAATAGTTTAGGCGCGAACAGAAAGTATTAAGCTTAAGCCCATCCCAATCCCCAAACCCCCCCTGTGCATTGTCCAATATGCAGCCATCTCCAACATCAGGTGGGCAGGTCTTCACCATCCTGGAATGCAGGTCCGTTAAACAGGAGATAACACGAAACATCAACATTGTCCACCAGCAGAACACATTCACCCCAAACCCCCCACCCTCCCCGTTTCCATGGCAGCGAAGCAGGAACTAGCGAGACTGACATCCGGACCTCCTCCAGGAACAGCGGGAAATCCAGGGCAGCAATAGGCATACGAGAGGCTACACCTGAAAGAGAAGAAGGGAGAGACAAAACAACGGAGAGGAGAAAGAAAAAGAGTCAAGGTTTGTGTGGATACTTGGCATAAAACTGGCGTACCAGTTTAGGAGCTTTGAGATGCTCTTTATCCACCCATTCGTTGTGAGAAGGGGGGAAATCTTTCCACATGACCAGGAACTGAGTTTTATTTCTGCGGATCCTGGAGTCCAAAATGTCTCGCACCTCGTAATGATGATGACCATACACCAAGGTAGGTGTAGGAGCATCAGGCAATCTCTTGCGGAGATGAGAGGTACGAGCAGGTTTCAGTAAATGAACATGGAATACAGGGTATAGCCGCCGATAGGTCTTGGGGAGATCCAAACGGACCGACACAGAGCTGATAATTTTGGTGATCGTGAAAGGTCCAATAAATTTGGGACCCAGCTTCTTGCATTTTTGGGGGCTATCCAAATTTTTGGTAGATACATAAACCTGATCACCAACTTTGTAGTTGGGAGGGACTGCTCGTTTCCTATCAGCGTACAATTTGTGCGAGTCATGGGCATCGTTTAAAGTTTTCCGGAGAACCGGCCAAACAGAAGATAGTCGAGAGGACCATTCAGATAAAGAGGGAACCGTCGGCGAGACGTGAGGCAGTTCGGGTATGGGTACAAAGTCCTGTCCGTAGATGATTTTAAAAGGGGTCATATTCGTACTGGAGTGAACAGAGTTATTATACGCAACTTCGGCATGTATGAGAAGATCAGCCCAATCATCTTGTTGAAAATTAATAAAGCAGCGTAAGTACTGTTCGAGGACGGAATTAACCCTCTCACAAGATCCATTCGTCTGAGGGTGGTAGGCGGAGCTTAAGCTTTGGGCGGAGCCAATCAGTCTCAAAAACTCCTTCCAAAAATGGGAAGTAAATTGGGTTCCTCTATCGGAGATGATGCGTTGCGGGACGCCATGAAAACGATAGATATGGGAAACGAACAGTCGGGCCAGAGATTTGGAAGAAGGAATTTTAGTACAGGGGACAAAATGAACTTGTTTAGAAAAAAGATCGGTAACTACCCAGATAACGGTATAACCCTGACTGGGCGGAAGATCAACTATAAAGTCCATTGAAATTTCCTTCCAAGGCCTTTCCGGCGTAGCCACAGACTGGAGAAGACCCTGTGGCTTACCCGGCGCACGTTTTGAAGCCGCACATACAGGGCAACTGGCAATATACGATTCAACATCTTTCTTCATTGATGGCCACCAGAACTGTCTCTTGATAAGATGAATAGTTTTAACGAAACCGAAATGACCAGCTAAACGTGAGTCGTGTGCTCGTTGCAAGACAAAAGGACGTAATGTAGCAGGAACATATATTTTAGAACCAATCCAGGGAAGATCGTCTCTGGTAGTACAATCACCTGAATGAGTTGAATACCAATCATCAGTAAGTAATTCATCCTTAATACGAGCAATCAGGTCAGCAGGTGGAGTAGTTTGGACAGTAGTTTGGGTTATAGTAGATACTGGAGTAGCAGGTAAAGCGAGTGGCATTATCGGTTGTACTATGGTGAGCTTAGACACATCATATTGAGGCAATCTGGAAAGTGCATCAGCCATAAAATTTTTCCCCCCAGGAATGTATTTGAGGTGGAAATTGAAACGATGGAAATGGTGAGACCAACGAAGTTGCCTTGGGGACAATTTCCGAGAGGAGGTAAGAGCTTCCAAATTTTTATGGTCAGTCCAGACCTCGAAAGGATGTGGGGCACCCTCAAGAAAATGTCGCCAAGTCATGAGAGGCCACCGAACAGCAAAAGCCTCCTTTTCCCAAATCGCCCAACCGCGTTCGGACGCAGTGAGTTTCCGAGATGTGTAAGCACAGGGTTGCAATTGGCCATGTTGATTGAGTTGTAACAGGACTGCGCCTACCGCGACATCACTAGCATCCGCCTGAATCACAAATGGGGAATTCACATCTGGGTGTTTAAGAACAGGCTCAGCCGCAAACAACCGTTTAAGCTTTTCGAAAGCGGCCTGACATTCCATCGTCCATTTGAGAGGGGTTCCTGGACGAGGCTTGCCTTCTCCTTTTGTTTTCAGAAGGTTTGTAATGGGCAAGGCAATATCAGCGAATGACGGAATAAATTGGCGGTAAAAATTCGCAAATCCTAAAAAACTTTGCAATTGTTTACGGGTACGGGGAGGGGCCCACTCCGTCACTGCCTTGACTTTAGCAGGATCCATTTCAATTCCCTCAGAGGAGATACGGTAACCCAAATAGTCAATTCTTTCCTGGTGAAACTCACACTTAGAGAGTTTGGCATAAAGTTCAGCGGAACGCAACTTATTTAATACGGAGCGCACTAGCTTAACGTGCTCGTCGTGTGTTTGCGAGTAGACGACGATGTCATCAATGTAAACAATAACTCCCTTGTAAAGGTGCTCGTGGAGAACCTCATTTATTAGTTGCATAAACACTGAAGGGGCACCTTGAAGACCGAAAGGGAGGACTTTGAATTGGAAACATCCGAGCGGACAGTTAAAAGCTGTCTTCCATTCGTCCCCCTCTTTGATCCTGACCCTGTAATAGGCTTCACGTAAGTCCAGCTTCGTAAAAATCTTACCGGTAGCCAGGTGAGCAAGCATGTCCTTCATGAGCGGAAGGGGGTAAATATTGTGTTCACAAATGGTGTTGAGATATGAATAGTCCTGTATTAATCTTAGAGTGCCATCTTTCTTTTCTCTAAACATAACTGGTGCAGCTACACGGGGCCTAGCTGGTTCAATGAAACCCCTTTGAAGGTTTTTATCGATGAATCTACGTAATTCCTCCATCTCCCGTGGGGTCATTGAATACATACGAGGTTTGGGTAATTGAACCCCAGGCAGAAAATCAATTGAACAGTCAGTAGCCCTATGAGGAGGAAGGGAATCACAAGATCTTTCACTGAAAGCATCCTTTAGGTCCCAATATTCTTTGGGAATTTTCTCCTCACCTGGTATGACCTCGGGTGATGGGAAATCCAATAAATGCGCAGCAGATTCAATATGGGGGGGGTGGGTGATGTTGCGGGGGTTGATCAGTTTCTGATGGAAGAGAGGAATGTTCCGGGAGGGATAAAGGAATTGGCACCCAACCTTCCTTCCAGTTTATCAGAGGATTCCATTTACGAATCCAATTGACCCCCAAAATTACAGCATTATCGGCAATGGCAGTAACAATAAAGTTGATGGTCTCAGTATGACCCGTGCCTATTGAAACATGAATTGGTTCGGTGATAAAAGATGCTGGGGTGCCCCCAGCTACAGAACCATCCATTTGGCAAAAGGCTATGGGAGTTTTCAAGGTTTTAAGGTGGAAACCCATTTTAGAGACGATGTCTTGGCTTATGAGACATTTTGAACAACCAGAGTCAATGAGAGCCTGCACATTGCATGTACGTCCAGTAGATGGAGCTAAAAGCATTAAATTAATATAGAGGGGCCCGGAGCGATGACTCACCAGGTTGTCGTCAGAAGAGTCTGAAGACGCTTCCCAATCATCAGGTCCTGGGGAGGGCTGGTCAGCAGAGAGGTTGATGGGTTCCATCCCACTCATAGCCGGTTTGGCGCGCACAGTTGGCGTCCTAGGCTGTTTCCGGTCCAAGGAAGAAAGTGGGCGTGGAGGTGGTTTTGATCGGCATTTGTCTGCCCAGTGCCCCTCCTTCCCACAGCGATAACAGCTGCCTGAACGAGGCTGGGTTGTTCTCCCCTCCCCCTTTTGCATGCGTTTCTCCCTCGCAGGGGGGTGAGATTTGGGGCTATCTTCCTGTGTTTTTTTCTCCAAGCGGACTGGATCCTGCAAGTGGGCATGATCCAATTCGACATCCGAAGCTAGATCTATCCAGTCATTCAAAGTTTCGGGGCGAAATCTGTTCACACATGTTTGATAAATATCTTGATTCAGCCCTTCAATATAAATGTCCATTAGGGCCTGTTCACTATAACCAATCATAAACACTGATAGCTCCTGGAAAATCTGCGTGTAAGCCTGAATAGACATGTCCCCCTGCTGCAAACTTTTTAGTTTCATTTTTGCTTTCCTCTCAACACGGGGGTCTTCAAAACGCCTTCTAAGAGCATTCATGAAGCGATCAAAATCGCGCAGTGCCGGTGAGCGGCAATTATGTAATGAAACCAACCAATTAGAAGCTTGATCTTCTAGGGTCATAGATACAATTCTGATTTTGATTTCATCGTCCAAATCAGCTGCGTAAAACTGCATGTAATTATCGACGTGAATTAGAAAAAACGCCAGTTTGTCGGCACTTCCGTTGTATTTCACACCCAAAGGAGGCAGTTTTGCAAGTCGGCGGGGGTTAATGGGGTTGGCTTCTCTTCTGGCCTGAGGGGGGGGGGAGGGAGTTGCTCTCCTGCTTTGCCTGGCAGAAGCCGCCTCTCTTCGCAATTCCCTGCCGGCTTGAGGAGGGGGGGATGGTGTTGAAACCCTGCTTCGTCTGCCCGGAGCTGTCTGTGAGCCTCTTGGCTGTGGGCGATCCGCCTCCCTCCCCCAGATTTTTTCCAGGGCTAAACTTTTCTCATCTGCCTGGCGGAGTAAGTCCTGAGCCATCTCCCTTAGTTCCCTTTCTTCTCTTAAGAGCTCCGGAATGACTTTCTTTGGGGAAATTCGACGTCTGGAGACGTTTACCCCACTCATTCCAACCCCTTCAGACCAACGTTTAGGTTTGACTGATTCTTCAGCTGGCAGATTTAGATCTAGGCCAGCCAAACCTTCCATCACTGACCTGATCCCTTCAGATTGAGCAGGAGGATGCGATGCTTCAGCTCCCAAAATTGTTTCAGGCAGGACCTCTACCAACGGAGGCTCCTCTTGTGAAGGGTCCGACATCAGGGCAGGTTTTTGGTTTTGTTGATTCTCAGCTTAATGTCAGGCCTGTTTCTTCGTTGACTCAGGAAAGACCACACTTAGACATTATTTTGAAATGTCAAGGCTCCTTTTACTAAGTTACAATAGCGTACAGACCAAGTAAAGCTGAGAATGAATAGTTTAGGCGCGAACAGAAAGTATTAAGCTTAAGCCCATCCCAATCCCCAAACCCCCCCTGTGCATTGTCCAATATGCAGCCATCTCCAACATCAGGTGGGCAGGTCTTCACCATCCTGGAATGCAGGTCCGTTAAACAGGAGATAACACGAAACATCAACATTGTCCACCAGCAGAACACATTCACCCCAAACCCCCCACCCTCCCCGTTTCCATGGCAGCGAAGCAGGAACTAGCGAGACTGACACTCTGTCAGCGGGTGACGCCCAGGGGAAGGGCTCTCTCTGTGGCGGGCCCAGCCCTCTGGAACGACCTTCCCCCCGACATCAGAACAACCACGGACTTCCGCTCCTTCTGTCTGAAACTAAAAACTCATCTTTTCCGTTTGGCCGGCCTTGGGTAGCCTCTCTCTACAGGGTCTAGCTGTTTTAATTGGGTATTTTAGCAGGTTAAGGGGATTTTAGCACAGGCCCAGATTTAATTTGTTTTTAATTGTATTTGTATATTTATTGTATTGTGGTTTTAGTTTTCCCTGTGCACCGCTCCGAGTCCCTACGGGGAGAGGAGCGGTCTATAAATTAAATCATTCATGCATTCATTCATAAGCCACTTTTTTCAGTGCTGTTGTAACTTCAAAGTCACTACATGAACTGTTGTAAGTTACGGCTTCATTGTACAGTTGATTGCTTCTTTCTGAGTCAAGGTCATGAATAACTATTAGTCACAATGACCAAATTTTCTTTCTCTATCAGGGGCAATATTTTTTCTGAACCCAGATGTTAGGAGAAGAATGAGAAGCTATTGGTCCTATGCTCATATTTGTTTTTCAGAGTTTCTCCCAACTCCCCATTTTGCGGGAAAAATCATTGAGGGCAAAATTGTCAGACGTGCCTTCTTCAAAATTCAAGAAAGGAAACCTCCAACTCCATGGTTTTAGAGAAAAGGTACTTTTACTGAATATGAAATGAAAGCAGCAAAAGTAAAGCAAGATCTGAGGCTAAAGGCGCAAAATTGTTCATATCAAAAGTTTACTCAAATCCCTCTCCCCCAACAGCCCCAAGCTAATTGTCCAATCTCCAGCCCCCAAGGATGTCATGTGGGGTGCATCTTCAGGTGGCCTCATCTGTCTGGAATGCAGACAGTTGTCCTTGACCAGACCTAAACAGGACCATTCAGCATGCGCAGAAGATGGTGAGAACAAAACTCCCTCCTCATCCCGAGACATCTCCTCCAGCATGATTCCCCTCCCAAACACCAAACCCTCCTTCCCTGTCACTATGGTAGCCGATAGCAAGCAAGCGATATAAAGGCTGACCTCCCCCACCCTCAGTTCTACATTTACAAGCTTTCTAGAACCTTTCAGCCTTTGAATATTATGGTTAAATGACACAGGGTTAAACAGGGATGATGTGTGACTCAGGAATACCCACCAGGGAATCTGTTTGGTGCCTTGCAAGTAGAAAGACTTTTCATCATAGTTGTCAGGGTTCCAAGTAATAGATCCATTGCAAGCAAAAACGCTGAGCCAAGTGGATTCCTCAAAAAAAAAAAAAGCTTTTGTCAGGCCTGGAAGCCATCTTTTGCATTGGGCCTTCAGGCCTGCTACATTTTCTACTGTGAGAAAATGGGAGGGGAGATTGTATGCAGCATGGGTGAGATATAGTCAAAATAACATTCTTTTCTCAGAGAGTCAAGGACATCTTGTTCTGCAGCTGCAATGGTATGACTGGGAGGTATCTCCAGTTTTTGACGGTGCCTGATTGGCCCATGTGATGGGCATGTGGGTACTGGGCAGGGGCTTGGATTTTCATTTGGGTGGGGAAAACCTGGAAGCTTTCAGATTCGGGTTTTCCCAGATGTGCCAATATGACATCTCTAATAAAATGGATCTTTGAGGAACTTCAAGCCTCAGAGTCTTCTTTCATTGGGGGTGTTACTTGGAACGCTGACAGCTTTATTGGAAATATCATATTGGTACATATCTGGTGAAAGCCAACTCTGAGGGGCCCTTGGTTTTCACCTAATTCAAAGTTTTTTCCTCAACCCCAAACAATCAGTCACATGGCTCAATCAAGACAGCGTCCGCTGGTCTGATGACATCATTCTTCCTTTCTCCTACCAGGTGTGAGAATGCCCTTGGTTCCCAAGAGAAAGTGTTTTATTTTGACTACACAACCCCATCTATTTCTAATCCCCCTCTCCCTATTCCCCGCTCCAGTGTGGCAGCACAGAAGCTCCAAGATGGCTTCAGCCAGGCCAGCTTCTGGGTTGATAATAGTATCTCTAGTTCATAGAATTGGATGGGAAGAGAGGAAGGATCTCAAGGATATGAACTAGTAAGCACTTTCAGTGGAAAACGGGGCTCAGTGGAGGAACGTTTGGCCTGGCATAAGGCAAATTCCTACAGTCTTTTTTTTCCCTAGCCTGAGCATGATTTTCCCCACCACCTTGTAAAACATGAAGCAATTATTGGCGTGATCAGGTCCCAAATATCTTTTTCTAAATCTTCTGCACACCTTTGTTGTGGAGGCAGGGGCCACGCCTGGTTTTTTTTGCCTCTTTACTTCTCCATTCTCCTTTTGCACAAGTAGCCAAATATCTGGTATAGATCAGACCGAACAACGTGATGCAGTGAATTCATGTGAAAACTATTCACACATGTTGAGAACATTTGGTTGATTTGGCAAAGGAGGAGTAAGACCAGTTTGTAAATATATATATATATATTGCTCTAACTACTTCCTGTCCATCAGAAGCAACAGATTCACCCATTGGACCAGGCACCATAGCCGTCATCTCAGAAAAGACCAGCTTCCAACAGCAGAGCAAATAGCTAAACCAATTAGTCATTTTTTTTTATGAAGCAATTACAAGCTAAAGGAATTTATGTGAAAAGAAATGTGGTTAAAATGAGAAGAACCCTGGACATTTATTAGAAGGGATGATAAGAATGATTGCACCATCCTGGATTAGGCCTTTGCTTATCTTTATTGCCATATTTTTGCAACATACTCAAAAGTCATAGACTGGAGTCATAAAACACACACACACACACACACACACACACACACACACACACACACACACACACACACAACTTCTACTTATATTCTATGATAGGTTATTCCCAAAATGCCTTTTGACACATGCTCATGAGGATTCAGACTACATCTTCCATCTGGATTCTGAACACGCCACCTTACATAAATAATTTCATAGGTTCTTACTACTTGGACCGTTCATCTCTTTGTAGGCTGGAACTCCTCTCCAATCTAATAACTCTAGAAATATAAGTACTCTCCCAACAACAATTTTCAGTTGTTTAGGGAGACTTGGAACAACTGCTAAACAAAAACCATCCAAGACTTTAGAACATTTCTCCCATTCTTCCTCTGGGCCAGAGACAAAAAAAAAAAAAAAAATTGGTTGGAAAGGCATTTTGTTTGTGCACTCTTCTCAAACCTTTGGCTGAATGTACCAAAGCTGGGAGAAAAGTAGAACGGCAGTTTGATCACTGAATATCTTTCCATTTTGCTTCTTTTCTCAGTCTGGAAAGAAAAGTCCATTCTGCAAAACGTGTTCCAAATTTATTTATTTATTTATACTGCCCTCTCTCCCGATTTGGGACTCAGGGCGGTGCACAGGGATGATAAAAAGATAAATACATATAAATACAATCAGTTGAATAGATTTAAAATTAAATTAAATAAGTTTAACCCGTGCTAAAATAATTTAAGACCCTATTAAAACAATGGTAAAAACAAACAAATGTTCTCCACTATCATTTTTAAGGTGGGCAGCCATTATCCCGACTCCCATGTTTTTATAAGGATGCCATGAGGCAGCTCCTTATTAGAAATTTAGCAGCCCAGAGCACAACACAGGATGTTTCTCTGGCCAGCTATACTTTTGATTTTTAGTTATAGCTATGATACCCCAAATTATGCATATGTGATAAGACCATCCACAAGCTTCATATTAAAGAAATCAACATTTAAAAACTGTGTCCTAGGAGAAATGAACACAAGGCAAGTTTCAAATTAACGAAGAAGCAAAACACCCATATTTGACATTACAAAACTAAGAAACTAAAGTAAACCGAGTTAAACAGGAAGAGGGAAGTTAATATTAATAGGACTATGGTGGGTAAAGATTTGGTGAGCTTCCTTGGAATTTAACAAAATACAGCAACTGTGTTACAAAAGCAAAATCAAAGAACTTAATGTCCCTCTAATGCCATTTTATTTAGGGCCCGGGTCAAACTCGCCGTGTCATATTGCTGTCACGTGACGTTTCGTGACATTTTTCCCCTTCACAAAGCTGGGGTGGGCATGGCCTGTGCATGGCACATCCAGCCCATTGGCCGCCATTTTGACACTCCTGATTTAAGGGAACAAAAGCAAGCCTAGCATATTCTCTCTCTCTCTCTCTCTCTCTGTCTCTCTCTTTTTTTTGCAGATATAGCATCTCCCTTTTACAACATCCAAAAGAATCAAGACATTTATGAGTTTCTTTGTAAATTCAAAGGCATTCTATCTTTTTTTGGTCACCTTTGAGTCAATGTTGATTCCTGGTAACTGCCTGGACAGGTCTGTGCAGTTAAACCACAGATTTAATAGCTCTTGAAAACTCTTCACTTCTGTTCGGAATTTCAGATTAAGCTGAATCTGATCCTTAGCCTTAATGAAGTTATTTGAAAGATGTGGGTTTCAGATATTGGAGCAAGTTTTGGGATTACACATCCCAAATAGTTATCTCTGAATAGTTGTTATTCTGACACTGAATCCTATTTAGTAGGAGCACTGGTTGTGCCTAATTCGAACCTCAGATACAACCTCAATATTATAAAACACTTTAAAAGGAACAAAGACAATAATCCATGCTAACCTGAGATTTATTTATTTATTTAATTTATTTAATTAAATTTATAAAACCGTTCCCTCTCCCCACAGGGACTTGGGGCGATAACTTGCCCATTCTTATCCATTCATTATATGCAGCCAAATGTACTAGGAAATGCACATTGGTTATGGCTTCCTGTATCTTGGACTATCAGATTGTATGATGTAGTCTTCAAAAACAAAACTACCAGGAACCAATTTGGACTAGTGGCTGAATTGCTGGACTAGGAATAGGAAAACCTGAGTTCGAGTCCTGTCTTAGACACAGAGACCAGCTGGGTGGTCTGGATCTAGTCATTCTCTCTGCCTTAGGAAGAAGACAATGGCAAGCCACTTCAAAAAAAAAACATTGCCGAGAAAATAGCATGAGCTTGCCCTATAGTGACTGAAGGTGAATCTATAGTTGCCAAGACTGACTTGAAGATACAAATATATGGGTAGTCCTCGACTTGCAACCATAATTGAGCCCCAAATCTCTGTTGTTAAGTGAGACATTGATGGGTATTGCCCCACTTTACCACTTTTCTTGCCCCAGTTGCTGAGTGAATCACTGCAGTTGATAAGTTAGTAACTCGGTTGTTAAGTGAATCTGGCTTCCCCATAGACTTTGCTTCTCAGAAGGTCACAAAAGGGGAATCACATGACCCAGGGACACTGCAACTGTCATAAATATGAGTCAGTTGGCAAGCATCTGAATTTTATCATACAACCATGGGAATGCTGCAATGGTCATGAGTGGGAAAAATGGTCATAAGTCACATTTTTCCGTGCTGTTGTAACTTTGAATGGTCATTAAACGAACTGTTGTAAGTCGTCGACTACCTGTAGTTGGCTGCAACTGTATCTGGCTGCAAACTCTGGCTTTTTCCTGCCACCTACTGATTGTCTGGATTTTTGCAGCCCAGCTTTAAGCACAGATACAATAAACCTTTGATGACCATCTTCAAATCGCTCCATGGCTCGGGGCCTAGCTATATACGAGACCGCCTCCTGTCCCATACATCCCTTCGACCGATCCGCTCCCACAGAGAGGGCCTTCTCCGGGTACCGTCGGCCGGGCAATGCCGGTTGGCGACGCCCAGGGGAAGGGCCTTCTCTGTGGCGGGCCCCGCCCTCTGGAACGACCTACCCCCCGACCTACGCACTATCTCGGACCTCTGCCTCTTCCGCCAACGTCTTAAGACATTTCTATTCCAACAGGCCGGCCTAGCATAGCCCCCTGTTTCTGACTTTTTATGTATAAATTGTAATTAGGCAGGGTTTTAAATGGTTTTTTTAGCACGGGTTTAAATAATTTAATATGTTTTTAACGATGTATATTGTTTGATTGTGGTTTTAATAATGCCTGTGCGCCGCCCTGGGTCCTAACAAGGAGAAGGGCGGGGTATAAATTCGATAAAATAAAAATAAATAAATAAAGCATTGAAACAGGGCTCCAACTGTGCAGTGAGAGTGTGTATACTGAGAGAGAGGAACCATCCCAAAGTCATCTAACTGGTTTTATCCCTGAGCAGAACTAGAACCCAGGAATACTTTAGCCCACTGCCAAATTGGCTCTCAGTGACAAATATTAGAAGCACTTCATTCTATGGCTCAGTTGGAGATTGAGCACAAAGGTTTCAGACCTAAGGGTGTTTTTCTGAGCAATGCTCATTTCCTCTAAAATTAGCAGACCTACCATAGGGTGCAGATCTACAATGGAGAGCCTTTATTGTCTTTTTTGTTTTTGTTTTAATAGACAGACCCCAAGCAAAGCCCTGCATTTTGTTAGCTGAGCAAATGACCCAAGCTTAACTCTATTCGCTTCTACCAAACTTCTATCCGATGAAGTCAGTGGCTCTCAGTAGGCATTAAACGTGAAGCTCATCTTCAAAGCTGTGGTCATTTGGCATGTTAACCTAATCGCGGCAGGACAGCCTTATTTCTACATCAAAGAAAGAATAATTTCAGAGGATCTTTTCACTTCTCTCCCACGTGAATAATAGTTTGCCTAAACATGCAATTTTTTTACATTCTGGATGGAATGGAAAAAACAGGGCTCTGCAACGGCTTATATAACCTGACCAGCACAGATGGCTTCTCATATTTTCAAGGGGATGCGAGCACATCCTGTTACACATCGATAATTCATTTCTAACTACTTGCTGTCTAAGAGCCTGTTCAGATAACATCTTGCTGGGTTCTCACTTGGGTGCTTTAATGCAGAACTGGGAGCCAGTGAACTATGCTAAGAAAAGGCAGCTACTATTTTTTTCCCCTCCTTAGCAAGCAGAGAGCTGCATAAACTGCTCAACTCATCCGGTTTCCGCAATAATGCAGAAGCCAGCTTGGCTTCATTGTATACACAGTATGCATACTTAGGCACAACATACACCAAAAGCATGCCACTGGCCCTGTGTTTCGTTTACTGTAAATGGAAAGGCTAACTTGCTCCTTGGCAATTTCTTTTTCTCCTCTCTCAAAGCAAAAAGGCTTCAGCCTGCCCCTGCAGATGTGGAATCAAGAATCCATCTACCTCCAAAGATTGCCATTTATGAGGCACTTTCTTGAACACAACACTGATGCTGCCCTAGGAGAACATTGGGAACATTGTGCACAACAGGATGTGAAGGAATAGAATAGAATAGAATAGAATAACAGAGTTGGGGGGGACCTTGGAGGTCTTCTAGTCCAACCCCCTGCTTAGGCAGGAAACCCTACACCATTTCAAACAATTGGTTGCCCAACATATTCTTAAAAGCTTCCAATGTTGGAGCATTCACAACTTCTGGAGGCAACTTCTGTCCCACTGATTAATTGTTCTAACTGTCAGGAAATTCCTCCTCAGTTCTAAGTTGCTTCTCTCCTTGATTAGTTTCCACCCATTGCTTCTTGTTCTACACTCAGGTGCTTTGGAGAATAGTTTGACTCCCTCTTCTTTGTGGCAACCCCTGAGATATTGGAAGACTGCTATCATGTCTCCCCTGGTCCTTCTTTTCATTAAACTAGACATACCCAGTTCTGGCAACCGTTCTTCATATGTTTTAGTCTCCAGTCCCCTAATCATCTTGGTTGCTCTTCTCTGCACTCTTTCCAGAGCCTCCACATCTTGTCTACATCGTGACGACCAAAACCGGATGCCGTATTCCAAGTGTGGCCTTACCAAGGCATTATAAATTGGTAAAGGAACAAACTCCATCCCAGTTTCAGGTCTGACATTATTTCTCTCATTTTGTCAAATACTTTCCCCATTTCATTAAATGTTTTGCATTTATTTTCATAAATAATCCTCGACTTATAACCACAATTGAACCCCAAATTTCTGTTGCTAAGTGAGACATTTATTAAGCGACCTTTGTCCCATTTTACGATCTTTCTTGCCACAGTTGTTAAGTGAATCACTATAGCTGTTAAGTTAATAACACGGTTGTTAAGTGAACCTGGCTTCCCCACTAACTTTGCTGGTCAGAAGGTCGCAAAAGTGGGTCACATGACTCTGGGACACTGCAACCATCCTAAATATGAGCCAGTTGCCAAGCATCTGAATTTTGATCATGTGACCATGGGGAAGCTGCAGTGGTCAGAAGTGTAAAAAATGGTCATAAGTCACTTTTTTCAGTGCCGTTGTAACTTTGAATGGTCACTAAATCATCTGTTGTAAGTCAAGGACTACATGCACTGCTGTCGATGCCTCATTCAGACATTTCCAAAATAAATGGAACTTTCTACCAAATGTAACTTTGGTGCCTAGGAAACGATGCCTTTGTGGGAGGTTTTTGAGCAGAAAAGGACAAATGTTGGCCAATTCCATACATGGTTCTTGTAACAGGGTCCGTCAGAGTCCCGCTGAAATCTTCATGAACTCCAGTTCCAACTGGAATAGGTTTGATTATGAATTAAGGATAGAGGGATGACACAAAATATGTTTTCTCTTAGGGTACAGTGATCTACTTCATTAAAATACAAACTACCCGGTCAAATTTCTTTGGTGCATGAAGAAAAAAAAGCCCCATGGGTCTCTGCCCAGCAAAACAACATGAACAACAAATTAAATGGCTAATTATTTCCTGCTCTGTTATAAAATTCAGAATCTGTCCTCTAGGATTCATGTGCCGCTCCGCCTAATAGTAGGAAGTTCTCTACGTTTTGAAGAAATGGCATATTTTATCCAAATCAGCTCTGAAATGAGGAGCACTTCTCGTTGCTTGAATGCCTTGAATTCAGCTTCTCCAGCTTCTTGCAACCCTTCATTTGCTAGATGTCTATGGAGATTCACAGTCGTCCAGTTCATGGTTGTCCCAAAGGTGCTTTTTTTCAAGAGGCAACTGGACTTTCTGGGTTTTTTTTTTCTTTGAAGACATTTCGCTTCTCATCCAAGAAGTTTTTTTCAGCTCTGACTGGATGGTGGGTGTGAGAATATAAATGGATTTTCAGATTATTATTTTTTTGCAGATTACAGGAACAATTTGTGTTTTAGTTTGAGAATCATCCCCAATAGCCTACGCCTGTGGTCAACAGTGAAGGGCAGAGAAAAAACATCCTGCAGAAAGCACAGCTCTACCATGCAGTCCTTTCAGCAGGCCCAAGAAGGCTCCACACCCATTTGCACTACTCAGGTGACCCCAAGGACACAGATAAACCTCCAAGAGGTCTCAATGTCTCTCTTAAAGGATGCAAATGATCAGCTATCTGCCAGGAATATAAATCCTTCCATTCCCCACCATCCAGTCAGAGCTGAAGAAGCTTCTTGGATGAGAAGCAAAACATCACCAAAGAAATTTAAAAAAAGAAAGTCCAGCTGCTTTCTGAAAAAGCACCTTTGGGACTTCATTTACTAGCCAGTTGAACTAGAGCAGGTTTGTATTGAATGTTCTCAAAGGATCAGAGGTAGGGAAATAATTATGCTTTTGGTGAATCTACTCGTTCTTTGCTCACCCTTTTGACTGTTTTGGAACTGTAGAACTGTAAGAGACCATCATGTCTCAACTTTATGGCAGGAATTCCACTTACAGCATCCCCAGCAGATAGCTCTTTCTTCATTTGAAGAGGACCCATCACTTCCTTGTAATTGATTCCAATTTCAGACTGCTTGCATAAGATTTTTTTTAAAATAATCAGTTGGATTTTGACTTTCTATACCTTAAATCCATTATTCTGTGGCCTAAATTCTAGAACATGGAGAAGAGGTTTCAACAATTTTCCCTTTGCACTATGATTTCAATGGTGGGAAAGTGGGATGAGATAGCTCCCTTCGGTCTTTTCTTCTCAAGGCTAAGCATCTTCTTGAACCCTCCTTGCCTCATAATTCACAAAGAAGAGGGAGTCAAATTATTCTCCAAAGCACCTGAGGGCAGAACAAGAAGCAATGGGTGGAAACTAATCAAGGAGAGAAGCAACTTGGAACTGAGGAGAAATTGCCTGACAGTTAGAACAATTAACCAGTGGAACAGCTTGCCTCCACAAGTTGTGAATGCCCCAACTCTGGAAGTCTTCAAGAAGATGTTGGATAGCCATTTGTCTGAAACGGTATAGGGTTTCCTGCCTAGGCAGGGAGTTTGACTAGATGACCTCCAAGGTCCCTTCCAACTCTGCTATTGTATTATTGTATAATGAGACTTGTTTAGGTCTCGTTATGGTGCATAGGCCATCTGGTTGGTAGGATGTACACAATGTTATGTTGGCTTATAGTCTCTAGGCTAGAGATCCTAGTTTGTGTAAAATAGTGTGAACATGCTTGAGATTAAACTGGGCTTTGCTTGTACTGGTGGCATAGTGGTCAAGATATGCCAAATCTCTCTGCCGCTATCCTTGCCTTTAATAGGGACTGCTGCAGGTACAACTAAGGCTAATACTTTAGTTTTCAAAATTTCATTAGTTTTCATCAAAATTATTAAGAAAATCATTGAAGAGTATAGATGCAAGACTGAGTTTTGCAGCACATCTGTCCATCTCTCACTTCAGTTTAATGACGAAACACTGTTGAGTCTAATTTTTGAACTAGCTGTACATTCACTTATCATGTTAGCCAATCCTCAAATAACTAATTGGATAATCAAAATGTAATGAGCACTGAATCAAATATTTTCAAGTTATACACCTATCTTATGTACTCCTGGATGCTCTGGGTTTCATCCAGGACTGTGGCTTTGATACTGACCATATATATATCTATATAAGTATGAATCTCTTTATAGTGTGTGCCTGTGTAACATTTTTGCTGATAAATAAATGAAGGAAGACTAATATAGATCTATTTCAAGCTATTTAGCTCTTATCAACTAGCCGTACCCTTGCTGGGATTCGAACTTGAGCTGCTTACATATTAGGCAGTTGTATTAACCTGTAAGCCACAAATTCTCCTCCCTTTTTATCAGCTGAGCCAGGAGAGAGATTAATAAAACTGTCTAATACATAAGCAGCCCAAGTTCGAATGCCAGCAAAGGTATGGCTAGCTGATGAGAGCTAAATAGCAGCAAAATGTAACACAAAATGGTTTGTCATGTAAGCAACTGCTTGGAAGGCTCCTAGAGTGGGGTTAAAAGGCAAAAGGGAAGCATGCTCCCTCCCATATTTGGGCAGACCAGGTGCTTTGACAGAAGAAAAACAACATTATACACTATACACTAGTTTGTACATTAGTCTTGCTGTACATTAGTTTATTAGTTATAATAAGTCTGCCTGTCTCTCTGTCTGTCTCTCTCTCTGTATACAAACTGAAAAAAACAAAGGTACATGAATTGCATATGTTTTTTATGCAAATTTTAAAATAATACATCAGATTGCATCTGTTCCATTTTGGAAACAGTATCAAGTAGTTCCAGATTCAAATCAAGGGAGAAATTTGAAAGAAATTTTTACTTAAAACAGCCAAACTTTCAAAGTCATGTGCCAGTCCAAACCTCATGGAATTCCATATGGCCTGCAGCAGTTGAAGTCAGGGCTGATTAAATTTAACACAGAGCTTGTATTCAGCTATGGAATTCACCCTTCTGCTTCTGTATTATTTTTCTGGTTTGAATTTATAATTGTAACTTGCAAAGAAACTCAGTTTTATTAAGAACTGAAACTGTTACTTTTATCACATGAAATACATTACTCTCCAAAAGCAAGTGGGTGTAAACCTTAAAAAACATGATTTATGGTACTTCCTGTGCATTGCAACTTTTGTTCTGCTTTAAGCAGAGGGAAGTTACACTTGTGCAAATAGCACAGTTACAAAGTGAAGCTACATGGATACAAAACTCAGCAATTTCTGGTGATATCGTTATGCAATGTAGATAATGAAACAATGCAAAAGAGCTACATAGAGAGCTATTTTGTAATGCTATTTATTTCTATTTCATTTTGACTGGAATAAATTGTTCTGCTTTATGAAGGTTTAATGCTTACTGCATTAATCACACCCAAGTGATTTTTAAACCTTGAAAATAAAGGCTGCATACAAAAGTACACGTAAATACAATTTTCTTGCCAAAGCCAATGAATGTCTCGCAATTTGCAAGTTAGATTATAACAATTATTTTATCTTGTGTTTTGACATTAGCATAGACTTGGAAATTTGAAAATGAATACTGTAGAATATTGGAAAGAAGCCTGAAACGTAAGTCTCAACATGGATAAGATGAACTCATGCATAAATACCTTTTCCATGAGCGCTTTGATTTCTAATTGTTACACAATGCATTATCAATTAAGAATTCAAGGTTCACATTAGGCTTGGAACAGTGGAAATGAGAAAAGGTTTTCCATTTTATATGGTAATAGCAGTAAAAATAGAGGTAATATCAGCAAGAATTTGCTTTCTGTATGGATCCTGGAATACAAATGAACAAGAGTGCCTTTTGCATGGATGTTTTCTCTTTCTGATCAACAAATTGTTTCTCCATTCCATTAATAAATAGCAATCACCATCATGTTAAAAGGATGTTTGTGCAACATTTTATGGGAAAAATACTACTTGTGATCATGCACCCTGAAATCTGTATTTTTCTGAATTTTATATACATTAATCAATTTTAAAAATCTTTGCCATATAAACTGAAGGCGTGCTTGTCCCTTATATTTGCTTTTCTTTTTAGTATGTTTATTAGCTTATGAGCATTTGAAAAATATACTTCTTAATATGCATCAAGAATAGAACTTCACTAATTAAATTGGAATGTGTGGAACGGTTCAGCTTATTTTCCATTAAAATTGCCTATTATAACAACAATATGTTTTATAAATTCCTGTGCGCCGCCCTGAGTCCTTCGTGGAGAAGGGCGGGATATAAATATGATAAATAAAATAGGAAGAAATTGGCATATCTATAAAAATGAGAAGGAATTGATCCTTTACTCAATTTTTATGCCTAATTAATAAAGAGTGAAAATGCATGAGATCTAAAATGAAGGCACTAATAATCTCTATCGTAATTGGAAGAATTTCCAAATTTCCAAACATTGGAACCAGTTATACACTTGTTAGAGTATGCTGGCAAAGAAGAGGTTCTTTTACATTAACATGAATGAACTCTTCTTGAAGTGAATTTTTTTTAAAAAAAATATTGAATTCAAAGTAAGGAATTAACATGACATAGTAGGAAACCCTGTTGTTTCCAATGAAATGAATATGAACAGTATTAGGTTTGTACAGATCATAGTGTCATATGGATTCACTTGCTATTCTATCAAATTTCCAGTGATTTTTAAAAAGCCACAAAAATATTTTTTAAACCACATCAAAGTTTGCATTTACACAACTGTCCCTAATTTATGCTTTTAAAAAATTGACTTATATATTCTGGGCTGCATTGAAATTAAGGTTGGATTACAAACACAAATGCACACACTCAGAGGGAGCACACATGCTATGGTACCCAAAAGTTAGAATGTTAATATATGCTGTATTTGAAAACATGTCTATTTTCTCAAAACACCAAATTCACTGATCTTTCTTGCATGCAGAGAAACTCAAGTTCAAAGCCATGTTAAGACAGAAAACTATCCAATGTCATAATGTAGGAGGGCAACAAAGAAGGCAAGGTGAGTCTCTCGGAATAATCAGTTACAATACAATACAATACAATAATCAGTGATTGTATTCAATTACAATAATTCAGGTTCAGAAGAATACGTTAGAAGAAAATTGTTTAGGCGAAGACTAAGGTAAGTGACATCAAAGGAATTTAGTCTTCAAGTCATGCTGAATTAGAAAGGTTTGATGAGCAGCAATCAGGACCTTGGATAACTCCCATTGCCAATTGCCCCAACAGAAAAATGTTGTCACAGCAAAGGAAATTCATTTATATCAGTGTTTTTCAACTGTGACAACCTTAAGATGTGTGGACTTCAACTCCCACAATTGCCTAACCAGCTGGACGTAGAAGTCCAGAGATCTTAAATTTGAAATACATTGATTTGGAGTCTGAATGTCATCTTATATCTCATTTTATAAGCTTTATAATTTTACTGAAATGGAATGGAATTACTGGGCACTTCAACTTGCAGTAGAAGGACACTTTGAAAGGTGATTCTATAGAACCAGAGATAACAGGGAAATTTAAGAGACTATTCATCTTGCCTTATTATACCACATCATCACCATCTGGAGGTTTGTTTACCAGGGCAAAAATTGTGCTTCAGGGAGCCTTCATCAACCTTTTGTTTATCTAGTGTGACCTTCTGGCCATTTTGTAATTACCGTGACTTGTGAACTTCATTAAACCATTGCAAGTGATGTTGGCCATGGTTATGAGGAACTGTGACTCTGCTATTTACTCCTTAATAGCAGCATATTCAGTTTTCGGCTGATGTGTGTTAAAGGACAGCTTTCTCTGGATAAGCCATAGCGTCAACAAGTCCTAAATAATCACGCTTTCAGCATAAATTCTATGACCATGAATGTTGCTGGATCAATGGTTAAAGCAACAGTAAGCACTGTTATCTAGTAGATGCCGTTCGTTTTTCCAAGATGTGCTTTTCAACAGCTCCCGGTCTCCCCCAAGTAGATTTTGTTTCATTTCCTTGGAGAGAAGAGGGAGTTATCACCTACACTGGGCTAAAATAATAACTTGGGTTGACCTTGTCTCTCCCATTTAAAGTTTTAAGTGCTGCAGCTGCATACTTTCTGATCCATCAACCTTCAGGCTACACAGATTCATTTTTGTTATACCCTGTCGTCATCGCCAGAACTGGAGCCAGAAGTGTTCAGTTGGATGAAGGGGGCCCATAAACAGGATCAGACCTCTTGGGCATTGGCAGAAATGACAAAGAGTTATGTAACCTATTTCATGTCAAGGAAAATAAAATGTGGCTTAGTGTGGGAAGGTAGGGACCAAGGGGGGTAGGGGTGGAGAGAATAAACAGAACTGCCAGTGGGTTCTCTATCCTTGGCGAATGGCCCAGTTATTGCTCAACGTTCTGCTCTTGAGACGAGCCTTTTTTCTTTATTAATTATTATTTTTTTCATCAGGAATCTCTTCTTTCCTTTTGCGTCTCCCATCTTTCCATTCCTTACATTAAAAATAAAATAACAAAGCAGATCAGCAGACCGGATAACTGGAAAATAAAACAGTTTATCTTGTATGAAAAATAAAGCAGATGGAGGGCAACACTTTAGATGAAGGTTAAGGCATCATAATGGATGGGATATGGGATAGGCATCTGCATTTAACCTAGATGGTAAATGCTCTTTTTGGCCGAGTCAAAAAAAACCATGCTGTTGAGCAGAATCAAGAAGTGATAGTGCCATGGGTGGAGGCCTTTGGGTGAAGCTGTAGAAGGGTCTCATTCTGGCAAAGTCAGATGAATGTGACATGGATCAGAAAGAGAAGGCCTATTCATGTGTTTCATTCAGATCAAGGTTGTTGAGAAAAATGGAAGCACTACATATAAAGATAAACAGCAATAGGAGTCTGGGGTGAACATCTCTGGAGAGGGGTGCAGTGTGAACAGGTTACTGTGTAATCTAAAAATATTGGATATTTAGATTACAAGGACAACATTAGATGGAATATTTTAAAATAAATATAAGGGTCAGAGGTGGGTTTCACAGAGGTTTACCACCAGTTCACCACATGTGCGCATGTATGTGGCCTTCCATGCATGCGCTTTGCTCATGCATGCAGCTTGCACACATGGGCACAGCTTTGAAAACATGACTAAATAGGCTTCTCTTGAAACCTCTATGCAAACTTTGATATCAGAAATAAAGGCCCAGAGGGCTGAAAATATTACCTTCAAGAAGGAGCTACTGGATACCCGGAAGCAAGTGTTGGAGAACACACAGAAGAATGAAGAACTGGAAGGGGGGTTGGAGGGGGCTAAGGGAGAGATTAAAAATGTTTCTAATGAGGTGGGGGAAATAAATGGGCATGTGTCTAGGATAGATATGGAAAGAATGACATATTTTTTGAGATTTCAGAATGTTCTTGAGGAATCTGGTGAATGCCTGCCTGATCTTATGAGTACAATTTTAGCAGACTATTTACATAAACCTAAGGATGAGATCAGGGGGGACATTGACCTAGCCTATAGAATTAATTCTGCATATGCCAGGATAAATGAAGTGCCTAGAGAGATACTAAGATACTTAGATACTTAGAACTAAGGAGAAATTTCCTAACAGTAAGAACAATTAACCTCTGGAACAGCTTGCCTCCAGCAGTTGTGAATGCCCCAACCCTGGAAGTCTTTAAAAAGATGTTAGACAGCCATTTGTCTGAAATGGTATAAGGTTCCTGCCCATGCAGGGGGTTGGACTAGAAGACCTACAAGGTCCCTTCCAACTCTGCTATTGTATTGTATTGTATACATGTGAAATTTGTTAGAAGGTCAACCAGAAAGGAAATCCTGAAAGCGCAGAGAGAGAAACCTCTAACTTACCAACAAAAAACGGTCACTATCTTGAAGCAGATCCCTAGAAAAATTAGAGATGCAAGAAGGAATTTTTCCTTCTTGTCTAAAACCTTGTTTGATCACGGGATTTGGTTCAAGTGGATGACACCTGAAGGGATGCTGGTGTTCTGGGAAGGAGGAAGAGTGAGGATTAAAACAGTTGCTGAGGCGGAAGCCTTTCTTAAAAAATATTCCTCTGTCCTGGGGGAAGATCCAGGGGGGACGGAGGGGGCCACGGGGGGCCAGGGAGGAGAGAAAGAAGATACAATAGCCAAAAGACTTAGATCAAAAAAATAACTTTGCCTTGATTTTTCTTGAACAATTTTGCATAATATTTCTATCTGGACTTTTTGTAAATGTCTGACAGCATGGAACGGAGAATTTAGGTAAATGTACTTGCTTTCATCTTGTAGTGGTATAGAAAATGTTTTCTATGTTAACTTTTTTATTGTGTATTTTGAGGTCTCGGAAGGTCCGACGACTCTAACGTGAATGCTCTCAAAATTTCTTTGTAACCATTACCCTATCCTGTTAAAAAATGTAAAACCAATAAAACTTTTTCAATATAAAAAAGAAAACATGACTAAATAGGACAGCATAGAGCCGGGGTGGGTGGGTGGGTGGGGGCAGGCTCTCCCGCAGGTTGCCAGTGCAAGTTCGCCTGAACCGACTGAATACTACCTGTGATAAGGGTGATGATCCATCACTCGATGATCTAGTGATCATAGGGTAGTCAGGCCTTCAGCAACTCTGGCACTTCAGATCAAGAGATTGAGTTGGACTGACTTCCATTTCAATGCCAATATCCTAATATTAGGATAAATATGTTTTCAAACATCTCCAAGTTTTCTAATATTCTCTATCGAGGCCCTACAGTACTTTAAATGCATCTTTAACCAATGTGCATTAGACAGTGCCAAGGGTGCACTTTTTCGCTGGCAAATCTGGCTTTGGAATTGCTACCTATTCTCTTTGAGGGAAGTGAATAAAGATGGGAATGATGTGAATATGGATAACCTCAAGGGAATCAAAAAAAGTCAAGATGGTGAGCGTGACCATGCAATGGGAGCCACGCTTATTTTGAAAAAAGTGCCACTTATGCAATGCCCATTAAAAAGGAGTGGGGTTTCATTCCAGAGGTGGTATTCAGCAGGTTCTGACCAGTTCTGGAGACCCAGTAGGGGAAATTTTGAGCAGTTTGGAGAACTGGTAAATACCACCTCTGACTGGCCCTGCCCCCATCTATTCTCTGCCTCTCGAGTCTCAGCTGATTGGGAGGGAATGGGGATTTTGCAGAAACCTTCCCCTGGAGTGGGGAGGGAATGGGGATTTTGCAGTATCCTTCCTGTGCCACGCCCACCAAGCCACATCACACCCACCAAGCCAAACCCACAGAACTGGTAGTAAAAATTTTTGAATCCCACCTGTCATTTTGATGGTTCGTTTACCCCCTATGAAAAAGCCCCTGAAGATGAGCAAGAGGTGGTAGGCTTCTTTATAATGAAAGCAATTGTGTGGAGCCAGCGATGTAAGCTTGACACAAAGTAAAGCAGAAAACAAAGCAGACAATGAAAGAGTAAGATCACATCAGGACACAACTGTAGTCAGAAGATAGCATCATTAGACTTTTGGAATTTTCCTCTCCAGTTACAGCAAATGACCATAAATATGATTTATAGGATTTAACAAATACATGTTCCTATGCCACCTTCCTAGTAAAACTGCCAAGGCGTTGTACTGCAAATCAAAAACCACAAGACGTGCGATCAGGCCAACAATAACCATCATAGAATATTTATGACAACCATAGAAACCTTTTAAAACAATTTAAAAGGCCAAATTTAAAAGATCGGTTATAATATACTTTCTAAAAACTTCACTCCCGGGTGTATCATGTATCCATGAGGTACCCAACATTGCACCTGCAGGCCTCCCCAGGGCCTGTGCCCATGCCCGTTTTTTAACACATTTTAAATATTTTAATTTAAAGAAATGATAGCCTTTGCCTTTATTTCCCAGAATGTTTCTGGGTCTCAAATTGGTGCCTGAGGTTTCTTAGCAGGAAAAACAAAAGAAAACAAAAGGGAGAGCAAGGGAGAGCACAGCTTTGTTTGGAACAGGGGTAGTCAACCTTTTTATACCTACCGCCCACTTTTGTATCTCTGTTAGTAGTAACATTTTCTAACCGCCCACCGGTTCCACAGTAATGGTGATTTATAAAGTAGGGAAGTCAATTAAATTTAAAAAAAAGGAAAGTGCTTCAGTATCGGACAAAAGTCCTACCGCCCACCATGAAAGCTGGAATGCCCACTAGTGGGTGATAGGGACCAGGTTGACTACCACTGGTTTGGAAGATGGATGCTAAGTCCCATTTGCCTGGAAAATGGTCAGAGGCAAGCAGGAAGGGGAAATCTAGAAGAAGATCCAGTTTGGCCTAGTGGTTAAGGCACCAAACTAAAACCAGGAGATTATGAATTCTAGTCCTGCCTTAAGTTAATCCCCTCTCCGTCCAAATCACCTCCCAGGATTGTTGTTGGGGGAAAAATAGGCGAGAGAAGGAGCATTAGTATGTTCACCATCTCGAATTGTTTATGAAAAAATAATAAAAGCGGGATATAAATAAATAAATGACATGTAGCATTTGGTAAATGTTCATTGCTCTAGAACTGTGATGTTGAACCTATGACATGCGTGCCAGAGGTGGCATGCAGAGCCCTCTCTGTGGGCACACATGCTGTCACCAGCTGCTGTTCAGGTTTCCGGCATGCATGTCAGCTGGTCTTCCTGGATGCCAGAGTGCCGAAAAACTGCCAAATAAACCACTTTTCTGGGCTGTTTTTGGACTGGAAAATGGCCGGCCAGCTGGTCTTCGAGTTTCTGGTGATCTGGTGTGCGCACATGCACATGTGTTCCAGTTTGGGCACTTGGTGCTGAAAAGGTTTGCCATCGCTGCTCTAGAACTTGTAGTATCATCTCAGGCAGCCATTTTGTGACTGGACAATCCCGTGGCTGCTTTGAAATAGGGTTCCCCCTCACATCCCTCTCGACCTATTGGATGCTTAAAATGTGTTTCAAATTCATACCTTCCATGACAGCTGTTCTATTTTTCCATCCTGCCCTGTCATTCCGTGGAACAACCTCTGTTTAAAATCAGTACAAAATGTGAAGTGCTTGTGGGAGATAAAGCAAAGATGATTCTCACAGCGCTGCCCGAAGCAGTTGTAGTCTTTCAATAAGAGACTCCCACTACCTGATCTTTTTATGGGGAGAAAAAAACAGCCATGTTGTGTTAACAACAAAAATAATCCATCTTTCCTCATCAGGCTGAACTGGAGACTTTCAGGGATATAATTCTTTTGCTAAACCAACACAAATGATCTGGCAGATGTTCCCATGGAGAGTGTGGGCTGCGAGACTTTTCACTCTCCTGAAGATGGCTACTGCCGACTCCCACTCTCCTCAGGGCTGCGCTTCCCATGGCTTCCTCACTTGTCCCTGGCCAACATTCAGCTGCTGCAAATTTTAATTAGAACCATATTTGATTTACTGAGTGAACCTGGCTTGTTTGAAAAAAAAAAATTCTTTCCCCCCTAAATCTTCCTAGGCTCTTCATGGTCAGTAGAAATATTACAAGTAGTACACCATGTACTTCTTTTCTTCAAAAGAAAAAGAAGACAAGGGGACAAAAACTGTTCCCATGCAAAAAATGTCAATTGAAGATATCTTATAGGGTACCACAGGTTGAGGAAGTGAAATTTGTTTGGTTGGAAAATTTAAAAACAAGAAAGAGAGGTGGGGGAGAGAGAGAAGGAGAGGGAGAGGGAGAGAGATGAGGATTGAAATTATCTATTTATTTTATTTTGTTTTATTTTTCAAATTTATACCCCGCCCTTCTCCTAACAGGACCCAGGGCGGCGCACAGGCAATATTAAAAACCATACAAAATTACAAAAATACATTATTAAAAACTATTAAATTATATCCCGTGCTAAAAACACTTATAAAACCCTAAGAATTAAAATTTATCCGAATAAAAGTCAGAAACGGGGGGTTATGCTAGGCTGGCTTGTTGGAATAAATATGTTTTGAGACGGTGGCGGAAGAGGCGGAGGTCCGAGAAATCGGGGGGTAGGTTGTTCCAGAGGGCTGGGCCCGCCACAGAGAAGGCCCTTCTCCTGGGCGTCGCCAACCGGCATTGCCCGGCCGACGGTACCCGGAGAAGGCCCTCTCTGTGGGAGCGGATCGATCGAAGGGATGTATGGGGCAGGAGGCGGTCTCGTATGTAGCTAAGCCCCAAGCCATGGAGCGATTTAAAGATGGTCATCAGCACCTTGAAGCGCACCCGAAAGGCCACAGGTAGTCAGTGCAGCTCGCGCAGGAGAGGTGTTATGTGGGATTGCCTTGAGGACCCATAATCACCCGAGCGGCCGCATTCTCGACTAACTGTAACCTTTGAGTGCACCTCAAAGGGAGCCCAATGTAGAGAGTGTTACAGTAGTCCAGCCAGGATGTCATGAGTGCTTGAATGACTGTGCGAAGGGCCATCTATGGAGAGAGAAGTTAAATCTTTTCTTCAATGGTTGACAAAAATTTAACTCTCCCCCCTCCCCCAATCCCCAGAAGGAGATGTTCAGAAAGGGGCTGTCATTGACACAATGACACAGTGACACAATTCCATTCTTTCAAGGTCAGTGAAATGAGGACCTAGTTTGTTGGGGGCAATACGCTGACCTTTGTAAACTGCTCAGAGAGACAAACAGCTTTCCTCCCAATGCCAAATAACAGATTATGAGAAGACGTATAGGGAAGAGTTCAGAGGTGGGTTGCCAATTTTTTTTACTACAGTTCGGGCATGCTCCCATGTGCGTGTGACGCTTCTACGTATGCACAGAAGTGTCCAGGCGGGTGGGCAGAGCCTCCTGCCACTGCCACTATTGATTTAGCTGATCCGGGCCGAACCAGAAGCAACCCACCTTTGGAACAATTGAATATCTTTCCCTCCAAATGTGGGGTTCTGGTTCCCCTCTGCATATTATTTAAAGCTTTAAAATCAAACCAAGAAGCAAACATTCACTCTGCTGCCACGTCCGTCTGTTGTTGCTGTAGTTAGTGGAGAACTGAATTTACTGGAATCCACTGCAAAACTGGGTGTGGATAGGCCTGTTCAACTATTGTGTTCTATCTGAATCAAGTATATAACCCTTAAAGGGAGGGTGGAAACCATGCACCTTGATTTCAAGCATTCACGTGGACTTTAACTCCCCAAATCCCCCAGCTTCCATATGGGAATTGAATTCACAAATCTGGGGTGTGTGAGTCCTGCTGGCACAGTGGTTTGAATGCAGTATTGCAGGCTATCCCTGTCCACAGCCAGGAGTTTGATCCTGATGGGCTCAAGGTTGACTTAGCCATCCATCCTTCTGAGGTCAGTAAAATGAGGATCCAGATTGTTGGGGGCAATATGCTGACATTTGCAAACTGCTCAGAGAGTGCTACAAAGCCTTGTGGTGTGGCATATAAGTCTAAGTGCCATTGCTATTACCATTGCTATCTTAAGGTTGCCAAGTCTGAAAAACTCTGGCCTAAGTTATTATAGTGCATGAATGTTTGGGCATTCACAGAGGGCATAATCCACACCAAAGTTAGCATGTGTGACATCAGCACACAAATACCATGTCTTAAGGACTTTCATCAGATATTGGATTGCAAGTCGGTAATGGCAGCATTTACACGAAGATGTCCTTGCAAGCAGGTTATTGTTTGGGCCTCCTCATGGTTTGTTGCAAACCACTACAAGAGTTGTCAATGCCCCTCCACTCCCCTTACTTATATATGATCTTGTGAAAATAAAGCCAGTCTTTTACTAGAGGATGCCATTTGATATTTTCTCACTAGAAAGAAATTCCCTGAAGATGAACTTGAGCACGAGTCGGAAAACCTGGAAGACAAAACTTCTGGTCTCTGTAACCGGCCCATATTGGATCCTGCAACATTATGCTGGGAGATATATATTCACCTTCATTCATGATATTTTCTCACCCTAACTAATCTTAATGTAACATATTGTAGGAAGTTAGCACCCACCCCTCTCTTAGGAAAAGGAGATATTTTAGGAAATATTAAAAGGACGGAAAATTTCTTCTAAAAGGGAGGCAGACACTCACCCCCACCCCCTTTGTCAATGGTCCATTAAGGCCTGAGCCAGCCTATTCTACAAAACAAAGATCTACCTCCTTTAGGCAGAGCCATAGTAGGAATACTATTACATCATAGTAGGAATTTCATTACATCATCGCCCAGCAAGGTTCAACCAAACTTGGGATTCAGGACAGCCTACAGAGTTGCCCCTGCATGGCCCCATGGGAGTCTGACAACCAATCAGAATACAAGCTCAAATTCAAAAGCCCAAAGAGGGCATAAAACCAGGGCACTCTCAGCATCTCTGCCCTTCCCCCCGCCCCAGGACCTCAAACCATGTGGTCCTCAATCATCAATAAACCTTCTTTCCAAGCAACTTCCATGAATCCAGTGTATTTTTCCCCACTTGGAAACTGAACCCAGATGGACATTTCTTCCAACAATATGTTATTCGGATTTCATTCTTTGGACAGTATAAAATATCCTTTGATAGCTGAAGATGATAAAGAGAAAGGCAATTCTCCATGCTTTCTAAATAAGACAAAATAAACAATTTGGGATTGAGAAAGAAAAAAATCTTGGCTTCTCTGTGTACAGAAAATTTGCAGTCCAAGTCTCATCCAATGTTTGTGCTGTCAGCAGGTTTTACTAGCCTGTATCATTTTTATAGATCACGAATGGTAGATACCTAAAATGTTGACCCTAATCAGGCCCTTGTAAATCTGGCTCTCTGCAATAAAGCATATTTACTCTCATTCCTCCCATCTAACCCCCCTCCCCAGCTGGGGTTACCCATAATCCCTTGATTCACTCCCTTAGAGTTTCTTGGATGTTCTCAACTGAAGCTTAAATAGAGACCAGTAGTATGGAACATTGTCAACATTTTTTGAAAATCCAAATAAATTATGTCTAATTTTTATCAGCTTACTCTGTAACCACTTGAATCATCCAGTTAGCCAGGACCTTGCCTTTCTAAATCATTCACGTTATCTCTTGTTAGTTTAGCACTATGTATTTACTTGTAGAGTATGTCCTTTTACTGTAGTTCATCCTACATACCAAACTGATGGAACCACAGTTCCCCAAGAATGCCCTTTTCACCTCTAAGTATAGCTGCATTGAATGAGTCATGGATTTCAATCTTGTATCTTAGAAGAACAGCACAGTTTTTCCATTGATATTCCAGCTGACTTCATACACCCAGGTTGGGATCCGTTTCAAAATTCTGCTTAAATAGAACACATTTTTCTTCCAAAGCAATTACTAATTAAAGCTTCCTTCATAAATCTGAGAAATTATCTGTTTTAGATTTCTAACCAAATGTTCTTGGGCTATTTCTCTCCAAGTCTTACATGATATGTTTTTCACATTTATATAATGCACTTCAAAAGGAACTCAGGATAGTATCCGCCAGATAGATGAGACATATGCCCCTTTCTTATCCCATAGTTTCATGGCCAGGCATGGCAAAAATTATAATCTATTTTCCAAATCACAAAGATTTGGGCAATATTCCAACCACATCAAGGATGCATCCTTGCTGTTTCATTACCTTTGATCCAAAATCCTGTGATCCAAAATCCTGTGATCCCAAAAATTGACTCAACTAGGACAAAGAAGTAAATGAGACAAGGACCAAAACATCAAACTATTTCATTTAAATAAAGTGAAAACGCTTTGTCTCTAGTATGTATCTCATGATCTTTCCTATAATGTATTACAAATTAAAAATTGGAAAAATGTTTGGGCTTGCTGGTTTTTGCAGCTCACTTCTACCAACACACACAAAATCATACAAATAGGTTTATGACTTTTTTTTTTTTTTAGTTATGGACATGTTCCTTGTCTGCACATTGCTTTCACATCAAAGTGCTTTGGAATTTCTCCCTAAGTTTTTCATGATAATGTCTGCATAACGTTTGTCATCTACAATGACAAATACAAATCTTAAAAGCTAGTATGTTGATAGCAACTTGCCAGAGGTTGCCAAGAAGAAGATACGTTTGCTTGGTTTTTATTTTTCCCCTTGTACTTACAACTACCACAATATCAGCAACAATCCCAGCAGGTCTAAAATAATTGGTAATTGGGAATATCAGTGGCTGGGAGTTGTCTTTCAAGGCTGGCAATCATTTTGCCCTTGATTTATAAATATCAGTTAAAAAACATAATGGCCCTCTTATATCCAATCCTAGCATCACCAGTAGATAAATTTAAATAAAGTCAGTCTTCGCCTTACAACCAGCCATTTGGCAACTGGTTGAAGTTACAGCTGTGCTAAAAAAAATGTGACTGACATCCTTGGACTTCACAGCCACTGCAGTGGACTTGCAGTCCCATGATCAAAATGAATTTATGATTGTTGCAGCAACCTTGGGTCACACAATCGCCACCTGCAAACTTCCTAACTAGCATCTAATAAGAAAAGCCAAGGTGGGAGGTTGAATTAATGACCACATGCTTCACGTAATAACTGTGGCAATTCACTTAATGACCATGGTAAACATGATTGTAAAATCGGGCTGCCTTAATTAGCAGTGGAAGTTCCAGTCCCAATTATGATCATACATCAAAATAATACAATACAATACAATAGCAGAGTTGGAAGGGACCTTGTAGGTCTTCTAGTCCAACCCCCTGCGTGGGCAGGAACCTTATACCATTTCAGACAAATGGCTATCTAACATCTTTTTAAAGACTTCCAGGGTTGGGGCATTCACAACTTCTGGAGGCAAGCTGTTCCTTATATCTATTTTGAAATATCTATTTTGATCATACTTTACTCCCTACATTATCTGATCATTCCCTGCTCTTAAAAGCATCAGCTTTCATAAGGATAGAATTAAAAAAAAAAAATCAATTGTCATGACAATCTTATTACAGAGGCGGTAGTAAGGCCCCTCCTCAAGAAGCCGTCCCTGGATCCAGCATTATTAGAGAACTATCGTCCCGTCTCCAAACTTCACTTTTTAGTGAAGGTTGTAGAGAGTGTGGTGGCTCAACAGTTTCTGCGACACTTGGAGGAAGTTGATTATCTAGACCCGCGCCAGTCCGGCTTCCGACCCGGGCACAGCACCGAGACGGCATTGGTCGTGTTGGTTGATGATCTCTGGAGGGCACGGGATAGAGGATATTCCTCTATCCTAGTCCTATTAGACCTCTCAGCGGCTTTTGATACCATCGACCATGGTATCCTATTGCGCCGACTGGGGGGGTTGGGGCTGGGAGGCACCGTTTTGCGGTGGTTCTCGTCCTACCTCTCTTGTCGGTCGCAATATGTGTTGGCAGGGGGGCAGAGGTCGGCCTCGAGGCCCCTCATATGTGGGGTTCCTCAGGGGTCAGTCCTCTCGCCCCTACTGTTCAACATATATATGAAGCCGCTGGGTGAGATCATCCGTGGTTTTGGGGTGGGATATCATCTGTACGCTGATGATACTCAGCTGTACATATCCACCCCAGACCCACCCCAACGATGCCGTCGAGGTTTGGAGGCCGTACGGATCTGGATGGGTAGTAACAAACTCAAGCTCAACCCTGCCAAGACTGAGTGGCTGTGGCTTCCGGCACCCCGGTTCAGCCAGATTATTCCAACTCTGGCCATTGGGGGCGAAACACCGGCACCCGTGGAGAGGGCGCGCAATTTGGGTGTCCTCCTGGACTGTCCTCTATGGTCCTCTATGGAGGACCATGTGGCAGCCGTGGCCAGGGGGGCGTTCCATCAGGTACGCCTGATGCGCCAATTGCGCCCCTTACTGGACCGGGATGCCTTACGCACAGTCACTCAAGCACTCGTCACCTCTCGACTCGACTACTGTAATGCTTTCTACATGGGGCTTCCCTTGAGGTGCACCCGAAAACTGCAGTTAGTCCAGAATGCAGCCGCGTGGGTGATTATGGGAGCGCCCAGACGCTCCCACATAACACCAATCCTGCACGAGCTGCACTGGCTCCCTGTGGTCTTTCGGGTGCGCTTCAAGGTTCTGACAACCATCTTTAAAGCGCTCCATGGCTCGGGGCCTAGTTATATGCGAGACCGCCTCCTGCCCCATACATCCCTCAGACCGATACGCTCCCACAGAGAGGGCCTCCTCAGGGTGCCGTTGGCTGGACAGTGCCAACTGGCGACACCCAGGGGAAGAGCCTTCTCTGTGGTGGGCCC